>JAMZAV010000448.1:0-481421 GCA_024449915.1 Sweltsa coloradensis
AAAAAACACACTTCAAATACGAGCCACTTCACCATAATTGATCAAACACCGACTAAGGCTATGCTCACTCCACTCACCCTATCATGGGACTTATTTTCTGGGGGGAACTCGCCACAAGCTATGAGTTTTTAGTTAAAAAAAACCCATTCAAATTAAACATCAGCTATCCCCCATTTTCGAGAAGAGGGCTCAATCGTCCGAACAAGCTGAGAGGGCAAAAAAAATTCGTATTTCCCCCTTTTAAGTAAAGGCAACCCGGGGAAACAAAATCGGTAGTTTTTTACTTTGGGGGGAAAAAAACGTAAAAAACGGCAAAGTTAAAAAGATTTTAAAGAAACATGCAAACCTAACTCTAACGCTAATGCTCCACGGATCTAAAAAAAAGAAAATAAAATGGTAACTTTCACCTTTTTAGAGGCCAAAAACTCCAAAAAAACGACCGAAAAGGCACATGTAAAATAGTTTTTATAACCCATTTAAAAATGAGCTTACGTTTATCCCTCCGAGAAATAAAAAAATAGAAAAATTTGGAAAATCGTAGCTGATAGCCTTTAGAGGCAAAAAACGACCAAAAAAAGGCAAATTTAGCAGCTGTCGAGCAAGACTTAATGAATGCCAAAGATATTGGCTTTGAAGCATACCAAAAATTTGTATCTGAACGTTGTGTCGAAAATGCGACAAAGGAATACTTTGCCACTCTGTCAAAACTGAAACTAAAAAAATTTTCAACCATGAAGAAAAAAATTAAAACTTCAACGAAAGGAAAGAGCATAGCCCTTAAGTGTGATGCATCGCTATTTGCCCGTATTGCCATAATTGCACAACATAGGAAATTGATCCACGCCACGTCCTGACATTCCTTGGGTCCTTTTTCCTTGGGCTCTTTCGAATCCCCAGGGGTTTTCCTCGCAAGACTGAGAAAGCCCAGCTTCTCCACATATTGAAGATAATTTCCCAAAAGGGCCTGGTATCCTAAAAATGCAGCTTTTTTACGATGGGTGCACTTGTTTCAGGCGAATTAAATTTCCCAAAATGATGTTCTTTTAATTTTGTTGAAAAAACTTTTTTGAACAAATTTGTTCACTCTCCTAGCTCGTGCTTCATATCGTTTTTGAGGTTTACAAAATCCTTCCATTAAGAACTTTGAAACGTAAGAAGTCAAGATTACCGGGAGCATCCTACAAAAACTTTCAAAGGGCTTTCCAGTTAAGTCTGGCGCAGTTTCTGTCCTCCCAGAATAATAAAGTAAGCTTGTACCTTTTCTCCTTGAATCCTGGAAAACCGATGCTTTACGAAGCAAACTCGGTAACAAAGTTCTATTTGTAGCTGCTAACAATGATTGCTGGGATTTCCTCAGATAAATTCCCTTAAAGTCGACCTTGTGTGCCATAAAAAAGCTGCACTCGTATGTGTTACATGCTGCATATATTGTCACACATCAAGCGGTTTTGTACATGCAGGTATACCGTTTTTTTTTTTTTCTGTTGCTTCTAACTTGGATAAATAAAATGCGATGTATACAGGAAAGGGGTAACAGAAAAAAGACAGACATTTCTTAACCCAAATGTGGTTCACGGTTTAGACACCAACTACCAGATGGATTGTTTTAAAACGATTTTTTAAAAGCCCTTCTCATTTCCATGTTTTTTACAGACACACTGTATCAGCCTTTTTGGGGGAAATTTAAAAGAAGCCCTGAAAATCTTGGAAATAAATAAAAAATTATCACACTTTTAAAACACTTGCGAACTTGGCAAGTAAACAGAAGCATTGTACACGTGCTTGAAAAATTCGTCTGCAAAATTATGGGAAAACGTTAACTGATTTAAGCCCTTCGATCCCATAGTACTGTATAAGGGGGCACCGTTGATCCAAGCTTCTTCCTCCCTGTCTTCCACTAAATTTGCACATCGACGATCAAACTACCACATGTATTTGGCAGATCTCTGACTCAATCCGAAAACCCTCTTCCATTCCCTCATGGCTGGGGCCCGGAAGATGATCATTGCAATCCATGGCTTTCCCCAAACCCCTCCTAGGAGGTCTTAAATTGATTCGTGCAAAGCAAACAATGTCTTTCAAATAAAGCCAATCAAAAACCTGAACTTCGCTGTACTGACTTATTTTTCTTGTGAAAAAACTGTGCAAAGAAGTTTAAGAACACCCCCCAAAGGTAACGCTACAGTGATGAAGTGATTTGGGGCTTCTGAGGTTTTATTAGATTAAATTTTTATCTTTTATAATACTTATTTTGCTTTTGTTTAAGTTACTAAAATGTGTGAAAATTTTCTGTTTTTGTGCGGGTTAGTCAATTGAAAGAGGATGACGAGTAGAAGGGTGCCAAAAAAACATTTGTTTCACTTTCTAAAGAAATCATCTTTAGTCTTAATATTTTAAAAATTATATTATACCTTTCTACAAAATTATTAAAATGCTTGTTAAAATCGGAGATTTTAAAAAATAGCGTTTTTTCCTTGTTTTTTTTAACTAAAATAAAAAAAACGATTACGTTTTTACATTTGTATTGTAGGCCCCTGCACCGCACATCGATGTGGAGTGGAAAAATTATCACTGATCATTTCAAAAGTGACCACTTTACTCCTTTGCCCTTTTCCGTTTATCAAGTAACTTAACTTTGATTTGACTTTAAAAGATTTTCAAAATCCCAAAAAGAAAGCGTTCCGAATTTTAAACCGTACAATTTTAACCCATTAAAACTGATTTTTTTAAATTTCCCTTTCCCGAAATGGTCCGTGTTACGAAAAGCCTTTTGCCTTTGCCGGTCCCCCAAAATTAGTGGGTATGAATCGATTTTCCCCATTTAATTTGAATTTGTATTGATTTAACGTATTTATTGCAATCTATCGAGCGTTTTCGGTCAATAAACTAATTTGATATAGTGCCTTTTTTTCCTTTTTTGGTTCCCCAAACTATAAAGACTATTTTATTTATTCATTACATGTTCTGTATTGTCTTAAATATTGAAGTAATTACAACTCTGGCCCGCGTTTTGGACAATGGTATTCTTTTCAATACTATTACCTTTTACCCTTTTCCGCTCTAAAAGGAAAAACGTACTATTTTCATTTCAGATATTTTTTTTCTAAATGAGTTTTAAAATCCACATTTGTTTCACCTTACCCAACGTTATAGGCAATTCGAAATTTTTTTTAAGAAATTTACCCTTTTTTTGCCGTTTTTTGGCTGAAAAATCAAAAAGCTCCCCGATTTTGCTTTCCGGGTTTGGGCCTTGATTATCGGGGAAATTACAAATTTTTTTTACCCCCACTCTCCGCTTTTTTTCGGCAATTGGCCCGCAAAAGTACTATCTATAGCCCCCTGAAATATCTTCCCCCCCAAAAAATCTTGCCCTTTAGCAAGATTTGATACAACTTGCAGCAGTCTTTGTCAAATCAACCCTCACCTCTTCAATTAAACTAAACGATTCTGACCATGAACACACGAAATAAAAAAATTCATGTCCCAACTCAAAATACAACGCGTTTCTCCAAAGGCCTCATTCCCAATTCTAACAATCTTCAATCATTACCCCCAAAAATTAAAAATTAAAACCCTAGACTCTTTTAAATATCATTAAATCATTTCTTAAAAAGCGTTGCTTCTACCCATCAATGAATACCTTCTCCAGCTGACGTTTAACTTAATCTTGGCCCAAAATAAAAATACCCCCCCCATGCTTTACACTCAACTTTCCCCCACCCCTAAAACTCTATGTATTTTCATAAAATAAAATTTTAATAAAATAACAATTCAAAAAAAAATAAGTATTATGTAAAAAATAGAAGGAAAAGATATTATGAATTTGAAATTATATTTTAATTAAATTTTTTTTTATAAAATTGTTAACAATTTGTTTACTCTCCTGGCAGGCTATTCACTTTCTCTAAAAAAGTTAATTTGAAATGTAGATAAGGGTGAAAAAAGTTATTGTTATTTTTTATCTAACAAAAACGCTGCAGCGGGGACGACGGGAAAACTCTGAAAAAATCAAGTAGAGGATGGCAGACTTACACAACCTTTATTTTCTTGCATAGCCCTATAGATGCGTTTTATCACTTGTTGCCTAAATGCGCTTTTTTCTCAGGCCGTAACATTCTAATCAGTAATCAGCAAATAGAATTTACTGGTGTAAAGTTTTCCTCTATTGAAAACGTGTACAAAGTCAAAGTGATACTGTTTGCCAAAAATAAGAAGCAAAAAAAAAATCAGAAATTTTATCAAGGGGCACATGGTAGGGGTAGGCTACACTGTCATGGCGTACTAAGCCCTCGTTTTCTGGTTCGAACATTTTTGTTTGTTGTTGTTGTTGTTGTTGTTGTTTTGTTTTTTTTTTTTTTTTTGGGAAAGTGTCCTGAATCCTGATACAGTGTGGGGTCTGTGGGGGATCCTCCTCCCCCCCCCCCCCCTCCAGCTAGGCGCAGATTTTTTTTTTAAATTTAACGTTGCAAAGGTGGAATTTTACTAGGTTAAGCTGCACAGAGTCATCTATAATATCGGCGCGAATGCAGTGTCCCCGCATTTCAGTTGGAACTCGGCCCCACAATTGTCAATATCGGCATAGTTTTTTTTTTAAACTCTTTTCACATGATAAAAAAATTTACTAGGACTTGTGTGATGTCGATTTTTCAAATTGTATATAAAATGTGCTTATAAAAAAATTGCAGTATCCTTGGACAATTTTTGAAATTTTACCTTCACTTTACGAGCTTTAATAAAAAAATTACAAAACTTTTTATGGAAAATGTTCATCAGCACAAGTCCTATTTCAACAGTTACTCTTCAAAATAAAAAAAAATTACCAAAATCGTGTGAGTATTTACCGCTAAACTACTGAACACGATGGTATGTTTTGGCCGCTAATTTTAGCCTTTTCAGCCCCAGCAAGTGGCGCACTCTGGCGATACGACTTTTTTTAGTGACAGAATGGGTTATTTATGTTCGAAATAACAATTTCATTTGGCCACAAGATAAAACTGTTCAGCTAATGCAGAACACACTCAATGCATAATAATGTTTACTGTTTGCTATGAACAGGCAACAGTAAGACATATGTTATTTGTGTAAGCTGTTCAGCTTGTGAATCACACCATTTTAATTTTTTCAACGGCTGAGCCCAATAAGAAACGTACACAGCATAATCATAATCGTGCATACGATATAAATTCGTGGAAAATGGCTTAATTATAGTATGATCTGCAACGGGTCATCAGTTCATATTAAGGATTACGCCTCGCACATGAATAAAACATTTTACTTTATAGCATGTGACTGAACGCAATCTTTGTTAGCCCTGTATATGAATACGTTCAATTATAACAGACAAAGAATTAAATTTTAAAAATTACTCGTTTGGAGTCGAACCCGGATCATTCGGTTCTATCCGCCGCGTTTTCTTTTTGCGCGAGCTGGAGTATCCACGTCCAATACGCTGACGCAATTGCGCAAGGCCATTTAAAAATGGAAAGTAAAATAGTGTTCCGAGTTTGGAGTCGTTCTGTGTTTAATTTACCCGACTGTCAATACGAAATATCTTTAAATATATTGCAATTAAAATTGTCTCCACTGGGAATAGAACCCCGCCGGTCTACCGCTGTCCGGGCGGTCGGGGGCGGATGCTGATTATTATTATTATTGGGGTGTGATAGTTAGTGTCGATATACTCAAATACAAATGGGTGTGAACATTGTGGGACACTACCCAAAAAAATCATAAACTTAAAGTATATTCACGTAGAAAATCTAAAGCCGATCATTGTACAAACTGTATTCGCATGGGCATATACCTCATTACACTGAAAATATCATATCTAGGTTTTGTTTGTTGCCTTTCAAGAACGACGTGGTAACGCAATAAATTAGTCCACGAGCTTTCCCCACCCCCCTCCAGCAGCAAGCATTTCTCTTGCATAGTAAGATATTATTCTCAAGGCATGCATCGTGTGTGAGCTGGGCTCCGACAACGTATGCCGTACAAGTCTTTACTTTTTTTTACGTGTTAGCCAATCACGCATCATTGTTCTCTAGTGAATTTGTTTATTGTGCCATGAAGTACCTAACCAACATAACGGATGACATAAATAGGCGGATCGACGACACCCCATTCTTTATGATTTGCCACGTCATCGCATTAGAAAATTTATAAGAATTACTTTATCACTTCAATGATATTTTTGTCTTCAAACTTGCTCTATCTTAGCTATTATCTTTGCTTTGACATGTTTTTGATCATTATATTTTGGGTGTTGAATGACCTGAGTTACTATGGCGGAAGTTCATATTTTTCCGAAGCAAAGTTTTTAAAACGGTTACTAGTTACTACGATGAAATCTTCTGACTATAAAACGAGAAGCATTAAGTTTGCAGTAAGAAAGTAGTTCAATAAGAGATATATACCGATCGGAACAAACAGACAGACAATGTAAAAATATGGAAACCATCGGTTTACACCAGTTGTTTATATATAATCAATATATTATATCTGCGTAAATGCTGTCTTCCCCAGTTTCCGCTGGAACTTATCTGCATAAAATTGAAAAATCTATTTACAATAAAATTAACTTATTTAACTTATAAAACAGGATACCTACCAAGGAAATTTTGGAAAATAAAACATTTGCTTTCGAATACTAAACAAATGATTACACCTTTTAATTTAAATACGCAAATTTAACAAGTATTTAAATGTCTGACTTGTGTGCGTGGTTGGGTATTGGAACATTTAATTATTGGAGCTTGTTAGATTAATATTTTTGTCAGCTTGCATTTCATCCATAGTATCTTGATGTGGCCTACCATATTTTGTATTGACTATTACAATAGCAACTATGTGGCTAATGAATAAAGAACCCTAGTGGTGTATCCAATGAATGTCCAATGGGGGTGGGGGGTGGGGGGGTTGTCCAATATGCAAACAGGGACGGGGTCTGGTGCAAAGCCCAGCCGCCGGAGGCCCTTTTCCAGGGGGGGGGGGGGGGAATTTTTTCTCGGATTTGACATTTTCAACGCCTCTCGAAACACGTTGTAGAGTCACTACATACCTAAGTGCTATGAGAATCATAAAATTTCTTATTATTTTTTTTATTATGATTTTTTGTTTATTCTTTGTATATTGTGCGAAGTCTGACTTTGTAAGTTATTGTAATTACCTATGTTAATATCTAGTTAGGTTGCTCCCTCCTTATATTTTTCTTCAATCGATCACAACTCGTTTTGTTTTTTTTGGGGCAATGGGGGGGGTGGGGCGCTTCAACCCATAACCCATAACCCCCCCTCTTCGCCCCCTTGGATACGCCACTGAAAAACACTACTACTATCTACCTACTACAAAAACAAAACAAAGTTTCAACATCATGTGTTTGACGTTTATGCCCTAACTTTGACGCGCCACTTCTCCAAATAAATAAAACAAATCTGTTTGCAACTTAAAACTGAGCAATCCCATTATTTATCAGGTTTGTATAATACACAATGGTTCGATATTATAAACCGTATTATACCTTTTTTAGTGCAAGGGCCCCTTGAATTCTCTGCTGATTTGGGGAAGGGGACGTAAATGATCATTAGGATTGCTTTGTTTACAATGTGTGTAATCGTAAAAAAGTATACGTTTACTGATATCTAATTTGATTTTTAATGAATGCTTTGGGCTCAATTTTGGTGTCTTGGTGGGGTGGTCCTGTTTTTTACATGGCACACATTCATTTGTTTTAGTACCAAAATAAATTTCTGGGTGTCAATATTGGTAAAAATTGATGTAGTAAGCATATCGACAATCCCACAATTTCATTGGCCCCGATTTTTGGGGGACGGGGGGGGGGACGGTTGAACTTCAACACAAAATCTACTACCACTTCCTGAAACTAAAATGTTTTTGCTTTGACTCTTGCTTCACTTTTTCACTAACCTCGCCCCCTCCCCCTCCCCCTCCACCCTCCCCACACCCCCCCCCCTCCCTCCCCACACACACATCGCGATGAACCCACAATGTCATGGTCTTTGTCCGGCGAAAGTGAACAGCACACAATGGACTGTAAGCGAGAAAAACGCGTGTGACAAACACTCACTCACGACATAGGGTCCACCCGCTATCTGTCACATTGGGTTGGTTGGTACGGAGTGAGACATTATTCTATCTAAACCCTGCATTTCAGATTCTCAAAACTCATGATAACATTAGAGAATCGTTCTCGATAAACTAAAAGAGAGCGGTGGCATCCATCAACGCGGATATATAGCCTATCCTATTAAAACCCAATTTAGTAGTTAAAACACTGTGTTTTCATTGTATGCAATCACAAGTTTTTCTGTATTGGTTTCTAATATACGTAAAAGTATGAACTCGTTGGTCGGTGGTTAGCGGCCTCTGCTTCAATGCAGAAGGTCCAGGGTTCGATTTCCGCTTTAGGCAGATTTATTTAGACTTCTGATGTGGATTCGAGTCAATCAGTTCATAAGAATGTGTAAACGGTAACTTTGGGCTTGGAGTCGTCCTAGAAACGATGGCACATAATAAATTATAAGGTTATAACACCGGTAATGAAAGCAGTTTAAAAGATGTGCTTTGTGCTGCGTGACTGTGAAGTACATAAACTGTTTGTCTTTATACACTACTTACATATAACTAGGGAAACGCCAAGGCGTTGTTAAACGAGTGAGAGAGCCAAGTGTTGAGTACCCGGATCATCCCTTTTCATCCCATATACCTAAGGCTGGATCAAGCTAAGTATGGGGAATGATACCGGGTACTCAACACTCATCAATCACTCGTTTAACAACCACTTTGGCGTTTCCCTAGTTATTTAAATTGAGCATTTAAAATGCGAATCATGTTCAAAACGTATTAGCGTGAAACATTAACAAATTTCCAAAGATAAACAAAATCACCTAAGTTTAATTTCCCATTTAACACCCCTCAAAAATAATATGTGGGTGTTAAAATATAAAAAAAGTTCGAGGTAAACGGGTACGAACCCCAACCCTCCGTGCGGTAGGCTTAATGCTTACCACTGGGCCTGTCAGCCAGGTAGATCTCGTCCTGCTAGCTGCTACTAAACAAATGCTATCGATATTTTAAAAAATCACATTTTATTTTTGTAGGATTAAAATCGCAATGGATCTAGCTGAATTTGTTAGCAGCTCTCAGTAAACTCGCACCGGATGTATGTTTAAAATTTCACCCCAATCTGTTCAGCGGTTCTGCTGATTTTCGACGTACAGACAGACAGACAGAATCACAGAATTAGGGCCGTTTAAGGCTATTCCACCGCGTTTTCTATTTTCCAAAATATGCTACTAAGTCAAAATATAGTGAATGGCTTTGAAACATGGCTATTTAAGAAAATCAAAAATATTTTTTACAAATTTTCTGACCGGGACACGGCCAAAAAATGCCACCTCAAAATAATTTCAAACTTCAATCGCCAGGGCACACCATTCAACGTAGGGTGGGTTTTGGGTTGTGTGAAAATTAATTTTCAACTGTTTTTCTTTGACTGACTGAGAGAAACAGATTTATTTTAAAAAATTGTCTTTCCTGCGAAATTTTTCGTTGGCGGTACAAATCGGTAAAAAAATACCGCCAAACGAAAAATTCGCTGGAAAGACAATTGTTAAAATAAATCTGTTTCTCTCAGTCAGTCCATAGAAAAAGTTAAAAATTAATGTCACAAAAGCACAACACCGTACGTTGAATGGTGTGGCCCCGGCGAATGAAGTTTGAAATTTTTTTGAGGTGGGTATATTGGCCGTGTACCCGGGTCAGAAAAATTTGGAAAAAATATTTTGATTTTCTAAAAAAGCCATTTTCAAAAGCCATTTACTATATTTTAACTTAGTAGCAATTTTTGGGAAAAAGAAAAACGCGGTGGAATAGCTTAAGTTGAAGGAGGACACCGGTGCTCCGCTCCCTCGTTAAACAGTGGGTAACTACGGAGGGCGAATTTGGTCAGAGGGGGGCGAGGGGAGCGCAACTTTTATTTGAAATTAAATTTTTTTCTTAGATAATATAAATGTTGATACATTTTCTTATTTTGCAATTTTTTCATATATTTGTTAAGGTTTTGTAAACAAAATTGTCAAAATACTCCTATCACACTTAGAATCAAAATTTTTGCCGGGGCTGTGCGCTCGACCCGTATCAACTGGGGGGCCAACCCCCCCCCTCAGACCCCCCCTTGTTCCCAAACGTGCTCGTTACCCAGGAAAGAGCGTAATACCCATAAATTATTTTGGATGATACCACTGACTATCACTGTACCAGTGTACCTACATACCCTTTCACTAGTTGTGTGACCATTTATCTTTGGAGGATACAACAAAGTTCGCTCCGCGAAAAATAAGGGCAAGTTACCCCCAATGAATGTAATATACTGACAAGTGTTTGGCTCAATGGCTGACTGATTCGGGAGGTCTCGGGTTTTGAATCCCCTCACAACCTGTCCTGATTATTGTTACTGTAGTACTGATTATTATTGTAGTATCGTATGCTAGCATATTATAATAATGCAGTGATAGCAATAATAGACTATAAAACTTGTGTCCTGACCGGGGATCTTACCCGGGTCTAGGCGGGGAAGCGATATATCTAGACGGCCTTGGTCTAGGTTATAGCAGTTGAGTGGTGTGTATCCTGTGACCAGATTGTTCTGGACTTGAACCCAAGTCGCGTCACATTTTACTGACAATAATTTTTATGTTGATGGTCTAGCCTGTATTCAGAATAATAATAACATTATACTTATTTCAAATGTGCGTAATGTTTTTATTTGCAATCCCTCATTCCATAGAATAATGATCATTGCATAGAGACAAAAACTAAACATTAATTGAATTATTTTGGTTTTCCTCTCATTATGTGATGGGTTCGTAACACTCAATACAAAACATTATGTGAATGTAAAACACTTCTTTATACTTGACGGACGACACGTCATTTTACGCCAGCTCGTGAATGGTGATATTTGATCTCAGTGCGACCTTGGGCAATGTGTGAGCGCATCTCGCGTCCTCTCAAACCTTTCTGCAGTACAAACAGATCCCACTGCCTCGTCGTAAATATACGGCTCGCTATTGGAGGGACAAATTAAAAATAGTTGTAGCGCAACTTCTGAGGCCCGCCTCCAACACGTCTCTCCCGCAATCCCCTCACCATGTCCGTTTCATCTGCCAAGATTATGCTTAACGCCTGTGACACCTTAATGGTTTTTGCGTGGTTTCGTCCATAATTTAAAAAAATTGAAGATTGATAATTTTATTGTCAGTTTTCAAAATCTTGCCACTTCAGGAAGTTCAGAACTACATAGGCCTACAAAAGGCAGAAATACCCACTTATATAGGCCCTGCCATGCAGAAGACTGATATTGGCTATATTCACGTTGAAATGTAAGCATTAGATCGATATTTAATATTTTAAAGATCACAAGAAAATTAATGAACAAGATTAAAGAACAAGTGATTATAAAATACAAGTCATTATTATGTTCAATCAAAACTGATGATCTTAGATATTATATAGCTTCGTGGGAAATAATATGCATTGTCAACTATTGTGACTTTTGTGAAAAATTGTGCCCCCTCTCCCACGCGCCCTCGGCCGTACTGACTAATTTTTTTGGGGGGTGGGGGTCACCCCTGCAGACTGTTCACGCTCGCATCGCTACTTAGTAACTCAAGGCGGATGTCACCGCGGAACGATGAAATAAATTGTACACGTCACACCTCGATAGTTGAAAGTATTTACCGAATTATTTCAGTTTCAGCGTAACATAATACGCTATTATTATTTACTACAATTCAGAAAAAAAAGTAATGAATTGAAAATACTGAATTGTAGTAAATAATAACAAATACACCTACGGGAGTGTTTCACGACTAACCAAATAGAGAAATAATACGCTATATTACATTAGGGCAGGCTTATCCCCAACCTGACGAAATTCGGCCGGTTGAGAGCGCGCGTTGGTTGAGATTTGAGCAGTTGAGACGGGCGCTCCCGTGCGCGCGTGGGACTGGGAAGCTCCCAGATCCAGTAGTCAGCTTGGTTCGCACATTAGATACTTTCTCGTGATGGCGCGTGAAAGTGCGTGTCTTTCTTGTACTGCCAGGCACGCGTAACAGTGCGTGAAACTCGCACGATCTGCTACTTCATTAACATTATTGCTCTTCTTATTATGTTGATATCTCTAATTGCTCGGAATCAATGAACGGCGTTGTAGCCTGTTGCGGTCCGGGCGGTTCTTTCACAGCAACGCTAGTAAAACTCTAAAAAGTTTCGTCTCTTTCTGTGGGAGTGGGAGTTCACTTTCGAGTTTCAAGAGAACAAAGGCAATTTGCACGTTAGACACTCGGCTGCCCATTGATTGGATGGGCACTTGAGAGAGGATGCATTCAACTTTTGTTGTGGTTCTCGTCGTTCAATTTGCAAAACAACTTTTCCCGATCATCTTTTTTTTTTAACTAGAAGAAAAGATAGCCTATTTTACAGTTTTCGATCAAATTTGAACTAAACTAATTATTCGAATGTTAGAATACTTTACGCAGCCATGGGAATTAGTAAAGTAAAGTAAAATAAGAGTAGATAGAGTAGGTATGTTGTAGCGTTCCGTAAAATACGTGTTTATTGTTTTAGCAAGTCGCACGAGTACAAGGCTGTTTTGCTATGTGCATTTAATTATGATTGCGATTGTCATAAGCCACCGCACCGGATAATCGCATGTTGTTGGGATGACGGGTGCGAGCGCGTGACGTGAGTGCGTGATGTGACTGTGAGTGAAGGGAACGGCTCGTGAGCTCGAGCGAGAAGCGACGCACCCTGTCACTGTCAGTTCAGCCCGGCCCAGCCCGGCGGAGAAACTGTGGTTACACCGGGTTACTCACTGACCGGCGAGTTCCAACCGTGACCTAGCCTGCTGTAACCAAAGACATTGGAATAGTATATACTGTATTCTCGCTGTAACCACCACCACCACCACCACCACCACCACCAACAACAACAGTAACAGTCAACAAATTTTATAATTATGGTGTTCCAATGCAAGTAAGCAGATGCTGACGTCACCGGCGGGTGGATTAGGCCTACAGCCAATCAACGGTCCCCGATTTAAAATAGTGATCGCTCATTGGCCCGCCGAAACGACGCGCATCTGCTTACTTGCTTCGGAGCCACTAGATCCAACGAAATAATGCTGACGCTTTGTAGTGGTGGGGTATAGTATACTGGTATGAACGTCGCCTTTATGTATGAAAGAGAAATATATTTTACCAACACAAGCAAAAATCATAATATGTGCTAGCAGTTAGATCACAAGAGTTCCTCTGTGTGCTAGAGCTAGATCCACGCTGAGGTAGCGTGAATAGAGTTGACAAAGTTGTTTTGTTGGGAAAACAATCTCAAACTATCTGCAACGTTCGTTGGAACCACTATACCAAGGAGGTTCTTGTATTAGTAGTAGTAGAACCTCATTTGATGTCGACTCGCCCCCTCCCCTACACCTACAGTTCTCTCCCGTCGGAGGTGGCTCGTGCCTAACGCGCGCGGCTAGACTCGGGAGGTCACGTGTTCGATACCCGCCACCGGCAATCCTCACTGGAAGTTTGTCCAAGCTTCTATAATTTATTCACTCGCTAATAGGAATGCAAGGGAAGCAAAGGTGAAAACAGAACTAGAAAATTGTTGTTTTCCCTCCATCTGAAAAGTACCAAAGTGCTCCTATCAGAGACACTGTGGATACGTCAACCAGACATTAAGATATTCCGTGAAGGTTTGCGTGCAACAGACTGTACCAGCTTTAGCTAGAATATGGTCTGGGTGGGGTCGAAGTATCGGTTTTTAGTTTTACCCCCTATCGATCTCTGGAAGAGCAATCTCCGATGGCATTGCCGTCAGATCGTGTCTCACAGCTGACTTACTTTCCTCAAGCTCAACACGCCTTCATCATCTGATCCGGACGCAAAGCGAAAAATAAGACTTGAAGTTCACTTTGAGAAATATATCGAGAAATATACGTGCATACATGACGAGGCAGTGGATCTCATTGGCAGATCATGAAGTCGCCGGGGGGTAGGCGAATGTAATACACATCTGGGAACATGCAGAATAAGCGCAAGTCGACACCGAACAAATTAATACGCATACTACATATTTTGTTGTACATAGTGATGCCTAATGTTCCATGTTTAGTGTAGGTAACTAATTGGTTTCAAATGTTAGTGCGAACAATGGTATAAAGATGAAAGATTTTACGTTTTCTCCTTCCCGCTATTTTATTTGAATTGAGACGTCAAAGAGAGCTTATGAATGAATTTACTTCTGCCTTCTTCTGGAATCTAGATCGCCCTGTGTGCTGGGTCGTTATTAATTTCTCTAAAAAACAATGGCTGATTGTTGAATATTTCTTCTAAAGTGGAGCATACAATGCATTTCCACAATTCCACTCTGTACTATGTAATAAATGATCGTTTCATTATTAAATGTATTTTTGTAAAAGCCGGCTCCACTAGTTATATCATTGAGTATATAACACTCAAAGGTTATATTAGTTATCGTCCAGTTAGGTTAAAGAGGTGTTATGATGTAAAACAGGGGTCTTTGATTATAAGATTTTACTATGGAAACGCCAAAGTCGTTGTTAGACGAGTGAGTGAGCCATGTGTTGAGTACCCGGAAACATCCCCTTTCCTCCCCAAAACCTAAGACTGAATCTAGCTAGCTCCACAGTCTATTAGGCTAGAGTGGCGCATTAGGCCTTACAGTGTTGACGCACCCATATAACAACTAATCTCAAACCCCTCTCATTTATACTCATAATAGGCTTTATTAATATTACCGAGTACTCAACACATGGCTTGCTCACTCGTCTAATAACGACTTTGGCGTTTTTCTAGTATAACTTAATATGAGTATAAATGAGAGGGGTTTGAGATTAGTTGCTATAAGGGCGCGTCAGCACTGTAAGGCCTAATGCGCCACTCTAGCCTAATGTGGAGGAAATGCCCATGCTAGCTAGATTCAGCCTAAGGTTTTGGGGAGGAAAGGGGATGTTCCCGGGTACTCAACACATGGCATGCTTACTCGTTTAACAACGACTTTGGCGTTTCCCTAATGTTACCGAGTACTTTACACATGGCTTGCTCACTCGTCTAACAACGACTTTGGCGTTTTTCTAGTATGGTTTCAGAGTGCGTCAACCAATCGTGTAGTCGTTGTCACTGTCTTCGTACTGAAAGGAAGCTTTGACATAGTTGAGCTAAAGTTGATTTGGATTAAGGGCGCGTCAACCAACCGCCAGGTCGTAATACGCCACTCTAGCCTAGGGGATATAGGAAGGAAAACCCCATGCAAATCAGAATCAGCTACGGGTAGGTGAAAGGAAAAGAGGGGTTCTCACGTCGTGGTCGTCATCGTCTTTGTCATCGTTAGTGTTGTTCTTGTTATGGTCGTCGTCGTTGGGGAGGTCGTCAGTGAAGGAGGAGAGGTCCCGGACGACGACTACCAGAGCTCGCCTCTAGTTTCGAGGAGTAATACTTTACTTACCTGCTGACGTTTGGGAAATGGAGTTCGTTTAGGCGCGAGCCATCTCTTGGCCAAATGTCCTAACAGGCCTACCCATAGAGAAATACCGAAGCGTACGCCTAAACAAAATCAAAACAACTGGTGATAGCCACCGACTTGGTGATTTTTACCCTTCACCGAAATCATTGTTTTTAATTTATATAACCATGGCTGTGGCCTTCTATACGTATAGCAAATGTAAACATTTGCAATCTAGATTTAAATTCATAAGATTTTTATTTATTGTAGGTTGAAATCGCAACGGATTTTGATCAGTTTGTTAGCAGTTCTCAGTTAACTGGTAACGGATGCATATTTAAAATTTCAGCTCAATCTTTTAAGCCGTTCGGCCGTTAGGTATCTGACAGACAGAGTCACAGCTTTCACAGTGAGTGCCGATTTTTTCGACCTGCGTTGTAGACTACGTTCGCTGCGCTCACTCGTCCAAAAAATCAGAATAGTTCTCTTTTTGGCCTGAAACACATATAAACAAAGCTTGGTGATATGTCTTATCTCTCCTCTTTGGCTTTGCCCGGACTAAAGGGACGGATTGGCTTGGAAGACATGCGTATTATCGGTCGCTAGGGGACGAGGCCACAGCTCAGCTCAGTCTCCAGACCCCTGGTCGACAATCTGGACCAGTTGACTTGATCCCTTGTATACAAACGCGACGTCATGTTTTCAATCTTGGATTCGTTTGGTTTGGTTTTCTCTCATCTGTTTCACAACTGTGCATCCATATTTGGGAGGTCGTCGGTTCGATATTTGTCACCGGTTCCTTACTAAAACACTTTCCCAATTCTGTGAGTCCTTCATTCGTTTCTACTTATAGTTATCTGTATGCGGTAATTACCTGATTATGTATACCTGAATAGGGTCACACAGTGTACAATTGAGTATAGCATTGATTAAAGAAGGCGGAAGGAAGGAAATGAGTATAGCACGAGTAGTAATACCGTCGGTAGTACCCTATCCCTAGTGCGGGCACTCCTACAGGAAAGTAATTACTATACAGCGCGTACCATTTCTATACATATTCCAATATATCGTTCTTTCTGTCCGCTGTTTCGAGAATTCCCCTAGGTTGTACCGTACGTAGGGCTGATATGGTCTGGAGGTCTCTCATTAAAACTCTTCCTCCTCATTGTTGTGATGTATTACTTGTGTTCCCATACACACATCGCATCGCTCCGAATATAAGTCGAAAGTGCTTTTCAATCTATATTTATACTCGCGATGCCAGAAGCTATTTCTTTCGATAGAATGCGTTTTCTGCTTTGTTGCTTCCTGTTCCACCTACTCTTTCCACCACCAACCAGATAACGTAGGTATACTCGGTAAAAAATAACATTTGTTGTGTAGCCCGTTGGTCCTCGGGTCTGAGACTGAAACTTAGGTTAGTTAGAAATGTGTCGCCCGTCTTCGTGTTCGTGCACCTCGCTTCAACGCATGGGCCACAGATAACAGAGTACACTCGTATGTACTCTATTATCTGTGCATGGGCTGTTTGGGAAGCATGGTTCGAGACCGGTCACCGAGTCCGGAAGTCCTGACCGAGGTCCTGACGGAACGTTTTTTCAGGGTTTTTCTCAGTCAAAGGCGAATCCTGCGATTCAGTCCTTGGACATTCCTTCCTTGCTACTCGCGAATACATATAAGAGAGTCACCCCGGGCGTAAAACCGATATGTACCCTCAGTGACCATTCTACGAGTATTTCCAAACAGCTTGAAACCTTGTGGACTGACTGACCTTTGAACAGTCTCGAGTGACGACGCATCACGACTGATCCCGTTTCCCTCTCTCTGAAATGCAAGTCATGTATTCTTCTCGGCGTCACGTATTGTTGCTGACGTAACGCGATGTTTCGCAGAAGCCGCCATTAATCACGTGACCATTGAAACGAACACGAGGGAAAGCGGGAAACTCCGGGAAAACAGCCACTTCTCACACAATACAGACAACAGATCTCCGACTGGGATGGGATTCGATTATAAGTGTCAACTGTTGTTGCATTGCAACATCTGCGCGTGACCGAAGACCGATAGAGGTGGCTCGGCGCGAGAGGTCGTCGGCTCGATTCCAGACGTCGGTATAATTTGGTTTCCCCCTTTTCCGGAATTGTATCACCTTCCTACTGTTCAAATGCCCTACATTCCCCTGAAGACACCGCATCTAATCTTTGACCGCATTACTACGACCAAGACCAAGTCGAGCGAGGAAGGAGTGTGTGGGGTGGCGGGGGGGGCTCTGGTCCTACACCGCCGACCGTCCGTCAGTAGTGGTTACTCCAAAGTCCTAACAGGAAATATCGGTGGAATATGCAGACTCTGATCGTTTCTAATTCCCTTCCTGCTGGACCTGCTACAGGGCGGTCTAATTCCATTTCGTTCTGACCGACCCGGCTCAAACAGTAATGAGATGTAAATACTGAGCAGGGTTGTCCAGGGGCGGAGAAGCGAGTGATTGTGGGGGGTGAGTTTAGTTTAGCGCTCATGCATATGCTATGATGCACCCGTGTTTGGTCGAGGGGGCAGTGTAGCAGTCCAACATCATTATCGGGGTCCATTCCAACACTGTCCTGGAATGTGATTGTGATGTCGATTGTGCCGATTGTTCAGATGAGTTGCTGCTTTGATTGCTTATGGAATGAGAATTCAACTTTGTTCTAAGAAGTAGTTCCTTAGCATTATCCCTACGTTTTGTTATCTTGGATTTGCACGTTTGCCAGTTTGTAGTTTGATATGTTGGCTATATACATACATGGTTGTTTTCACTGGATTACCTGTGTGAACTGTGATATTGTTCCAGAATGTGTTGACCTTGGGTTAGAATCTGAGGACCTAGGGATCTCTCTGCAGCGCTACCCATAAGCCTCAGACGAGCGAGCAAGACTTGGTTGCACATTACTATACTATTACTATTAGTTAAACAACGCGTGGGCGCCCTCTTATATATCGTCGATCTGGGAAACTAGAGGCTGATAAAGACGGGAGTTCAGTCCACGACACATCCACCTCTGGATGCGTAGAAGACAACCGTGAAAAGTTATGTAATTATTTCAAAACGGTGCTCCAAGGGCAGAGAGCCGGCTGTGTCTTGTAAGGTAATGTATCCACGATATTGCGAGATGCTGCCATATACGTGCACACATGAGTATGACTAACTAAGACACTTATGTAAGGGATCGCTCGAGGACTCCTTCTTATGACATTGGCCTAGGAGATTGTTGAAACTTGAAACCTTTAGTGAAGGTGACAGTGGCGGGAAACGAACCAGTGGTCTCTCGATGCTATGGCTATGGCCTACGCGCTTGCATCCAGCCATTCCAAAGTTGGGGCCTATTAGCCATCAAAGTCCAACTCGCTGCTTCTCGTGGTTTGGCCCGCGAGTAGGAGAGTTTCATTCCCTACAACTAATGGCGAGCTCTGGGTCGTCGTCGTGGAACTTGCCCCTTCCCTTTGACTACCTCCCCGACGGCGACGACAAAGACAACACGGACGGATGATGACACAGACGAAGACGACCACGACATGGGGGAACCATTGCCCTCCCCATACGCTTGTGGCTGGTTGTGACCAGCACAGGCCTGTCCACCCGTGTCCACCCCTTGTTCCCCCGCGTCATCCCTTACGTCCCTCCCTTCGTCTCGATTAGCCAAGTTATATCCAATCAATCAATTATATTAGACGATATTTCACTTCAAAATGTTCAACATCGGCTACAACTGGAAAACTATAGCTGTCAGTATGCCTAGGGCAGTGGACCTTGGTCAGAAGCAAAGAAAAAGCTCATCGGCTCATCATTAGCCCCCCCCCCCCCCCCTACCCTGTTTAAAAAAGAGTTATTTCGGGCCTAGTCGCGGAGTCGAACGCAATCGGAGGTGGATTCCGGCGTCTTTGTCGGGAGCCTCGTGCTCGAAGCGCCACGCCACGAACCGGAAGTGTAGTAATGGTACCGGAGCGGATACGGAACTACCCGTCAGTGTCGGAACATCGAGGCTGGGCTGCCGAGACTGGTCGGAACAAACACCGACATTAGAATTGCTAATGTATTGAAATTCTGGCCGTGTCTCTGCGGTTTGCGAGTCCTACTACACCGTGCGGTAATCCGTCTGCGAGTGTGGGGTGTCACTCACGATGACTAATACTAGACGAGACTGGCCCCGACTTACACGTAATATCCGCCTCACTTGCACGAATCCGAATGAAATCCTTGGAGCGGCGCTAAGCTCGAAGCTCGGCTGCCAGCATAATGGAAAACGTATATACATTTTTGTTTAAACTTGTCTTTTTGGTAGATTACTTTTTGTCCATCTACCCTGGTTTTTACGCCACTTTGTTTGTAGGCCTACTACATCTCGGTAAAATTAGGGATAGCCTATGTAGAGATAAGAGAAGTCTTAGCTTGGAGGATCAACGGGTGATCACTTCTCTGTTAGCACATCAAATTTTGGTTTATATTTCTTTTGATTTCAATTTGCTCACACGGTTTTAGCACGAGTTTTAGCGACTGATATCAACAGTATTATAACGCTCGCGAGGATGGTATAATGGTAACTCGTCAATACCGTCATGACGCGTTCCGTTCTTTTGTCGAGGAGGAAATAATCATCACGGCATAATGTCAATACAGCCTTCATACGACGGCAATCAGATTCAGACATATTGTGATTGCTCTACCAAGTTATGTGACTGAGTGCATGGGTAGGCTCTAAATGCGAATTTATTTATTTTGTATTTATTTATTGGTAAGAAACGAATGTAACGCGTCCCGCGATACCAGATGAAGAAATGTACTACCCGGATACCTCGGGTACTGCCAGCGGGTATCCGGGTATTGACAACCCTACTTTATGAACTATACTCTGTATACTTGAGGCTGAAACAGTGGAGTAGGAATACGGACAATACGTCTCCTCAATAACTCTCCTCGTAGAAGTAAGTTAATGTAAGCAATTCGTTTGTATGGGAGCCTGCATGTTAGTGCTGGGCCTACAATGAGAAAGTAGGCTCTAAAGGTCAGGGTAAATAGTGATGAGGTCACATGCCTTCATCGTCTTGATGAGAACAAATCTCCTCCGCTGGAATGAGTGACACATTTCACCAAGTATCTTGCTTCGTTATTTTACTGTAGGCCAACGTGTTAATTGTGTGTTTCCTCTAGTGGAGGATTTGATCCAGTGGCAAATTAAATAAACTAGGAAGCTTCGCAAACGCTTTTTCAGACGCGTTGTTGGATGAGCGTAATTGGTGCATTGAGCTGTCATGTGTTATGCAGATTATCTGTTGTTCTGTGAAGAAATCATTCCAATCGGATAAAGCATGTGTCAAAGAAATGTTTTTTAAGCAAAAAAAGCGTAAAATTGCGTTTTTCATGAGAAATAATTTTTCGATTGCGCTCAAATTTCACATGAATATATTAATTCATAAAATTAAGGTTCTGTGAAAAAATAATCACAATAGAATAAAGCATGTGAGTGTTAAAATGTCTTAAGATTTTTTTTATCGAAAAAAATTGTAAAATTGCGATTTTCATGAGAAATAATTTTTCGATTGTGCTCAAACACGTGGCAGTTTTCCAAGATTTTGAAGGCCTCCAGAAAATTTCATTGAAATTGGAGTATCGGTTTAGCCGGAATCGTGCTAACAAACACACAAAAATACAAACAGAAAAAAACAAGAAAAACGAAAAAAATCGTAAAATTGCGATTTTCATGAGAAATGATGTTTCGATTGCGCTCAAAAACGTGGCAGTTCTAAGTTCAGAGATTTCGAAGGTCTCCAGAAAATTTCATCGCAATTGGAGTATCGGTTTAGCCGGAATCGTGTTAACAGACAAAAAATACAAAAAAGAAAAAAACATTCTGAATTTTTTCTTCCTTGTAGTAGAATGGAATCTTCGCTTCGCTTGCTACGCTCATCCAATAAGTAAGTACATAAATAAAATAAATACATGCACAGAATCGCCTCATTGTGATTTAACCGGCCAATGACTGATGCATGACATGGACATCTCCATGAGACAGCAGCTCAAATTACTCCGAATATTTCAAATATCGTCTTGACTTTGCAAAGCATTTGATCTGTTTTATGGTTCGACACAGTGGCGGCACCAGAAAAAAGTCAACGGGTAGGGGGCGAGTGCAAAAGCAGGGTAATAAATTGAAGGGTATGGCGTGGACATAAGCCGTTGGACGATCCCCCCCCCCCTCCCCGGCCCTCCCCAGACCTTCAACACTAACTATAAACTAGGAAAACGCTTAAGTCCCGCCGCGTTGTTGGATGAGCGTAATTGGTGCATTGAGCTGCCATGTGTTACGCGGATTTTCTGTTGTTCTGTGCAAAAATCATTACTTAGTCGAAGATTTTTTTTAAATTAAATAAAATTAAATAAAAATTAATTTAATTTTTTTAATTAATCGTAATTTTAAAAAAATTAAAAAATCGTAAAATTGCAATTTTCATAAGAAATAATTAATGGATTGCGCTCAAATTTAACACGAGTACATTAATTCATGAAATTAAGGTTCTGTGAAAAAATCATTACAATAGGATAAAGCATGTAGGTGTTATAAGTCAAAGAATTGTTTTAAAAAAGAAAAAAAAAACGTAAAATTTCGATTTTCATGAGAATAAATTTTTTCGATTACGCTCAAATTTCACACGAATATCTTAATTCATAAAATTAAGGTTCTGTGAAAAAATCATTACAATCGGATAAAGCATGTAGGTGTTAGAGGTCGAAGAAATTTTTTAAAAATCGAAAAAAATCGTAAAATTGCGTTTTTTATAAGAAAAAATTTCCCGATTGCGCTCAAAAACGTGGCAGTTCTAAGTTCAGAGATTTCGAAGACCTCCATAAAATTTCATCGCAATCGGAGTATCGGTTTAGCCGGAATCGTGTTAACAGACACACAAAAATACAAAAAAAAAAGAAAAAAAAAAAAAAAACATTCCGGATTTTTTTCTCCAGTGTAGTGAAATGGAATCTTCGCTTCGCTCGCTACGCTCGCTACGCTCATCCAATAAATACTAGGAAAACGCTTAAGTCCCGCCGCGTTGTTGGATGAGCGTAATTGGTGAATTGAGCTGCCATGAGTTATGCGGATTTTCTGTTGTTCTGTGAAAAAATCAGAACTTTGTTGAAACTTTTTTAAAATTAAATCAAATTAAATAAAAATTAACTTATTTTTTTTTAATTAATCGTAAATTTTAAAAAAGGAAAAAATCGTAAAATTGAAATTTTCATAAGAAATAATTATTCGATTGCGCACAAATTTTACACGAATATATTAATTCTTAAAATTAAGGTTCTGTGAAAAAATCATTATAATCGGATAAAGCATGTAGGGGTTATAAGCAGAAAAAAATTTTAAAAAATCGTAAAATTGCGATTTTCGTGAGAAATAATTATTTGATTACGCTCAAATTTCACACGAATATATAAATTCATAAAATTAAAGGTTCTGTGAAAAATTCATTACAATCGGATAAAGCATGTAGGTGTTAAAAGTCGAAGAAATATTAAAAATCGAAAAACAGCGTAAAATTGCGATTTTCATGAGAAATAATTTTTCGATTACGCTCAAAAACGTGGCAGTTCTTAGTTCAGAGATTTCGAAGGCCTCCATAAAATTTCATCGCAATCGGAGTATCGGTTTAGCCGGA
Source organism: Sweltsa coloradensis (assembly GCA_024449915.1). Lineage (NCBI taxonomy): Eukaryota > Metazoa > Arthropoda > Insecta > Plecoptera > Chloroperlidae > Sweltsa > Sweltsa coloradensis. The sequence goes on from JAMZAV010000448.1 coordinate 23,236, forward strand.
ATCGTGTTAACAGACAGACAAAAATACAGGAAAAAAAAAAAAACATTCCGGATTTTTTTCTCCAGTGTAGTGAAATGGAATCTTCGCTTCGCTCGCTACGCTCATCCAATAATTTAAATATCATTTTACCCCCCTAAAATTCCCAGAACAAAATGTTAATAAACTCCAACGGGCAGAAATATAGTACAAAAATAATTGGCCACAAAAAGATGCCCACTTACCTAGAACTAAATTGATTGATGCAGAAATGTTTGTAGATGGCCAGTTGTTAATTTGGGGGCGGAAGCGTCCATCACCCACTTACTTTCGAAATTTTAATCATTGTAAAGTGAATACATTGTTATAACACTCGGTACTTTTTACAAACATGCGATGTATTAGTTAGAAAAATGTATTCCCTATTCCAATCTTCCTGATGAAAAGAAAAGGAATTCCCACTTGTCTCGTGGGGCGTATACCCCAAAATAATATACTTAACCAAAATTTAGTGTAAAGGACCTAAGCTGTATACGGTGTATACATTAAAAAAATGCCATCGAAAAAAATCCGGGCTTTGCGCCCCGGATCCGCCCGTACGTATAGGCTATGTCATCCGTAACATAACACTTCCCCGGCATTCTCCGTTCTTCCAAGAACGAGAAGGAACACAGCAGAATACGCGGACTTGTCGGTTCTCGGAATGCTTCACGCCACACGATATCATTTTAATAACGGTACAGGTAGATTAATGCACAGTCAACAGGTAACACTTGATTCCCACCAGCCGAGGTGACAACAGAATATTAGCTGAGTCTGTTTGGGGGAGCTGGGGGGCATTGCCATCAGCTGGGGCTCACACACACAGTGGCGTAACTATACGGGGGAGAGGGTCACCATCCTCCAAAATTTGGTTAGAGAGGGGCTCTGTAGGGGGGGGGGGGGCACAATTTTGTGTCAAGATTTTGTTAACAATCTTCAATTTTCACACAAAAACCGCTTATATTAGAGCTATAGTAAAATATAGTTGCTACGAAGCAAGTAAGCATATGCGCGCGGTTTCTGCGGGCCAATGAGCGATCAGTATTTTAAATTGTGGACCGCTGATTGGCTGCAATCTCTACTATACCACAATGTATAATGTTAAACATCAAAAAAGTTCTGGAACTATGCGCCCCAGTCTTGCACTAGCTGTGGGCATCCCCCCTATTGTGCCAGGATCAGATGTTGTGACATCTAGATACTTTATCTAGATAAAATCGCTTATCTATTATCTTTATCTAGATAAGTTTTTGCTTGTTATCTTTTTCAATTATCTAGATAACATAATGTTTATCATATCTAAACTTTTTAAGCTTTTAAATATTTTTTTTAGATATAATATTTAGGTAACAATACTTTAGAAAAATATGTAATGCGAATCACATTTTAAAATTAAAATAACTTACACTAGTTTACTACATTATGTTTTTCACAGAATCTGAACGGCGGCAAAAATTGGAAAATAAATTAGCTTTTTCTGCGACGATTATTATCTTTTATCTAAGCAAAATTATCTAGATAATAATTTGTATCTATTATCTTTTATCTAGATAACGTTTTACAGATTATCTTTTATCTTATCTTGATAACTTTTTGGTGAATTAGGGCCTATCTTTATCTTTATCTAGATAAAAATTAAATTATCTAGTCAAGTCACAACACTGGCCCAGGATACGTACTTTTCCCGACGAATTTTTTCTTTCCCCCGAAAAACGGGCTTGTTACGCCACTGCACACAGATCAAAACTGAAACGGAATGTTTTTCACTGTGGAGTGTGGTGTGGACTATGAGGTGGACTCAATGGACTGTATTGTAATGAAGGCATCTTCTATGCGCGCGAACGTTCAAATAATACACAACAATTATCAACAAAACAAAAAGTTAGTGTGCCTACGGTTCTAGGCGAAAAACACAACGCCAACGTTGGAACGTTCGTGATTTCTTTTTAATTGATATGAAATTTTTTGCAGCCGAGAAATAATTTAAACACGTCTGTACCTCGTTTTTTTAAATCGACGTCGGTGGCTTAATATGGTAATCTGTCATATAGGCAATTAGCTACTCTTTTTATAGCATGCACGCGTTCTGTTAATATAATTATCTCACATTGCTTGGGAAGAATGAAATAATTACGAAAATAAGGTAGGTACTTAGCTTTTGTTAGGCCTGCGATCTTATTTAAAATGAATTACTATAATTATTTTTGACCGAATGAAAATGAATAAAATTACTCTTAACTAATTTTCTTGACATTAGATAGAAATAATTATTCTTACGCTACTCTCTTTTGCAACTAGCAAGAGTAAAGCAGGGAGATGTAGACACATGTCATCGACATTAGCAATATGTATGCCCCCTGAAGGGCGTGGCATATTTACTGGCACAAAAGTCTGCATTGCACAAAATTATCAGAACCGCACTGTCATTCAGAGTAATATCTTGCCCCCCCCCCCCCCCCCCAATTCCGTTGCCTTGTTACCGTTTTTAAATTTCATTCATTATCTAGAAATTTATTTATTTCACTTGGATAATTTTATAATGCATAAGTGCGCTCAAATCCAAAGTAGATAATGTATTATTTTAATTGATATCTTAAAAGTTGTTCTGCAAGTAGCTGTTTGTACTAAACGTACGCATAGTAAAAAAAAAAAACGATTTGTAGTACCCGGGGTTATGGGGGAGCCCATCTGTGGTTTAAAGAACAACGCGTCTCTGTGGACGGAAGTTTTCTCATTTCGGTTATCAGGAACTTGGAGGGTGCACCATGATATATTTCGCAACACCAACAGTTTATGATATCATATTAAATGTGTAGTTTGGGGCGACGCTAAGTGCGTGGGGCAACCATCGTAGCTAATCGTATAGATAATGGTGTTGATTGTTATTGTTTGTTAATTTATTTCATTTCATTACATTTGACAGCAGCTAGCTACAAGGAGAATTCTGTATGTCCACACAGACACACACACACACACACACACCTGGAGTTGATAAGAGCTGGTGCGACAAGCGTGCAAAAGTAAAGTTTGTTTTTCGAGTTCCAGGATACAAACTTTAGCGTGGAACGCTTCTCGCGAGACGGGCTTAAATAACTTGCGCGTTCAATGGTCGCTTTCGGAACATGGCCATAACTATAATCTGTTACAAATTCATCAAGGATGTTGTCATCTGCGGAGGTCTTCCTGCATTTGATGTGCGTACTATAACGCCAGGAAATAATTATAACGTCAATATAAACCAAAAACAGTAGTGGCGATTGCATCTGGTGACACAAGAGACTTATTGTGGGATGCGGACTTTTTTACGCCTCCGCAACCTTAATTCTCGCCCCCCTCTCCGCTTCTCTAACTTCTCATCATCATTCTACCTCTGTTGGGGGCGTAATCAATTTTGTGATGAGGGTTTGCTCAATATCGATATAATTGACGAATTTAAAGATCAATAATATTATGGTAGTGATCATGAACAGAGAGAATGGGGTACGACTTCTCGAGCATAGCGCTAGGTGAGGTGGTCTGGTGGAATAATAACGCCTCGAGATTAGTTTCGCGTGTTCATAACACGTTCGTAAGTTTCTTATCTCGAAGTTTGAGAAACGGATTGTTAACTATTATTCAATGTCGGAGAAAGTTCGACTTTGCGATGTAAAGTTGCAACTTTGGCATCGATATGAGTCAATATTGACTCCTCGTGGAGTTTAGTCTCCGAGTTTCTTGCGCTCCACGAGAGATAAATGCGGGCACCTACCGGACAATATCTCACAAGTAGGTCTTGGTCTTGGCACAGGTGACTAAACAGGGTAGATCCAGGTCAGTGCTGTCGCTCAGCCGTCCGAGTTACTCAACACTGACAAGGTCACTGTCAATGACAGGTCGCTACTAGTACTATTACGATCGAGTCTGGTCAGCTGTCAAGAACTTCGGACAACCCATAGCCGGTCATACTACGTCCCGCACTTTGCGGGGAAACCGGTTAGATTAGGGTAGGAGCCTCGAGCGAACTCGTACAGTAGTAATGTCCCGCCGGGGTAAAGATATTCCATTACACCGGTGTCCCGACAATCCTGAGTGTTCTGGATGGACGGGGAAATGTCCAGGGAACTAAGTGGGCGTTGTCCGGTTTCTCCCGTCAGCGAGGTATAGGCGATAACCCGTGCTAAATGTTTCGTAGCGATAGCGCAGACCCGACCAGGAAAGGGAAATTATATTATACTGTAAAAATATAATCTTTCCTCTTTGCGTGGATATACAAAATCTGCTCTATCACAAATATTAAAACATTTTTTTTGATTTAAAGTGAACTCTACATTTACACTGTTCCCCAAACCTTTCCAAAACTCTCATAAAAAAGCACTAAAAAACTTTTTTCCGGGGCATAAAGCAAACATTTGGTATCCGACTTTTTGTGGTACTGTGAGGTCCTGGGTTTGTACTAGATTATACATTACTAAAAAAATTTCCTTTAAGTCCCAAACAAAATTTGAATGCGAAGTACTTTTAGAAACCATGGACGGGCCGTGTATGCGAGGATGCCACAGCTCACAAACGTGGTGGTCTCGCTTAGGTTGCCGTCAGTCGAGTACATTTGCGACGCGCGCAAAATGGGTCCATTTAACTCATAATAGTTTGAATTTTTGGAAGCGTCTCGAGCAAAAATGAATGCCATCATCTTCTTCACAGAATTAGCTCTTGTGGGTTTTTTGTTTAGATTTTTTTTGCGCGAGCAAAAGATACGGGGGTTACATTTTTGTACCATGCTAATTCTTAGGGGCCCGAGACAGGAGAACCCAAATTTTCCTTCCGCCTTCAAAACTTAGGTTTTCCCCCTTTTGTGATAACCCCCGCCTTCGCTGCCGCCACCACCTCCACAGTACGCGTGTTGGTCCCGTGTACTGGCCGCGGCTTCCAATGCTAAATAAGTCTACCGGGCACTATCCCGGTTTTGGGATTTTGTAACTTTTAAAATTTACAAAAATTTACGAAACTTGACTGGTAAGAACAATTGTTTGTGGCCTGTGAGTGTCAGCGGCGAGTCACGGGGCCATGCAGTTAGTGCTCGAGATAATTGGCATTGGCACTCCGTTCGAACAGAAACCTTCTTTACCGTCCCTAACATAGGGAGAGGTGTTGGTTTCGTCCTGCTCTTGATTTGCTATGTCTTCCCTAGGTGAACAATATGTTTAAAACCCAGACTTTTTGGAACCACCGTGTCAGTTCGTGTGTACGGTGGGTAGGCCTACATTCTTTGTTTTCTTGTTCCAGTTCCCTCGCGCGATGGCCGCCTGACTGGGTCCAGCCCCCCCTGTCATGCCGGTGTCACGCCGCCGCGACGCCCCGGGCGCCGTCCCCGCCCCCCTGTGAATGTGATGGGCTCGAACGTGAGTCGCCAAGGCCTGTCCGGACGTCGAACTCAATCCAGCGGCAACCTGTGCAACGGGAACAAGATATTGGCCAGAGATGTTCTCAGTGGTAACGACTCGGCCGCACACGACAAGGAACGCAAGTTAGTCACAGTTTACACAAGTCTTGATTGAGTTCCCCAAAAAAAGGAATTTTGTAAAGTTACGTTACTTTGCGAAAAAAGGGAATAAGTCAATTTCACGTTACTAAAAAAATAGGAAAAAAAGAAGTTGCAAGCTCTACGAATGAAACTTGGTTGGTTCTTTCAAAAGTTACTATCTAGAAAAATCTGTGTACGACTGGACGAAGTTCCAGAATAAGATCAGCCGAGAACTCTAAGAATCTAGCCGAAAATGTGCATCTGAAGAACTAGGTATTTTTGTCCGCTGTAGAGAGTGAAGAGAGAAATGTAGAAATTGGAGTGAAATTGCTATCATAAACGTGGCATGTTTATTTTCTGATTCTTATTGAATCAGTCTTGAAGTATGTAGCCGATTGCAGTGGCACACTCAAGGAAGCCACTTATGGGGGAGGATCAAGTATCCATCTCAATGATTTGGTTATTGTAGCTTGAAAACAGCTTGTCTGTTTTTACTTTGCTTTCTGCCGTACAAACTCCTTAGTCCTTATCCAATTTGCATGACATTTTCATCAGTGAACCCTTGAGAACTCTTTAACTTTACTTTGGGACGTTTTTAGTGCAGTCACAAAAATACTTCATCAGACAAATTGCACCTATACACATTTTTTAACTTCAATTATCCATTCAACATTGTAGGTATTTTCAATGCGTATAGTTTTGTTGGTTGGTAGGGTGCTTACTAAAACAAGCACAGGTGCGGGAGTACCCAAAATTAGGAGCACAGTGTACCGTTATTGATCCTCGCATCTCCTAAGCCTGCCAAGTCTATGAATATTTCAACTTTCTGGGGGGGAAGCCTCTCCCCCCTAGCCCCCAGGGTCATTTCTGTACTATATAATCCTTGTTGAAGGGCAATGCCAATTACAAAATTAATATGTGCATGTCAATTGGACGTCGTGTTCGGTTTTAATCTAGATACATGACACTTGCACAGACGGAAAAGTGATGCATATAGGAGAACTTTAATTTTAAGGTATGCCACTGGCCATTTGTCTGGTAGAGAGCAAAAAAATCACACATACAAAAACCAAACTCTCTGGTTAATTTGTGATTGTCTGTAACAGTTTTCTCTATATATTTTCAATAATGAGAAGACAATGAGAAATAGTATAAGTTTGTTAACATCTTCATTTCTTGTCCTCGGTGGAACAGATTCTGTGGCTCGCTGCCCAACTACCTCGACGGTGGCAGCAATGAACTTGACGACCGGTGCTGCAACAATAACAACAACAATAACAACAACAACGTCGTGGCATCGTCGTCGATGAAGGCTCGACTTGAAGAACAGAAGCGCGGGCTAGAGTTGAGGCTTCTGCCGCAGCAAGACCTGGCACTGCAGGACCAGGGGTACGCGTCGGAGAGGTCGCCAGAGGACGAGCACCCACCCCCCTTGCCGCCCCTCGAACAAGGGGTAGGGCTGGAGCAACTACCCTTCTGGTGCCTAACGCAACACTACCCCTTTATAACGCCAGGTGAGACTGAGACCTAGTAGTCCCGAGTGGAGGTTGCTGAGCAAGTGGTGCCTACTGATTAATTCTTGGAATCTGGTCCAAAAAGACCTATACTCCTGCTCCTGGCAATGTTTATATGGAATGGAGGTGATTGTTTTGAGATTGCAGGTTTTCAAAATTTATTTGTTATTTTCAGTTGTTTTTCAAAGTGAATCAAATGCATGCTGACAAGTTTGTTGCTATCTTTAAAATAAGTTATAGGCCCTAATGCAGATAATACAATGGTTACGACCAGTGGCGTTTCCTGCATTCAAAGTCAGGTGGGGCAAGTAGATATTTAACTTCATAAATATATAGAATTCCAAAGTCGTAAAAAATACTACTCCGTCGTTCAAAATAACTTTTTATAAATAAAGTTTGAATTTAAATCAGTTAAAACATTTGAGCCCACATGTAAAAAAGATGCAGAATATCGTTCCAATAACTACATTAGAAGTCATATTTTTGACATGCTGTCGATTACGCAAAGTATTTGCGTTGAATTTGTCCGCCCGTCAGTGTTTTACACGGGATGGGGCTAGGTCCGATTTGCCCTTCTTGGTACCGTACGCAGTGCAAACCGCTCGGTGTGGGCGGAGTTACACGTGCATTCTAGGGCATAGGGCGACTAGGGCTAGCCTGGGCTAACCGTAGGAACGTTTCACGTGGATGCAGCGGCCAGTGCTGCTACGTTACGATAACAAATTTTTAACTCTTCTTGACTCTAATTCTATTGTTGGCGCGGAAATTGAGTACGATTGTAACTAAATAAATAATTCAAGCGATTTTAAATGTTTTTTTTAACTATTTGATTCTTTTGTGCCGTGCTAGAAATTGTGGGTGAGCCCCACCTGCCCCTATGCAGGAAACACCACTGGTTACGACTGCCTAATGTTACGGGTGACTTATTATTTGCTTAAAACTTTAAATATTTCACTGGCCTTTTACATTTTATGTGACAAGTTTTGGTTTTGTTTGAAACTCTGCTATGTAGTTACTACAACCTGTACCATTGGTTTGTAACAACATGGTTGTTGGTTGTTGCAGATGCTTTGTTTGAAGTGACGCTGCTAAAGGGCAACCGAGGCTTGGGACTGAGCGTAACGGGTGGAGTGGAAACGGCCGAGCAATGGCCGGGCTTGATCCGCATCAAGCGTTTGTTCCCGCATCAGCCAGCTTGGCAGAGTGGTCAACTCGCATCGGGAGATATCGTGCTCGCGGTCAATGGTACCCCGCTCACTGGGCTGACAAACTACGTGAGTACTAGATCCATACGGTGATACAAACATACATTTTAAGTATTAGTGGTGGAGTAATTTAAGTGCATGCACTTGTGTGGGGTTTATTTATGTGGATTACAATCGAGAAGCTTAACAAACCCAACCCCGACCGGAGATAACCTGCATTTATTGTCTTCTCCACCACAATGCCAGGATCAGTTCAACTTCACAATTTGTGAATTTAGAATTAATTAATGGTTCTTATTTCTCAATTTGGATGTTTGAAAACACTCTCATAAATATCGGAATTGTATTAAATACTAGGCTGCTATGCGAACGCTTTTTTAGTCGCGTTGATGGAAGAGCTTTTTTGTAAGTTTTTAGTTTGCGTGGAATCTCTTTACTTTTGCAAGTGCTTTTTGAACACATTGAGGGTGATTGTTGTCAAGTTTCTATTGTTACTTGCTAATTGTTATTAAATACCTCAAAAAACTTAATTAAAACCTTTATTGGATGAGCGTAGCGAGCGTAGCGAGCGAAGCGAAGATTCCATTTCACTACACTGGAGAAAAAAATCCGGAATGTTTTTTTTTTTTTTTTTCTTTTTTCTTTCTTTCTTTCTGTATTTTTGTCTGTCTGTTAACACGATTCCGGCTAAACCGATACTCCGATTGCGATGAAATTTTATGGAGGCCTTCGAAATCTCTGAACTAAGAACTGCCACGTTTTTGAGCGCAATCGAAAAATATTTCTCATGAAAATCGCAATTTTACGATTTTTTCGATTTTTAAAAAATTTCTTCGACTTATAACTCCTACATGCTTTATCCGATTGTAATGATTTTTTCACAGAACCTTAATTTTATGAATTGATATATTCGTGTGAAATTTGAGCGTAATCAAATAATTATTTCTCATGAAAATCGCAATTTTACGATTTTTTCTATTTTTAAAATTACGATTAATTAAAAAAAAAAAGTTAATTTTTATTTAATTTGATTTAATTAAAAAAAAATTTCAACAAAGTTCTGATTTTTTCACAGAACAACAGAAAATCCGCAAAACACATGGCAGCTCAATTCACCAATTACGCTCATCCAACAACGCGGCGGGACTTAAGCGTTTTCCTAGTTTCTATGGATTCTGGTTAACTTTTTCAACTTTTTTTTTCACAAGATACTACATCACCATAACCTTAATGTCCATGTAAAATACTAGGAAAACGCTTAAGTCCCGCCGCGTTGTTGGATGAGCGTAATTGGTGAATTGAGCTGCCATGTGTTTTGCGGATTTTCTGTTGTTCTGTGAAAAAATCAGAACTTTGTTGAAATTTTTTTTAAATTAAATCAAATTAAATAAAAAATTAACTTTTTTTTTAATTAATCGTAATTTTAAAAAAGGAAAAAATCGTAATATTGAAATTTTCATAAGAAATAATTATTCGATTGCGCACAAATTTTACACGAATATATTAATTCTTAAAATTAAGGTTCTGTGAAAAAATCATTATAATCGGATAAAGCATGTAGGGGTTATAAGTCGAAGAAAGTTTTTAAAAATCGAAAAAAATCGTAAAATTGCGATTTTCATGAGAAATAATTTTTCGATTGCGCTCAAAAACGTGGCAGTTCTTAGTTCAGAGATTTCGAAGGCCTCCATAAAATTTCATCGCAATCGGAGTATCGGTTTAGCCGGAATCGTGTTAACAGACAGACAAAAATACAGAAAGAAAGAAAGAAAGAAAGAAAAAAAAAAAAAAAAAAAAAACATTCCGGATTTTTTTCTCCAGTGTAGTGAAATGGAATCTTCGCTTCGCTCGCTACGCTCGCTACGCTCATCCAATGAACGTTGTAGCCCCACCCGTTTGGTCAGAATGAGCCCAAATGTCACGAAAATATTGCATTAAATTCGTAAAAGTACGATATTCACGAGAAATATTTATTCTATTGTGCCCAAAAACGTGGCAGGTCTAAGGTCAGAGATTTCGAAGGTCCCCTCCAATTTTCATCAAGATCGCATATGCCGTTTTCCCAGTGGAGAGCGAACAAACAAAAAAACACCCAAGATAATTTTTTTTGCGGTAAGTGAAATTGAAGTCTTTGCTTTGCTTATCCAATTAAATTAATGGTTCTTATTCTTGTACATTAAATATTATTCCTCATTTTGTTAGCCAAAGAAAGTTAGATAATGAATTGAACATTGAATGAACATGAACATTGGGGTAAAATTAATAAAATAAAAATCAGATAAATTGAGAAATATGTGACAAACTGCTTTTGAATTTTGCCTCGAGGACTTTTTCATAAAACTCAGTTATATAGCCAACTATGGTGAATACTTGGGACATACTCGTAAGGTTTGTACGTATAGTACTAGTAAAACACATTCTTATTCAAGCTATACAACCAGACTGCTATTTTAATACTTTTAAGTTTTAATATACCCATTGATGGGTGACAATTCTTTGTCTAATTGGGCTTTGCACTGTCACTTTCCCACACTCATAGCGCCACCGTAGTACAAGCCAAATCTAGATGATCCACGCTGCGGTGCCAAAAGAACTAAGCGGAGTAAGTCATTCAGTCAGTGCCTACTATGTTGATGATTCATAGCAGCTTGGGCCGGTACTACGGTGGTGCAACCTGCGAAAGAATTTGCTTGCAAAGCCCAATTGTGACATCTTTTTACTTTGCTTTTAAAATTATAAAGTTCAGTTTGGAAATTTAAACTAAGAATTCAAATTTAATCATTATATTATTCTGTTGCAACGTCCAACTCTGCCTTGGGTCGTCATTGAAGATAGGCCTCTCCATCTTCTTCTCTCCTGCCACCAGTCTTTCCTTTCCACCACATTCTAGTTTTCTCCTTGCTGTTCCACATCTTTCCTCAAATCCTCATACTAGTATTCTGCCATCATTGTCGTGGTCTGCTCTTTGGTTCCAATTCCATCATTCTTGTCAGAAATCTTTCTCTGTCCATCCTTTTGACATGTCCAAACTACTTTAATCTTCTCCCTCCAAGCCGCTCCATTTATTACTTTTACTTTTTTTAAATTATAAAATAGAAACTGGTTTAGTACTATACTAGGCCTAGTAGTATCAATCCATTTGTGTGTGTGCACTCGAGTTTTTGATATGGTAGTTAAATTGTACTTCTTATGACATATTATTTTTATTATTAATTGTAGGCTTACATTATTTTGGTGAATTGATATTATCATAGCCGACACCGAAGTAGGCTATGCTAAAGTCCAAAATAACATGGCTAAATAGTAGGCCTAATAAAACCGTAAAACACCCAATTTGGTAACTTTTATTTTCTTTAATTAAGGCTATTGTACCACCTCTGGCCGATAATTTGAAAGTCGAAGAAACATGTCTGAAAAGTTTTCTGAATGAAAGAAGGCCTTTAAAATAACAGAAAGAAAAATTGTGAATTTTTTTGGGCGGGACATAACCTCACTTTTGGAAATTATATTTACATTTTTGGACAAAAGTGTAATATACAAGACTAGTTCAAAATTTAAATTTTGAGAATCGGTTTTCTGGACATAGTTTCTAAACACCTTTAGCTATAACTTGATTATAGCTAAAATAGTTTTCTGAAAATAACAGTTGGTTTACGAATTCTTTTGTCAAACGGTAAAAAAACTCGTATTTGTACCGTTTGACAAAAAAAATCACACTACACACTTTTTTTTTTTTTTTTTTTTTTTTTTACACTTTTGTCCAAAAATGTAAATATAATTTCCAAAAGTGAGGTTATGTCCCGCCCAAAAAAATTCACAATTTTTTTTTTCTGTTATTTTAAAGGGATCGTTCACCTCTTATGTAAAGGTGTACCCAGACGTTTATTTACCTAAGTAGACTCCATTTACAACAAATTCTTTCTCGAAAATAATCATAATCACCATTTTGTTAAATATGTAATGAAATTGACTACGTTTTCACCACTTCGCTGTACTGGCAACAACGCACGACACGGCCTTGGCTTCGGAGTCGAGTAGCTGGGTGTCGCGGCGAACTGAGTTATCGTATTGGACATTTAAAGATGCTTGTCGAGGGGGGATATGACATGTAGTCAAGTATGGCATACTCGCTTCAAATTAGGTTGAAATAAAAACGCATGCCATGTGTTATTCGGCTCAAGTGTCAAGTGTAGAGGTGTTTACGAAGTTATGTCGTTTTGACAATCGACTTGATAAGCGCACAACGCACTTACTGTATACACATACAAAACCCTGTACACCTAGCCGAAATATATATTTACTGCCGATGCCAGTACGTTATTTGTTCATCCTTTTGTCGAATATGCTGTTGATGTGGATTTTTAAATCTTTGTTTGTGTTTGGAATGGTTCTTCTAATCTATATATACCATAAGATATATTATGAGTGGGGTGTGCCTGCATACTCGAACGATATAAACAAAAAGCGATAAGCTAATGGGACTAAGAAGGAAGAGAATAAACATTAAACACTGCCCAGAAACCTTACGCAGACCTCTTCACATCAGTTGGACACGTGCACTCGTTTCGATCAATCGTTCATGATGACATTGAGGAGTGGTGTAATAGGTGCAAAAAAATAAGAATGTTTATTATACGTTACAGGGCAAGCGAATTCTATTCAGTAGTGTTCGTGTAGAGTTTGTACACAAAGTGTCAAAATGTCAACCGACAAAGAGTCAAATTGTTGCGACGAGAGTGACTTTATTAGTGAATTGCTTGAACGTGAAACGGCGCAGTGTATAATAACTAAGCATATAGTAGTTTTGGGCAGATGATAGTTTTCAAAGATGTTCTCAATATTTTAAGCCACGAAAAGCTTTGGAAAAAAACATCCAACAGTACAATAGAGAAACATTGATGTCTGTCGTAATAAAGTAAGCATACCTCCTCATTGTTTATGTCTACAATTACGAACAGAAACTGATCTAACAGGCAACATAGATTTGTTATTCATTCTGTATACACAAGTGTGGTCATAAGGCGGCTTTAAATAATAAATATACGGAGTATTCCATGAGAAACTAAAATAAAATGCCGCTTGGGATAATGATACATTGTTAATCGGTTTTCGGATAGATGTAGTACATGCATAACGCGCGAGAGTTATTCGGGAGGTCCGCGGTCGATCCTCACCACTGGCAATCCTGACATTTACATGATTACGGAAACTGCTGTTAGCCCATAGCGTTTGGAATTACTTTAATCATGTAATTTCACTTATTGTGGAAGAATAATTGGATTTTTGAAATGCTATAACCAAATCGCTTTTATTTTTTTAAAGTGCAAGTAATTCTGTATCATGTGTGTGTGTGTTTGTGTGTGTGTAAGAGTCGCTATCGCGTGTATTATGTTGTTGTATAGGCAAAACTTATTCAACTCCACTATTAGGCCTACCTGTCATGATTGGCAACATATAACTTTATAAGAACGTGCCAATATAATATTTATTCCATTAAATTGACGACAACAACGTATGTGTTTAAAAAACAGGTGTTGGTTTAACTGTAACGTATTGTTAATCAGATGATCGCAAGCCTTCCGCTTTGTTTTCAGTAGAACAGACTATCTCGATAGATAGACCGGGACCTGCCTCACGCGTTACTCGCCGCTAGTAGCTGTGCTGTGTTGCAACACCTCGCCAGCTTCGGGTCAGTGACGTCACTGACCCGAAGCGCGCCGATGAATTTAAAGACCCCTATTGACGTAGGTCTGGAAATATACACAATGAACTTAGTTTTTATGTTCGTACTTGGTTTTAAGAATAACTTGTTAAAGAGGTGAACGGGCCCTTTAAAGGCCTTCTTTCATTCAGCAAACTTTTCAGACATGTTTCTTCGACTTTCAAATTATCGGCCAGAGGTGGTACAATAGCTTTAAACCTGCTACACTCTCCACCCGGTTAATTAAGGAAGAGGTGCTAAATGAATACACGTATGTAAAGTTAATTTAAGATACTGTTTATTTAATGTAAAATTCCACAATTATGAGAAGCACAGAACCTTAGTTCGTACTCTCTGGGATCCGTAGACCAACTAACTTTTCAACACCCTCGAAGCCAAGCCAAATTTTGACCGCCTTCCCCTCTCATATGGTCACCAACCTAAGAATATAATTATGACAAAATAAACTAAAATACTAATTAGACATGTCGATTCACACAATTCACTGACTTAAAGAACACAAATCAATAAAGACAACTTAAATTCAACATTACTACTACTATTAAAACAATGTTTATCATAGCATTACCACACAATAGTGACCAAAAGAATAAACAGAATTAAGTTGGTATTACCCAGCCCTGAGTGCTGGCGGGAAGTAGGGAAGGTCCACACATGTCCATCCTCGCAGGGGTGGTTCGTAGATGACATAAAAACCATGAAGAAATAAATTACCGAAACAGTGTGACGTAAGGTTAGGTCAGAACGACAGGGTGAATACGAAATACAGAAACTAGATCACAAAGGAAATGAACACAAAGAAAGGGTATGAGACAGCACAAACCTTTATACTTTTTGCTAATTGCTTTCACAATAACATGGTTTCTCCACTATTTACCACTTTTAAACTCTGATAACTTGTGTGTTTTATTGTTCAATAGAAACTGAAACTAAAACAACATTTAACAAATATTATTAATTATTTTCTTCCTATTAAAATAAGCAGAGGTTTGTCCTTTTCCCCCAACAAACAATCACTAGGTGGTACTATCTGTGAGATAAAACCAGTAGGGACCGTATTGGAGTTCCAAGTAATTTGATTGGTTAGGTATTATCACTATTTTGAATGCGAGGAATGCGAAAATTTAATAAAAACATATCATCAAAATTTTTTTTAACAAAATTGACAAATTGTTAAAAATATAAATTGTTTACAACTTTACATACATTATTTGTACTTGTTGAGTAAGTATTTGGTCTTTGCTCTTAGCAAGCCCTGGAGGTTCTAAGGACCAGCCCGAGCCACGTCGTGCTGGAGATGTGTCGCCCGCCCAGCGATGTGTTTTGTGTAGCCGCCCCCACCGAACCACCCCCTCCCCCGAGGAGAGATGCGAGCTACAGGCTGTCCTCCAATCAGATCGTCGCCCCTCTACCCCTCCTGCAGATAGAGGAGCCGTGCGGGGTGAGTGTTTGCTGGTTTTAATAGATTGCACTAAACAAACATAGGCCCTGAATAGTTGACTAATTTCCAATCATATAGGGTACATAGGTATGTTAAAATTATGGTACATTATGTTTTTCTCCCAGGCACAAAAAAACATTTGAAAGGAGTAATATTATTCTTTAATCCATTAGTTCTTGTTTTCTTGGTTTTATATGCTTAAGGTGTTTGCTATAGCAATTCTATTTTATAAATTGTAATTATGCTTATTTTTTAACTACCTAATACTATCAATTTAATCATGTTTTTCTTTTATATCTGATCATTTTCATTAAGTATTATTCTTATTTTATTTCTCATATCAATATAATCATTGTATTTCACTTTTATCTAACCAGTTTCATAAATTTGTTTCTTATTACTTGACTGATATCAATTTAATGTATTTTGATTAATTTTTATCTTATCATTAAAATCAAAAGACATGCTATCTTAAATGTAAGTTTGTTAGCTTAAGTTTAGTTTTATTTTAGTTTTATTTACAATGGATGTCGGACACAAATGTGTAAGGACTTCAGGTTCGCTTCCTGCATCCACTTCATATTGCTAAACTGATATGTATTATGTAATGTTTACTTATGAATAAATAATAATAATATCAAGCATCAACCCCATGCTGATTTTAATATTTATTCACAGAGTAATTTTTGATGAATATGAATACAGTTTTATTGTCTCATTGCCCGTCCTCAAAGGGGGGCACTGAATAACACCGAATGGAACAATGCCGAATCGATCGTGTGTAGTGTACGTACCACGCTACTCTTTTATGTTGGAAAAGAAAGGTTAGGAGGAAAATTGGCAAGTACACTACACACGATCGATTCGGCGTTATTCCATTCGGCGTTATTCAGGCGTCCCCCTCAAAGACTGCCCAGTGAGTCATTTCCCTTCCCTGTGCAAGGAGCACCTGTGGGAGAACCAACTACAAGTGCTGTGTTAGTTTCACGTTCTTCAGCAAAGCTCTTCGCGGCACAAAATTTCTTCATAGATTTTAAGCTTTTAGCAAAATATTTGCTAGCGTCGACGTTGTTTCTTGTTGTTGAATGAAACAAGAAGAATAAACAGTAAAATAAATACATAATGCATTTATTTCCTCGATACTACACATTTTAGCAACATATTCTGTAATTCTAAATTTTCAAACTATGTAGTCCTTATGAAATAATTATTCTAGAAAATTAAGGGGGGGGGGGGCTGGCCCTGACAGAAGTAGGAAGCGGTGATGAATGATGATGATATTTGTATTTTATTAAGCATATGTAATTTTTTAATTTTTAATCTTTTGATGCTTTTTTCATGCAGTTTTTGTCGCCCCCAGCCCTTCAGGCTAGGATTTATGTTCTCTATGCTTTCCCAAACTGTCAACCCTTCTCCAATGTAACTAGCCGATAGGCATTCTTCACACTAGAATCAATTTATTTAACCAGTTTTGTGCCTACACCATAATGAATATTTTTGGTCTATTGCCAAGGGCATTTGCTCGTTGTCTCCTCTCTAGTATTTGATTTGACTTTAATGCATAGTGCAAATGTTTGGTTAATAACGTTACCACCCCATTGTCATCTTCATCACATAACCATCTTGTTCCGCAGGAGTTCGACATAATTCTGCAGAAGGTGAACCGAAGCCTGGGTTTCACACTTCGCAAGGAGGATGAGAGTGTGTTGGGTCACTATGTACGCGCACTAGTGCGTGAGCCTGCGTTGTCTGACGGGAGGATCCGACCAGGGGACAAGATAGTTGAGGTACGAGGGATCATCTCATCCTGTACTCTACCTTCCTCGTTAAAATTGTTTATTTGTTACGACAACATTGTTCATCAAACATTATACAATGTGTGGCAAGATCGATAATTAGTTGATCAAGCAGACAAAACATAGCATGATATTTTATTTTGTATCATGATTCATGAATTTTCCAACTTAAATAGCATCAATTCCTAAATGGTGTTTAAATATATTATTTTGATCACATTGCTGCAATCCCAAGTTGCAAAATTTCATTTAATTTTCTAGGTGTAAGTAAAGCCTTAATGTGAAAAATGCAATGTTCTTTTTAGCAAGTAGGCCTATCAGCAGTAACAGTAAATTTTATCTGCAAAGTAAGCCAAAATACTATTGTATTTTGTTATTACTTATTAGTTATCAAAAATTTATTTGTCAGTCTTTTACACTCAAAATCTGTTTAGTCGAGTTCCACAGATGAATTTTAAACCAATTTTGCCATTTTTGCCCATACTAATCTAGAAGTAACAGCTTAGTAATGTTCTTGTGTACAGTCTAAGATACTGAAATCAACTTGTTGTTTCAGGTAAACGATGTCCCTCTCTCCCCTATGAGCCACGAGGAAGCAGTGACCTTCCTACGTCAGTGTGGGGAGACAGTTAAGCTACGTCTGTACAGAGATGCAGCTCAGACTCCGGTGGCAGCTCTCTCCCCCAGCGATCCGGACCCTCCCAACTGCTTGTACGTCAACATCACAATTATACTTTGGGAAAGGACACATTTGTCATTTTGCAAAAGCTATTTGCTTGACCAGGAAGCATCCAATGTACTGAATGAAATTTTGCATATTTGTCAAACAAGGATAATGGACAGCCCTACTGTGGTAGATTTTCAATATTTGTTGTAAATCAGCCAGAAACAAAAAAGGTCCATTTTAGAGTTTCGAAAATACAAAATGGTAAAATCAATTTATTTTTGTAGCTTTCACCTCTAACCATTTTATTTTTTAAAAAGTGCAACCGTAGAGCCCCTCAGTTCCACTTCCTTGGTATTTGTACAAAATCTCAAACCAAGTGATGCCGATCGGCCAAACAAACAGGGATTCACTTAAAAATTGTCCCATAATTATCATCCTCATAATTTAAGTTGAAATGTTAATGAATTACCCAAGTGCTGTTTTTACATTTATAAATTAATTATTATGATTTGTTGCTCCCAGACGGGCGCGCCCTGTGCTAAGACAAGAGGCTCGCGACATGCTGACCGACCTTGCCGTCAGGAAACTGTCCCCCAGTGAGTCTGGTAGTTCTACTCACGGCCTACTCCAATGCTTGTCTGGTGGCTCGACACCAGGAGCGTCGCCACGCAGACGTCGCCTCACCAAGACTCCATCGCCGGACATTGCCACAATCGCAAGAGACAGTAAGACCAACTTCAATCTACATTTCATTTATTTTTAAAGTGATTTCTGATTTTGAATGAAAAATTGTTTGCATATATAAAACTTAAAAATAGTGCAGCCTAGCCTAACACTAAAACGTTGAGGAGTAGTTAATTTGTGGGTGTACGCATCAACCAACTTTCTTTTTGAGATGTCACCATTGTAATGTCAATACAATGTTGTAACACACTATACTATTTTTTTTTTAAATGCAATGCATGAGTTGGAAAAATTTCTTTCATGTATGAATGAATGAAAAGAAAATGTTACCTAAAATTAAGTTAAAATAAGAGTGACAAAATAAATTTTGAAAACTGGCAATATGTGGATTTTCACAATTTTATAAACTATGACAAAAAACACGCTAAAAAACAAGTAAAATTTGGAATGTTTGGAATGTTAGGAATGGAATGTTGGAATGTTAAAAAAAAATAAAGTCTTGGGCAATGCGCCCCATACCCGCACCAGTTAGGGGGCATTCCCCATTGGGCTGTGAACGGGCCACCCGGGTACCCGCTCATTGATAATAACCCGGGTAATGAATTGAGTCGTCGGGTACTCGTTTGACTGTTTTTCGTATCAAATTCGGCACAACTCCCGCCGCCTCCGGTCAGTCTTTCAGCGTGCAGCGGCGGCAGTAAGTGATTCGTCATTACTCATAAATATGCGCTTGAATTTCGTCTGTGTCGAGCTCGAGTGAGTGATGTCACCAACACGACGACTGGACAGCGTTGTGCAACTAGAGTAGTGGGCTAAAAATAACTTTTGCATAACAGTGTTCTCCCCAGAAAAAAATGTTCACTGGGTATTCCATAAACATTGCCGGGTACTATATTCATAGGGTAGGGACAAAATAGCGGGGGTCCGGGGGCTTGCCCCCGGAAAAATTTTGAGATCCTACATTCGATTTGGTGAGTTTTAGAGGTTTTTGAAGCCTTTTAAAGTAGCTTACTTTAGCTGGTTTTGTGGTAAGAACATTTCAAATTTGATTGAAATTATAGTCTAGACCTAAATTATAATTATTTTCTCCCTTGTATGTAGGCTGTGAATTACTGTACCGTAGTCCTATTGTAACAATGAGTACAATAGGCCCTTGTAAAAGTGATCCTACAACTTGAAACATTGTTGTATTTGATAACTTTATATTTTGTATTATTACCCTACTTTATAATTTGCCCTAGCAATCAATAAAATTGGAAAATTGATAAAATAAAATTGTTCACTTGTGTGTGCTCCTTGTGTGCAGTGAATGTTCACGATCATAGCGATGATTGCCATTTTGCCGTAACTTATGTGTTTCGTTCAAATGCATTCCTTGTCGTGTTCTATATCAGCGAGATTAGCCTCCACGATTTTGTTTACAATCCGCGCTGCAGTTATCTCGCGTTTGAGTCAACACAGACTGACCGGAATGATGCGTAATTCGTAGCGTAGGAAAGGAATGTGCGAGAGATCTGGTTGGAGCGGAGAAGAGAGGGGAGCGCGGGGAGGTGTCAAACTACAGCTGACAAAACAAAACCACGCTCGCTGAATGAAATGTGATGCGTCAGTCGGTGTTTGTTAAAGGTGAAAAAACCGAGCACCACCACCACCGAAGCCTGCATGTGAGCCTGGGCCCTGGCCGGACAGCGAGCGAGTTGTATTTCTCTCTCTCACTCTCTCCCTCTCTCTGCAGTGAGAGACGTACGTCAACTCGTACGCCAAGTCAAGTGAATAATCAGTCACGCGTTATTTTGATGTTTTGTCTAACAACATTCACACAAACGCAATCAGCTACATTTAACATTTTCTACATTGGATATTTAGGCGTAATAAGAACCAAGTCAAGTGAATAATCAGTCACACGTTATTTTGATGTTATGTTGAACATTCACACGAATGCAATCGGCTACATTTAACATTTTCTACGTTACATATTCCAGACGTAAGAAGAACAACATTTTGTAGGTTGATCGTTGTGTGATGTGTGTCCGTGTCACGTGTTGCCTTGCCTAACACGTGCGTCGCGCGCATCGCCGGATTACCGAGCCCTCCCGACTGCAGCCGATCGTGCTTCGGCCCAGTCAGCTGTACCGGGTGCACCCCATGCGATGCACTGATGTCTGTCCGTGACATTTGCTTGAACTGGACTATTGGCGCACAGTGCCAGGCACCAGTTCTACGTGGGTGCTCGCTGACCGCACTCAAACCCCCCTCACATAACGTCTTGACATAGAGGATGGATGGAGGTGTGAATGTGATAATTTTGAACAAAAATACTATAATTGGCGGCAGATATGTTTGCCGGGCGGTAGCTAAAAATAGCCGGGCGGGCCGCCCGGCTAACCGGCTCTGGGGAGAACACTGGCATAAAAATTTCAAAAACCAAGTCAACCTTACAAACATCCAATAAAATATTGTTACTTACTGCCAAAACATTTGTTTTTTTGCTCTCTCCTGGAACAAATTAGGCCTGTAAGAGGGTGTTCAACATTGGTGAAGGTCAACTGCTTTTACCTTATCTTTATCGACGATCGAGGAGTCGACTCCTACCCGGTTCCCAAGGCTCCGGAGTCGACTCCAATATTTACTACCCATTGTCATCACTAATATTTAATATTTATGCATTCCGGCAATATTAGTTCCTTGTGAAAGTGCGTTTTCAACAGCTGGATATTAGAAATGAGCACCTCTGGCGCTCGAGACCGTCGACATGAGAAGGTTTGTGTTAAAAGCTACGACATGTCAATATGAAGTTAATAATTGACTAACTTCACAAAAACGTTCTTTCCGTTTCTTTGTAATCGTAAAAAAAAATTGAAAATTTCGTAATTTCGGGTACTCGACCGTAAGCTCGACGGGTACCCGGGGAGGTATTTTTACTAATTTGCACAGCCCTAATTTCCCAGACCCCCTGTGTACCAGGCGGGATACATACTTTTCCTGAAACAATTGTTTCGTGTTCAGTCGAGTCCGTCAGCCCACTTATTATTTTAGAAATTAACCGCTGACTTTGAGATCTTTACCCCAATGTACCCTTGAATTGGACTGTGGAGTTACCAATTTAAATAGCCTCATTTTCACTGTATTATGTAAAAGAAAAAGATTTGGAAAATTCTGCAAGAAAAATCATGTGAATTATCTACAAAAAAGTAGAATTTGATTTGGGTATAGTAATTAAGGGGTTGTTTGCAAAAACAGCCAATGTCCAAAATTACCGATTTCGAGCCCATACCATCAAAAAATTCGTATTTTCACTGGGAATAATACTAAAATAAAAGTTCTGGCAAAAACAACCTATGTCACACGTTTAAGCTTGAAAAACAACAGATTTCTCACAAAAACAACCAATGTCCATTATTTTTTTATTTTTTTTCGGCATTAAAGGTGGTTCAAGTAGGTGACAGCTATCCAGCTGTTATGTTGGAACTATAGATATATCATATATAATATCGTATTGAACTTTCTGGAAAAAAACCTCAACAAAAATGTTTACATTTTAAAAATATTCTACAAAAACAACCAATGTCCATACGTTTTTTTTTTTTTTTTACTTTCTGGGAAGTACTATGGCAAAATGTCATAGCAGAAATAAAAACTATTATCAAGATACACAGTTAAAACCAAAAATTGGAATTTTAATACAACTTTTACGGATGGTATGAAGTTTAATTGATCTCCTGCAAAATGTGCTTTTTGGACATAGGCTGTTTTTGAAATCAACCCCTCAATTACTAATTAACGTTATTTCAAAGTGCCCTATGCAAGAAAATTGTGTTCAAAGTTTGGTACTTAAATTAGTTAACCTTAACAATCTTAATTTTGATTTATAACTTAGGGTATCTGACCCACAAACTAATTTCACCCCAATAAATAAAAAAATAATTGATTGGTCTTTTAGTGTTGTCTTTCATATTAGTGTGTAACTAAAATGCCCTCGGTTATTTTGGTTAAGCCACAAATGTCTTGTTAATGAAAACTTTGGAAGCTTCCTAGCTTCTATGCTTGCTGTGTTGGGTTTTAATTGTTTTGAGCGCAGGCATAGAATATTATTAACTAGGAAGCTTCGCAAACGTTTTTTCAGGCGTGTTGTTGGATGAGCGTAATTTTTTTTAAACGAAAAAAGCGTAAAATAGAGATTTTCATGAGAAATTATTTTAGGATTACGCTCAAATTTCACACGAATATATTTATTCATAAAATTAAGGTTATGTGAGAAAATCATTACAATCGGATAAAGCATGTAGGTGTTATAGGTCGAAGAAATTAAAAAAAACGAAAAAAAAAAAAATTGCGATTATCACAAGAAATAATGTTTTGATTGCGCTCAAATTTCACACGAATATATAAATTTATGAAATTAAGGTTCTGTGAAAAAATTATTACAATCGAATAAAGCATGTAGGTGTTATAAGCCGAATAAATTATAAAAATAAAAAAAAAGTAAAATTGAGATTTTCGTAAAAAATAGTTTTTTGATAACGCTCAAATTTCACATGAATATATCTATTTATGAAATTAAGGTTCTGTGAAAAAATCATTACAATCGGACAAAGCGTAGGTGTTATAAGTCGAAGAAATTTAAAATTTTTTTAAAAAAATCGTAAAATTGCGATTTTCAGGAGAAATAATTTTGCGATTGTGCTAACAAACGTGGCATTTCTAAGTTCAGAGATTTCAAAGGCCTTTATAAAATTTTATCGCAATCAGAGTATTGGTTTAGCCGGAATCGTGCTAACAAACAGACAAAAATACCAAAAAAAAAGAAGAAAAAAACATTCGGGATTTTTTTCTCCAGTGTAGTAAAATGGAATCTTCGCTTGGCTCGCTACGCTCATCTAATAATGATATGTATTCCTGTATTTCCTGATGTCTCTCATTGGTCCTCAAGTCAGCCCGATAAAACATAATTAATGTTACTACCAATCAGTAGGGGTCCAGGAAAGATATTTTTTCATTGAAAAATTATGCTCATTGAAATTCAAATTATGCTTTATTTTATTTAGCTTTTTCTTTTTTTAAAAACAAAGTCACTAAATGCGCCTTTTCTGTGCGATTAAAATTGGTTAATGTAACAATCAATTTAGGCATGATTGATTAGACATGGTTAGTTTGGACCATGGCAAAAGATGCGCAAAGATTCGACATGGTTTATCGATTTTGACTTGATAGTCGACAAGTCGAAATCATTTAGTTTTTCATCCGTCGGGTAAAGACACTACAAAACACTGACAAAATGGTTGTATTAGTGTATTTATATTATTATTTTATATATATTATTTTATATTATCGTAATTCAATGAATTTTTTGCGGGATTTTTCCGTAATTTAATACTAATTGGATGAGCGAAGCGAAGACTTCAATTTCACTGACCCCCAAAAAATTTAACTCGGGTGTTTTTTTTTTTTTCCCTTTTTTTCTGTTTGTGCGCTCTCTATTGGGCAAACAGCATATCCAATCTTAATGAAAATTGGAGGGGACCTTCGAAATCTCTGAACTTAGAGGTGTATTGTTTTTGGGTACAATCGAAGAAAAATTTCTCATGAATATTGTACTTTTACGATTTTTTTTTATTTTTTGTGCAATATTTTTGTGCCATTTGGGCCGATTCTGACCAAACAGGTGGGGCTACAACGTTCATATTATACATGGACATTAAGGTTATGGTGATGTAGTACATTTTGAAAGAAAAAGTTGAAAAAATTAGCCAGAATCCATAGAAATAAAGCTTTTAATATAAGTTTTTTACGGTTTAGTGCAATATTTTCGTGCCATTTGGGCCGATTATGACCAAACTGGTGGGGCTATAACGTTCATATTATACATGGACATTAATGTTATGGTGATGTAGTACCTTTTGAAAGAAAAAGTTGAGAAAGTTAGCCAGAATCCATAGAAAAAAAGCTTTTAATATAAGTTGTTTACGGTAAATAATAACTATTGACAAGTCACAATAGAAACTTGACAACAATCACCTACAATGCATAGGCAGCAAAGCAAAGCACTTGCAAAAGTAAAGATATCCCACGCAAACTAAAAACTTAAAAGAAAGCTCATCCATCAACGCGGCGGGACTTTAGCGTTTTCCTAGTAAAATGGTTAATTTTGCTGATTGGGGGGTATGATGTTTTCATGCAAAAATGGAAAATTTCTCCTTTTGGTGCGGTTTCAAATTGCATTTTTAGACGAGTGAGCGTAGGGAACGTAAGTCTTTCCTAACGCTATACTCGATCGGGCCTTGGCCGTGAGCATTGTCTGTTAAATGTTTGTTTGTCCGGGCTCATACGGCCGAACGGCCAAATAGATTGAGCTGAAATTTTAAACAGATATCCGTGACCAGGTAACTTAGAACTGCTAACAAAATGAACAATATTCGTTGCGATTTAAGCTCACAAGAAATAAAAATGTGAAAAATTTGAACTTGGATTGCAAATGTTTGAAATACCCATTAGTAAAATAGAACACAGCCTGTGAAAGTTTGCGATCAGATGAACCAAGTAAATTTGTTTATTATTTTGTTTTCATTATGCATGCCTTCTGTCATTCTGTAAATGATGCTAGGCCATTGCTGGCTATCAAGGATACTATTATACACTTCGTTTGGGCTGGTGATGATCTACAAGAAACAGTGCAACGTATTTTATCTCGCAAACATCAGCTGGTAAGTAGGGTAGTATACTTTCCGAAACTAGAATGCGAGCACTGGTAGTCGTTGTCGGGGACCCCCCATATTCTCTGACGACCTTCCCAACGACGACGACCAGGACAAAACGAACGATGACAAAGACGATGACGACCACGACGCGAGAACCCTCCCTTTTCTTTCACCTTTACCCGCGTGGCTATTTCTGACCAGCACCAGCATGGGATTTTTCTCCCTATATCCTCTCGGCAAGAGTGGTGATTTTTGACCTAGCGGTTGTCGCACCCTTAATCCAAACTAAAACTAAATTGGGACGTATGGGACCAGCATTTTTTGATAATAGGACGACGACAAACGGTTGACGCACCCTGAAACCAAAAAACTATAAACCACTTTCTCTGTTTGCCTAGACCCAAATATTTTATTTTTTTGGGTTTATTTGGATTAAGGACGCGTCAACCGTTAGGTCATAATGCACGACTCTAGCCTAGGGGATGGGGAGGAGGGGTCCATGCTGGTCAGAACCAGCCATGGGTAAGGGGAGGATGGGGGATTTCTCACGTCGTGGTCGTCATTGTCTTTGTCATCGTTCATTGTGTCATTGTCACCGTCGTCGGGGAGGTCTTCAAGGGAAGGGGGAGGTGTCCCCGACGACGATTGCCAGAGCTCGCTTCTGGTTTTGGGGAGTAGCTGATGTTTGCGAGGTGGACATTTTCTCTTGAATCGCCTTTTACGATTAGCAGAGCCATGCTCTGGGCCAATTCTACCCCGAGCCCAGACGGAATCGTCTTTAATTTTTCATACATTGACGCTGGAGGAAGTACTAAGGGTCATACACCGGCCGTTCCATTTAGCCTGGGGTGTAGCCTATCTGTTCAACAAGGGTCTGTGACCACAAATGTTTGTATAAAGATTATAACTAGGGAAACGCCAAAGTCGTTGTTAGACGAGTGAGTGAGCCATGTGTTGTGTACCCGCTAACATTACTTTTCTTCCCCCTACCTTTGACCTCCCTAAAGCCTATCATTGGTTAAAGTGGCGCATTATGGCCGGACAGTTGACGTGCCCTTAAACTTAAAAACTTATAATTACCTAACTTAAATCCAATCAATGTTCACGGGTACTCAACACGTGGCTCTCTCACTCGTCTAACAACGACTTTGGCGTTTCCCTAGTTTTAATATCATAAGCCATGAAATCTTATGAAAAACCTGTTTCAGGTATTTTTAAGAATTTTCATTTTTTTGCTGGTTGCAAAATCCCTGGATCCCTACCAATCAGTGGTATTCGGAAAATTTTGGGAAATCAAAATGGTCGGGGAAAATCAGGAAAATTATGTTTTGTTGTGAATTATGCATAAGTGGTTCTGTTGACGCTTCTTTTCTTATAACTTATATCAGATTATTATTGTGTTATTGTTTTGTAAATTATGCAAATGCTCATATATAATATTAACTACCGTATTAAGTTAGTTTTTCTCATTGTTGTGTAGTGGTTTTGATTGTCGTACTTTGGTAAATAATTTTTGTTTACTTACCACCTAATCCATTACCCAAATGATGTTGAAACAAAGTGTAGTGATATTTATTTATGCATATAATATTATATAAAATACTGGAAACAAAGACAAAACATAAAATCAAAACTATGGTATTGTTTTCCGTAGTCTGACATTCTTAACATGCTACCCGTTTTTCAGAACTGGGAGAACGCTACCTAGCGTCTAGTCACCTTGAAGACTCTGCTAATCCAGAAGAACCTCCACCGTCATATACTGAAGGGACAGACTTAACCGATCTCGTTGATGACTGTAATTCCACATTTCCACAACGCCCACAATTCCTCAACCTGGAAAACGACTCGCCCCATTCGGCACGGAAGCCAAAATACACGTTCGCTGTTCCGGAGATAATCCGTCACGATTACGATGATACTAGTGGAGGTCAAGTTTCAACAGAACCCACGAGCCTACCCCCACTCTCATCCCCCGCAGCTTTCAGTTACCGCAACCCAGCGTACCACTCGGCCAACCCAAAGCGCTCGACCGAGGAAGAGACCACCACAGAGTGCTTGTCCGACCAGGATATCTCGGCTAAGGTTGGTTTGGGATTGTTAGACGTTGAAACATTTACACATGTTTAAAATGACAACAGGAATATTCACCTTTAAACCCAAACCTATATTAATTGATACAGACAAATAAGTTATGGAATTACCAAATAAACAAAATGACTTATGTTCACCACGACCCAACAAAAATATCAAATTGTTACTTACATAATTATATTTTAGTTTAAACGGTGTTCAATATCACTGTTTTAACATTTAAAGCATATTCAAGGCCTGACTTCAAGAGCGATGTGGCTCTATTTTTAGAAAATCTATATGGGTCCAGGAGCAATCTAATTCTTGCTGTAAATTCATACATACCAGTTAGGTACATAGTTGCTTCTCTTTTATGTACATTGTTGACTTTTGATGTTGTGAAGCCACATTGTTTTTTGCTTTAAAATAAATGTAGGGCTACAATAGTTTTAACTCGTATCTCTGAAAATGTTGTTAAGTGGAGCAACCTGTTTCTCCCGCCCTCAGGCCAAGGTGTTGGATGAGCAGGCGGGCAGGACGTGCAGCCTGCTCAAGTGGAAGGGTGTAGTCTTCACCCCGGGCACCACCGACCCCAACAGCGCCAGGGTGTTGCGCGAGGACGAACAGGTGCTGACCGTGGAACTGAACCGAGGGTGGAACAGTCGGCTGGGGTTCAGTCTCCAGGCTCACGGGTGTCGCACGTACATCAGCGCTATCTACGCTGACAGTGTCGCGGCCAAGGACGGACGACTCAGAGCGCAAGACCAGCTGCTCACGGTGAGTTCAACGGATGATTCACCGGCGAGATAGATATCGTTGACAGCAAGGACGTTATCAGGAAATTAGTACATTTTGCAACCTGGTGGAAGGAGTTGGAGCTAAATCCCATGACATAAACAAGTCTTACCACAATTATTATTATCTTAGCAGTTCTTAACAAAATTGTAAGATGCAAATATGTACACAATTTACAAAATATAATACCCAAGTACATAAAATAGAATTGACAGATAATTAAAATAATAATTAATAACTAATGATTAGGGCTCGGATCTTTAAGACCTTTCAAAGAGACAAATAACTTAATAAGCAAGCAAATAGTACCTTAAAAACAACAAAAAAGGACATAAACAACAAAAAAGGGACGTAGCAAAATTGTATGTGCAATTTCCATGCATGCAATTTCCTAACCTGTCAACCCTTCTCCAATCTAAACCATATTTTATTTTAAGTAATTTGATACGTTACAATATCTTTTGTCGTTATATTTGATTTGTGCATTCCCAAATATCTCGACTCATCCTCTGTCGCAGTGTTTGAAAACTACACCTGGTGTTGAGGGAGAGATAGAAAGTGAGAGGTGAAAAAATATCATTGCATAATGCTCGGCTCGATAGTTAAGGAATTTCACTTTTTCCATTTGGAGTTTGCTCTGCTTGACATTGTGCTCGCATTTGAGTGTTCTGTTCTGTACATCTTTTATACCCAATTATATATTTAAAAAAGTTCAAAAGTTCAAAAGGTCAAAAAAGGACCGAAGCCCTAATTCATTAAAAAAATATTAGGTCTACAACAATGGGCATTTTAAAGCAAAATAAGGGGCTATTACTATTACCCCAAAAAATGTTTTTTACCACAAATTCTATCTATAGCATAATACTACACTAAAATGACTTGTTTAAAAATGATATATTTTCACTGTGACGTTATATTACGAGTTGTTGAATATTTCATTTTTTTATCCAAAAATTTGAGAAAATTGTCGTTTTGGGAAATTTCTTAAATCGGCTTAAACCTGCTTCTTTTTTGTTCCACATAGATACTAGAGCATCAGACCTATCTAAAAGACTGATACAATCTAAAATGACCCTTTATAACATCGTGTCTTGAAACTGTGTACAAATAAACTCTCAAACACACAAAAATTATGCATTCCAAAATCACACCCCTTCTTGGTAATTAGCATATTTCGACCGAACAACTTACCCAAATTACAAAACAAAATATAGAGGATTTACAGAAAAGGCTACAGAGTACGTCAATAATGGTTAATATATTTTTGGATCAAAATCCTCCAACGTCACGGGGCATAAAGATCATCCCATGTTATTTCTTATGGGAGATTTTTGTTGATGGGACCTAGCTTGAAAAATAGCAAGTTTGATAACTTTTTTCCCGGTCATGGCCAACCCAATAATTTTTCTGTTACTTTCTATATTGAAATTCATAACTAGTTAGCCTGAATGAAATATATTTTTGAATTTAGCAGGTGAATACCCCTTTTAACTATGATTAATGCAGTCATTAATCACACATTGTCCACAGAGTCATTAATAACCTTAGCTAAAGATAATAGCATTCACCAAATGGTTTCAATTTCAAAGTAACAAATTAATTTCCAATTCTTCTAAAACTAATTTTATTCACTTTCACTCATTCCAAAAAACAAAATTCTTACAATCAATGAATGAATTATCCATTCAAGACAATTCCAAGTATATTATGTACAAGTCACAAAAGTGGACTTTTTTTATACATTAATTAGGTACCGGTTAGTGATTACAAAAAAACAAATTTAGCAACTACTATGCTATTTAAAATTACCGTAAGTAGTAACAACTAACAAGTATTATATTGAACAGTGGGGCTGTAGTTTCTAGGTCTTAACCCTGGTCGTGTTTGCATGTACACCGATGAGATCTGAAACAGAATCGCTTTATTACCAAGTACGTTCACCTGCCATCTTGGATTTTGTAAATATGAGAATTTATTATTATTATAAGCATTGTTTCTCATATTTTCAAAAAAAGTTTCTTCACTATAGTATAGATAGAAATCATTTTAATGTTTTTAAAGACCAAATTGCAGATACCTAAAGTGAAATTGGATAGTTTATTGATGATTGTGGTTATTATCAATATATTGGCTAGTATCAGTACTTTAACGGTTTGTTGTGTGTTCAGGTGAACGACGAGAATGTGGAAAGCATGTCAACAGGGGACATCATCGATCTATTGAGAAAAATTCGCGGAACGATTGAAATCCGAGTCTTGAGGCGAAGTGGACCAAACCGTCAGCCATCATGATTACATACTCGCTAAAGTACTATTGAAAAAATGCCAAACACTTAACCTAGACTCACTGTGATCTCGTGATAGTGATAGGTGACTTGTCTACATTTATCTAATGTGTTATTTTGGTTCCTAATTGTTAATTATTTAAGGAGTGAGAAATGTGGCAGTGTTCAGTTTATGGGTCAAACACTTGGGTCAAGTCAAACGTGATTTCTCTCTTTAACTATAACTCAATTAGTTAGTTGTGTAATAATTGTATATTATAATGGTCACACCTCCTACTCTACAGGGTTATTAACCCAAAGCAGGTATTTTGGGAATCTACAATGTGATTAGTGACTTACTTTTGTCATGAGTACGAATTACATCATTATAACCCTGCCAATTCCTTTAATTTAATTGCGACAAATCACGATATCCGTGCCCAATATTACATACCAATGCAAAATTGCATAATTAATTTATATGTATCAGCAAAAACCATGCAAAATTACGTTATATCGGCAAAATTTACAAAACAAAATCAGCAATTTCTTAATTAAAATCTTGCTACTAAACTCCATTTTGTATGTAATGGCAGTCTATGATTGCGGGCTCTTAGCACTGTCCATCCCATAAATGTTGATAGATTGTATTTCTCCCCTCGACAGCACTTACTCTTGACACCGTCGGACCCCAGCCCTACGTCCCAACCCCACAAACCACGAACTGCATTTGACTTCCACAATTCCCCCAAACATCCGCTTTCGTATTTAAAAGCAAAATGTGACCAAAATACTCCTTAAATACCTGCCTCTGGTTATTACTATCTGTTACTCTCTAATTATATTGCGATACATTTTTTGGTGATAAAAGTCGCCAACGCTAGACTTCATTATAAATAAATAATTGATTATTGTTCTCCAAAAAAAACTAAGATGCCTTTTGTTGTCTTCACTTGGTATTGGTACCCTCTATGTATTTATCTAGGATTCATCAAACATAAATGTCGTCTAGCTTGTAAGCAGGCCATTTTTCTGTAAGAAAAGGTGGTGGTACGCGGATTTGAAAGCTTTACTAGGTGGCACGGGATAACTAGGGGTCTTAGGCAAAGCCCCAGCCGCAGGATGCGTTGCAGACGTAAGATTTTTGTGGTGCATTAATTTTGATGGCCCTAAAATAAAAAAATGTGATTTAAGGTGAATGTGTAGCAGAAATAACTTTGAAATATAAAGCTTTGGAATGATTATAAATGAATTAATAATGCATTTTTTGTCCTCCTTGTAAATCAGTTTTCATAACTGAATAGGAACGACATTAAATAAATAAATAAATAAATAAATAAAAATTGATATTTGTGTTAAGTATAAATTAGAACAAAATTAAGTTGAAAATAAATCGATTATTATCTTTTGAATAATGAAAGTTGATTTTTAAATTTGCATATTCAAGAAAAAGTTCCGCTACTGTGTTCTGGCAGAAAAATTACCCCGCTTACAAGTATGCATATAGTAACGTTAGATGTATATCATCCTCGGTATTATCAGTATCATAGAATAGCACATAGCTTATGCGGGTACTAAAAAGATTGTGTATTTAGCCAAGGTTTATCCCAAACATTCCTCAACAATAAGGTCAAGATAATCTACAAGACAAGTATTATGTAAATACCATATTAACTCGATCATAGACCTCCATCGAGTAATGGCCGCACCCCACCTTTCTGACATGGTATTTTAAAATATACCCGAGGCCTATGTTTGCATAAATATAAATAGTAAATACAGTACTACATGAAATCAAGAGAAATAAATCGATCAGGATGTGTACAATTTGCTTGCTAAGTATTGGCAAGGCACATTCTAGCGTTTGGCGACCGTAGATGTTTGACCCAACAGCCGACCCTAGTCTAGCCAGAAATATCATGAATTTCAAGTTATCAGCTTACAAAATGTTCACATGTTATGACCGTAGTTAGTATTAAGAATTGGCAGCGTGATATGTTGCAGAACTTGGCTCTGCTCAGTTGGTATAAATGTTTTGCTTAAAGAATAGATAAATATAAAATATAACATAACATGATTTCACTAAGTTTAAAGAAACAAAACAAAGTGAAGTCAGTCGACTGATGAAATTTCTAAAACATATATTTACCTGTAATATAGGCCTAATCTAAA
Organism: Sweltsa coloradensis; assembly: GCA_024449915.1. Taxonomy (NCBI): domain Eukaryota; kingdom Metazoa; phylum Arthropoda; class Insecta; order Plecoptera; family Chloroperlidae; genus Sweltsa; species Sweltsa coloradensis. The sequence goes on from JAMZAV010000448.1 coordinate 55,781, forward strand.
TGTTGATTATTTTTGTAACTGCCTAACAAGTATATTGAAGGTCTTCAAATTTTATTGTGTACTTCCATTCACATATTAATACAATTATTGTTTGTTAGAACATTTTCAATAATTGAATGTATGGACTGGACCTTAATGGGAATATGCCTGCCTTCAATCTTTGTTTAGTTTTTGGAGATCACCTGATACCAGATGCTGGTGGGTGCATTTAATCATTATTAAGGGTTCTATTATGAACGATCTAGTGACCATATTGTTCGGTGATACGATAACTTCGATAAGCAATATTTTTCTTCTCATCAATGTTCAAATGTCTGGATTTCTGCCTTTATTTTGTCTACATTTGGTGTGGATAGAATCCTATTCTTGTAGATTAATGTTGGCTAATGAGTAACGAGTAATGATGCATAGGTATTACCTTCTGTTAATCTGTTCATTCATAATTTTACTGGCAATGTTGTTCTATTGATTTCTGATTCAATTTGATTAGTTTATGAAATGAAATTGGAATCGAGTCCATAACACGGGTGTAGAGAGTTGAATTCTATAAATGTCTGCAGTTTGTGAACCTCGCAGAGATAACAGTCCCTGTGATATTTAAGGGGCAAATTGTCGAGTGTCGACTAATTCAATATCATATTAAGAAAGCCAGCTACTATGTACTTGCATTTACAAACATACCATCTAAACTAAACTAGCCAGTAGGCCGGCCCTTTCCACACTTTTTAAACCGTAATTGAAAAAATCTTAATCAGTTGAAACTCTTTTGGATGGATGAAATTATTACTGTGAAAGAGGGAAGCTAAGAAACTAGCTACTTTGAGACTCAAACCCTGGACTCACACTTGCCAGGCAGATGTGTACGATGTGGATTGTTGAGTGTTAAATTATCTGTATTAGATTAGGTGTGGAGTGTTGTTGGAGTGTCATGTCAAAATGTGGAGGTGAAAGCAGAAAAGTGGAGAGTAACACGTCGAGTTGTTAATTTAGTAGGTTAGGGGGTGTTAATGTGGCAACACATTGATATTAACCTAATTCACTGACTGTTTAAAGTTTAAACATACAAGTGTGTTTATATGTGTAGCCTTCGCTGGAAGATAATCTCTCGATATCACTTCTAACAGCCAATACATCGATCGTCAAATGGAAGGTACTGGTTCAGCTATCACTTGTCGATAGTTTATAGCTTGGCTTTCACACCAGTAAGGATTCCATGCATCTGCTTTTTGTTAAGAAACTAGGGCCAACTTTTAAGATATCTCTAAACAATGATGAGGCTTTTATTGAATATTACTTGGGTCAATAAAATCGTCCACATTCATGAACTCGGTTGTTGAATTTTTCATTGCTTTACATAGTTTGAAGAATTTAACAGTGAGTCTATAAAACTATAATAATTAATTTGTTGAATACACTATGGGCCAATAAAAACGTCCACTTTTCACTAATTGATTATATTTTTGAAAAATGTGACTAGACTAAAAAAGTACTGCCACCAAATGATTGCGGAATTATGAAGAATTACAAGTTACAACAGTGTTCTTGAAGGACAGACATAATAAGCATGCACAAGAACTTTGTTGCCGGTCTTCTTTTGTGAAACTTAAAAGCTGTGTGTAAACTGTAAATAACTAAATATTGCATGTTATTGTTATTAGAAACATCAAAATAAAAACCTCGTGATATTTTGATTCTTTGCAAACTCTGCAATCATTTTGTGAACATTATAGTATAGTTACAGTACCTACTATTAAACTACTGCAAAAACATGTTTAGGCTAGAAGGCTTAAAATAAAACTATCTTCAGCTCTTTCTTTCCCAAGTCAATTGTTGTGATTGTCATATGACATCATTTCCTGTTAATCCTAGACAAATACGACAAAACGTCTAAACTACTTTACGAAAATTAGGGCTGTGCGATTTTCATTTCAAGTTTTTGTAGCATGCATTTCATTCAATAATAAATTTTAAAGAAATGTAAGAATATTAATTATAATGATACATCTTTGCTAAGTAGGTCTAGATCCTTTCTCGGATGAAAGAAGTATAACCTGTTAGAACAAAATTCAACTTTGAAAACAGAAATTCTAAACTGCATGCAGACTGATAAGTAGTTTAGATAAAAATGAAATTAATTGTAGATCTCAATCGAGCGCCTTCTCCAAACATTCTTTCTTTGCTGATTGGCAATTTGCATCAGTTGACATTCAAATACTCTCTCCCTTCTCATATTCATAATTATGCCATATTGAACGAAATACAGTGATCTCTTCTTTTACTACTACCGGTACATCAATAACGCTTCCTGTTGGAGTTTTCTGTTCACTCCACAACTTTTATTTACTTGTTGCATGCTTTTTTAAATTCTCATAGGTTATTTAATATATAATTGTGTGCCCTTTGTCAGCAATGTGGTATTTTAATTTAAAAACCTCATTTCTGTTCATGTTTTTAAGTCATTGTATAATTATGTTGTATTCACAATAGTATATTATTATTTTCTTTACTATATCATTTGAATGCTATATAGGCCTACCTGTTTCAATCAAACAATACTTTCTTATAGGGTACTCTGTGATTTGCAATATTTAGTAACACTTTCTTTTCGTTGTTAATTTGAAATAAAAAGGCTAAAGACCCCATTTATATTATTATTTTGTTTGAGCGTTCTACGCCGGTTGGTGGATTACGCGGGTCAAATTCGTCGTGTAAAGGGATGCAGGTTGCAACTCCAGTTCAATTTCCAAACCCCTTTATAACCCCATTTAAATACTAGTAATATAAACGGGGTCTATTTGTAGCAACATTCTTTTTATTTTGCATCTTGCTATTGGTAATACGTAATAGAAAACTCTCAATAACAATAACTAATTTCCAATGATGTTGGGTGGAGTGATGTTCTTTACACCGATACCTAGGACACAAAGCTGTTTGTAGTGAGATTGCCCGGCTAAACGTTTCGACATATTTATCTTCCATCTGCCTCTCCACCACTTTACCCCACTATTGATTAGGTATTTTGAAACAGTATTGTTAAAGCAATTTCCAACAATTTGTTTCCCCTCATTGTTCATAAAATGAAGAATATTCTGTGCATTATTTCCCTTTTCATTGGGCATTTTAGCGGTTGAATATTTCAACTGTTCAGATTCTTCCTCATTTGTCTCACTGCTAATTTAAATGTTGTACTATTAGGTTTATTTCAAAATGGTGCCTCCATCAACAAAAATGGGTGAAGGTAGTTGGTATGTGAAAGACTCGCACAGCCCACCCATACATAGCATTCTAATACTTATAACAATCTACAAGGTATACGTGCTATTCATATTGAAACTTTATTAAAGTAGCCTGCATATTCCCTGTTAAAAAGCTGTTTTATGCTCTGTTGTGTCATGTATTGCTAAAGTAGCCAAAGAGAATGTATATTATTAGAATAAAATATGTCAATGTGTACATTAAAAGTTGTGATTAAGACGAACTTTGTTGTTATTATTATTAAGCATAATCACTGCTCAACAGTTTCACCTTATCGTTCACAACCATGAAATTTCACCCCAGCATTGGAGTGATTGTTCGGGTTTGCTGTTACCCGAGGAGTGCCAACGTCAATAATATTGACGTTGAAATTGACGCACAAAGTGCCAGCGCCGATTTTGTGGCCAAGCAATTTTTTTATGATTTTGAGTTTAAAATTTTTGCCTGCGTTTTTCCATCGATTAAGATAACTTTTTTGGTATATAGGTACTCAGGAAGGTGATACCAATCCTCATACATGGCTTCATTTTCAAATATTGGACCAATTCTCACATTGGTGTCGGACACAATTTAAAAATATTGACTAAAAATTGCGGACTTTGAGGACTTACACCAAAAAATCTGTGATTTAAATTAAAAAAGAGGACTATGTACGAGAAATCAGTATTTAGTTCTCACTGCCGAATAACCCGCTTCCAAACCTCTTATATATATACGCCCGTGTACTAGGCCGCTTCCTGAATGCTTTTTGTAGTCGCGTTGATGGATGAGCTTTTTTGTAAGTATTTAGTATGCCTGGGATCTCTTTATATTTCAAGTCCCATTGCAAAATCATTTTTATTAAATTAGGATATTAATTGTTATAAATTAGTATTAATTATTGCTATGGTAATACCAATTAATAGAATGTAAAATATCTGGAGGCCCACAGATTTGCTCTTTGAACGCATTGTAGGTGATTGTTGTCAAGTTTCTATAGTTACTAGTTAATTACTAGGAAAACGCTCAGTTGGACGCGTTGTTGAGCGAGCACCGGTACGTGCAACATGACCCGAGTACGACATTCCCATAAGTCCCACCACACAGTGTAGGCCTAACTGGATATTGACATTGTACACTTTATACTATTCCAACATCTTTACATTGTACTAATTCACGTCATGCCTTCTAAAGAGTATCTTTGTATCTTCACTGCCTCCTTCATTTCTTAACATCATTTTTCAAATTATGATTACCAATAAGTCTTTAAGCGTTGAGTGACGCTTTAAGTTCTTGAAATGATTTAGCTGAAAATTTGGAAAATAGGAGAAAAATGTTGTTCTTATTGACCCTGCAAAATTTCATAACGATCGGAACATTTTTTTTTTTTTTTTTATATACGCATTCCAAGCAAAGGGTTGCTACCTGGTGGCGAAAACTGCAACTGTCCGATCAGTGATAGTCGGAGGAGCGCGCTATGTGCTTACCTGAAGAACACACGTCATTCCGTGTTTGTCACTTGTAAATATGTACAATCACAGGTACATTGTCGTTGCTCTCCCAAAATGTTGTTAATTGATGATAATCAAAAGAATGGGGGTGCACTAAAATGATAAAATCGCTCTCCAATATGCGGGATTCGAGACCATGTCCACCAGAATAATATTACTATATTCAGACCTGCGCCCCATGCACCCATGAGACACCCCAGGATGGCACTTGTATCCATATTACAATTCTCTAATTGTAATATCATAATAAATCGTTGGTATTTATAGGCTAAATACTAAATATAGGCTAAGGGTACAATAAACACACATAACAAAAACTTGTAGAAATACAGCCAAACCTTACACACTCAAAAGGAATGAGATCTAAAAAAAGGGCCAAGCTCATCTACCCTTCCACATTTGCGCATTCTTAATTCATAAACGTACAGTGTCCTATAACAGCATCCTCGAAAAGCTTGGCAAAATAGAATTTGCGATTATTAATTTAACGTAATAGTTTATCCAAGTTCTTTTTTCTAATTAATTTAAACGTAATAACATGCAAATTCTATTTTGCCAAGCTTTTCGAGGATGCTGTTATGGGACACTGTACGTTTATGAATTAAGAATGCGCAAATGTGGAAGGGTAGATGAGCTTGGCCCTTTTTTTAGATCTCATTCCTTTTGAGTGTGTAAGGTTTGGCTGTATTTCTACAAGTTTTTGTTATGTGTGTGATCTCATTACTTTTTCAAGTTCCATTACAAAATTATTTGTTAAAAATATAATATTTTTATCAAAGTTGATTTAAATTTCTATGGTATTAGCAGTAACAATATAGGATGTAAAATATCTAGACCCGGATTCATGTACATCCTGGGTATAGGTGGTATAACCATGGTATAACCATGGTATAACGATGGTATAACGACTGGACCCCAATTCTTGAGTTCGTGGGAGATGAGTTGAAAACGCAATTTGAAAACGAAGTCGTTTTCGTTTTCGAAGGAATTGGTATTCTTGAACGGTATCGTGGAAAACGTCATGGGTTGTGAGTAACTGAAAGAGTATCACGAAATCCAAACACTTTAAAAAGATTTGCGTATAGCAAAGAGCTCGAAAAAGTTCTATATTTATTTTAGATGGCAGTGCCTTCATAAACGCGGGCCAATCGAAAGACGAGTTGCATGAAATGATTTGATTGTTGCAATAATTATGGAAACAAACAGATGAGCAAGCTCATATTATTCGACACCTTGTGTATTGTGTGGCAGAACCACCGGGCAGAACAATGTTTGTGCTGGCATAGGGTTGGCTAGGCTTGTCAAACATGTAATGTAAGTATGAATTTTACTAGTCCTATAGCCAAATGGAACTTTAGACCTACACTTTTACATTATAAATAATTTTCTACATCTGGGCCTAGGCCAGGGACGGTTTCTGATTTGTTTTATCATTGAGTATATAACCAAGGTTCCATACTCAAAGGTTGTATGAGAGTATAATGTCAACTTTTCTCGTTTCACACATAGAAGCAAAAGTTAAAATGTCCGCCATTTGTTAACGTATCGCACCTTCCCGCCTAACTCTGCCTATACCGGCAACAAGTGTCAAGTAACTATGGTTACTTGTTGATTGTATGCTAGTGTTTAAGGCTTATTTTAAAACCCTTATTGGAAGCCTTCCAACAAACTTTTTCAACTTTTTTTTTCAAAAGAGACTATATTTCTCTAACCTTAATGTCCATGTAAAATAGGAACATTGTAGTCCCACCCGTCTGGTCAGAATCGCGGGCCGACGTATTAGATGTTAGCAGTAGGCAGTAGTAGCAGTAGCAGTAGCTAACATCCTTAAAGTGATTTTGAGCATGTTTCAAGCCATTTTTTCACCAAGAAGGAATGGTCGTACCCCAATAAAATTTGGCATGTGTTGTCAGGTACCTAAATCCCCTCGATTGTGATAGTTTTCAAGTTCACATCACGTTACATGACGGCTGGGTAACACCTCGAAATCACCCCAACTCTGCTTGGTGTATAAGGTGCTTGAGTGTGTAGCGCACCGCGGCTTGGCTGCGGCGCCCTAACGGGCACCTAGATACTAAATCAAATTCAAACCGTCAAGAATGTTCACAAACTCATAGTGAACACACACATACAGTATCGCTCGCTTCTTATGGCACTTTTAATTGAGATATACTTCTTTAGTTTTATTATGATAATTTAATATAAATAGTCATAATAATAAATAACAAAACAATAACAAAAATAATTATTATTATTGTATTAGGGCTTAAATGCACTACCTAGTCCCAACTTCTTTTCTACCTTACATAATTAATGTAGGCCTACATATACCGTTTACCGTCATTGTTCTTTTATTACATAATATCATAATAGGCCTAAATACGATTTATATTATTACAATAGAATAAGTAGAATGATAGGACCTACAAGATGTTAAAGCTGTCTGCAGAAGGACGCGTCATGCCATTATTAACGTACAAAATAATAATAAAAATAGGCCATCAGCTATTCAATAGGCCTACTTTTAATAAAATGTATATTTTAAAAAAACAGTAGTCCTAAGTGTGTAGTAGATAAATATATATAGGCCTACTCCGATTGCGTTTACATTGTAAAACAATGTAGAAAACGTGCAAAACAAGGGGGGGCTATAATTTGCTAGAAGCTCTTTTGATTTTAGATATCAAGTAATTTTTGAATAATTAGTTTGGTATTTGGTGGGCAACATTTTCTTGGCAAAATATCATCGATCTTCATCATTAAACATTATTTGATACACTTGTTTCTGTTTTTAATAGTTTTACAGTGTGATTTGATTTTTTCGAGCTAATATCATCAACTAATCTCAATTATTTGTTGTAATTTAAAATGCCTTTTAAATTTCCCCGTTTTTAATAAACCCGATCCCCAAAAACCTACGGAATTTTACTAATAAAATACGCGGACGATATGACATAATCAACAATGTTTTCGCAAATGATCAGAATGTAAAAAAAATCAAGTTGAACCTAACTAAAATATACAGCGCCCGCCGTAAGCAGCTCGCCTCTATCACCGATCGGTCCGACATGTTGCGTTTTAGTGCTGCCATCTATCTTTGCTTGGAAACGCGTATAACCAACGATCGGATTTTGTTCAAAACTATACAGCAAACCCGCCTAGGTAGTATGTACATGTGTGCAAAATTTCAGGTCGATCAGAGAAACGGTGCGACCTGTATCGAAGCAGTAACAGAGAAAAAAAAAACAGACATTCGAGCCATAAGAGTCAAGTGGAGACGCTCGCTACGCTCGCTCAATTATACACCTTAAAAGACTCATTTTCCAAACCTTTATTTCTATGGATTCTAGGTAACTTTTTCTACTTTTTCTTTCGAAAGGTACTGCATTGCCATTACCTTGTCCATGTAAAATATGAACGTTGTAGCTCCACCCGTTTGGTCAGAATCGGCCCAAATAACACGAAAATATCGCATTAAAAATCGAAAAAATCGTAAAAGTACGATTTCTCTAAGAAATATTTCTTCGATTATACCCAAAAACGTGGCAGGTATAAGTTCAGAGATTTCGAAGGTCCTCTCCAATTTTCATGAAGATCGCATAATGTCGTCTGCCCGTTAGGGCGCGAACAAACAAGACAAAGAAAATAAACTAAAAACAGAACACCCAAGCTATTTTCTTGGGGGGAAAACGTAATTTAAAAAAAAAAACATAATAAAATTTGGGAAGTCTTTGCTTCGCTCATCCAATTATTTATTACAAGGCCGCTTCGCGAACGCTTTTTTTAGTTGCGTTGATGTATGAGCTTTTTTGTAGTTTTTAGTTTGCGTGGGATCTCTTTACTTTGCAAGTGCTTTTTGAACGCATTGTAGGTGAATGTTGTAAGTTTTTTTGTTATTTTTTATAACCCTACCTAAAAAACTTATTTTAAAAAATTTAAAACCTTTATTTCTAGGGTTTTCTAGCTAACTTTTCCAACTTTTTCTTTCAAAAGGACTACTCACCATAACCTTAAGTCCATGAAAAAATATGAACGTTGTACCCCCACCTTTTGGTCAAAAGGGCCCAAATGTCACAAAATATCGCACAAAAATCAAAAAAAATCGTAAAAGTACGATATTTTTAAAAATTTTTTGTTGTACCAAAAACGGGGCAGAGTTTTCAAAAGGTCCCCCCCAAATTTTTCATAAAGATCGCATATCCGTTTCCCGGTAGAGAGCAAACAAACAGAAAAAAAAGAAGAAACGAGCTTTTTTTTGTTTGGGGGCAGTGAAATTGAAGTTTCGCTTCGCTCATTTTAAATAAAAGAATATTATTTTTTCCCCCAAATAAAAATCGGGTTTTGATTTTTATTTTTCCTGGCCCGTATAAAAACAATTTTCCTTCCAAAATTTTTTTAAAAAAAAACAATTTCCTTTTCGTTTTATTTTTTTTTCTTACCGCCGGGGCGTCTATTGGTGACTGGAGCGAACGAAGATTCCCTTTTTACCTGGAAAAAATCCGGAATGTTTTTTTTTTTTTCGTTTTTTTTTGGGGGCTTTAAACCTCCGGAAAAAAACCGTTTTAAATGGATTTTTCCCGGGGACTTAAATTTTGAATATAACCCCCGGTTTTTTGAGCGCAATCAAAAAATTTTTCTCATAAAACCCAAAATTTTTTTTCGATTTTTAAACTTTTTTCGATTTAAAAACACCTACATGCTTTATCCGTTTGTAATTTTTTTTTACAGATCTTAATTTTATGAATTTATTATTTCGTGTAAATTTGAGCGCATCGAAAATAATTTTTCTGAAAATCGCAATTTTACTTTTTTTCCCCTTTTTTTTAAATTATTAAAATTTAAATTTAAAAAAAAAAAAATTAAATTTAAATTTTTTATTTAATTTAATTTTAAATTTTAAAAAAAAAACCCCTTAAACTTAGTAATGTTTTTTTTCACGAACAACAGAAACCCGCATAAAAGGGAAAATGCCCAATGCCCCCCGGGAATTAGCCCCATGCCAAAAAAGAAAAAATATTCGATTTGAATTCAAGGGTCGCGCCTCGGCCTACACCTAAAACCAGAAAAGAGTGAAACAGAATACACCCATAGATCCAGCATATGTCGTTACTGCTGTGTGTCACAACTTTTGGAACCAGAAAAGAAATCTATATTTTATATAAACCCTTTATTAATTTGTTAAATATGTAGAAACCTTTTCCAGGTATTTCGGTTATTATTATTTTTATTTTTTACTATCTATCATGCGCGTGAATCCATTCACTTTGGATTCAAGGGTCGCTCCTACACCTAGGAACCAGAAAAGAAAGATACAAGCGAGGCTCCACCCATTGATCCAGCCTATGTCGTTACTGTGTGTAACAAGCTTTTTGTGACACCTTCCTTCCACTTGCATTTCGCTCAAGAAAATGGCTACCAACGACGATAATTGTTTGTACCCAATAGCTGTATTAATTGACGAATTGAAGAATGACGACGTTCAACTTCGACTTAATTCTATCAAGAAACTATCTACCATTGCCCTTGCTTTGGGTGTAGAGAGGACAAGAAGCGAACTTATTCCGTTTCTCACCGAAACTCTGTATGAAGAAGATGAAGTTTTGTTGGCCCTAGCCGAACAACTCGGAAGTTTCACTCCGCTTGTTGGGGGTCCGGAACATGTTTACTGCTTGCTACCTCCGCTGGAGTCTCTTGCTACAGTTGAAGAAACAGTGGTAAGAGATAAAGCTGTTGATTCTCTACGTGCTATTTCTACGGAGCATAGCCCCAGCGACTTGGAAGCTAACTTTGTTCCCCTGGTTCAACGTTTGGCTTCTGGGGATTGGTTCACTTCTCGTACTTCTGCATGTGGGCTCTTCAGCGTTTGCTATCAACGAGTTGCCCCTGCTGTTAAGGCTCTCTTACGCAACCACTTTCGTATCTTATGTCAAGATGATACACCCATGGTTCGCCGGGCAGCGGCCAGCAAGTTGGGAGAGTTTGCTAAAGTGGTGGAAGTGGAATATCTGAAGTCGGATGTGATCCCAATATTCGTTAACCTTGCTCAGGACGAGCAGGATTCCGTCCGACACCTCCTTGTTGAAGCTTGCGTGAGTATTGCTACTCTCTTACAGCAGGAGGATGTTGAGCTACTAGTGATGCCCACTCTGCGACAATGCATGGGCGATACATCTTGGCGTGTCCGTTATATGGTGGCAGATAAGTTCACAGATCTTCAAAAAGCTGTGGGGCCTGAGATCACCAAGACCGACCTAGTACCAGCTTACCAATCGCTATTGAAAGATACCGAAGCAGAAGTACGAGCTGCGGCAGCCAATAAAGTACGTGATTTCTGTCAGAGCATTGACAAGAGTCAACAGGAGACCATCATAATAAGCAGCATTTTACCATTTGTCAAGGATTTGGTTGCAGATCCAAACCAGCACGTAAAGTCGGCACTTGCTGCCGTCATCATGGGTCTTAGTCCCATCCTTGGCAAGCACAATACCATCGAGCACCTATTGCCTCTTTTCCTGTCACAACTAAAAGACGAGTGTCCAGAAGTACGACTCAACATAATCTCTAACTTGGAATGTGTAAATGAGGTTATCGGTATTCAAGAGCTGTCTCAGTCGTTATTGCCTGCCATCGTAGAGCTTGCAGAAGATTCAAAGTGGCGAGTACGCCTGGCAATCATCGAATACATGCCATTGCTTGCCGGTCAGCTGGGTGTAGAGTTCTTCAATGAAAAGCTGAATGCACTGTGCATGGCCTGGCTGGTAGATCATGTCTTTGCAATAAGAGAGGCAGCAACTCTCAATCTGAAGAAGTTGGTAGAGAAGTTTGGTGCAGAGTGGGCTCAGAATACAGTTATGCCAACTGTACTAGCAATGTCCCGTGACCAGAACTACCTTCACCGTATGACCTGTCTCTTCTGTGTCAACGATTTGGCTGAAGCTTGTGGTGCAGACATCACAACTAAGGTGAGTTCTTACTGTACGGTAGGTTCAGTGGCGTTTCGTGCCTTCAAAGTCAGGTGGGGCAAATTTAGGCCCTAATTCATGTTTTTCACACACATTTTTCTCGTAGAACTACCAGGACCAACCTGTTCCGATTTGAATCCTACCAATGTTATTGATAAATGCTAAAGAATAATGTAGAAAGTATGAATAATAATAATAATAATTATTATTATTAGAAGAATAAATTTAACTACAGAAATATAGTGAATTCAAAAGTCATAAAATTACTATGTTGTTCAAAATAACTTTTATCAATAGGCCTATAGTTTGAATTTTTATCAATTAAAACATAAAAGAGTCCACATGTATAATAGATGCAGAATATCGTTCCAATAACTACATTTAGTCATACTTTTGCCATGCTGTCGATTACCCTACGCAAAGTATTAACGTCAAATTTGTCCGCCCGTCGGTGTTTTACATGGGATGGAGCAAGGTCCGATTTGCCCCTCTTGGTAGGCCTACCGTACGCGGCGCGATCCGCTCTGTATGGGCGGAGCTACACGTGCATGCTGAGGCATAGGGCAACTAGGGCTAGCCTGGACTAGCCCCACGAGAAGCTATCGTAGGAACGCTTCACGTGGATGCGGCGGCCGTTGCTGCGATATTTTTTTAACTACCTACTCTTGACTCGAATTCTATTGTTGGCACGGAAATTGAATATGATTGTAATAAAATAAATAATCAAGCAATTTTTTATTGTTTGTGCTGTGCTAGAAATTGTGGTGGGGGGGGGGCTCAGCCCCACCTGCCCCTACGCAGGAAACGCCACTGGGTAGGTGGCATTGCATTGCATTGCATTTTTGGCCAACCTGATTTGGTACTTTTGCAGAACTGGGATGTGCCAACTCAGTTAGGCTACAAGGGGTGGTTAGGGGGGGGGGGAGCGCACAGCGCGTATGTTTTAATAATAGGTTTGTTTGGTTTGCTACACGAACTTACACTTTACACTAGTGTAGGCTCAAAATGTCTAAAAAGCGTTTTCGTATTAAGTGTAGTGTAAAGTGTAGCCGTTTGGTTTGACTTCGTGTAGTGTAAAGTGTAGAATTTCTACACGAGCTCTAGGAGGTCGTGTAGGGTGTAGGTGTAAAAATTTAGGCGCAACATTTGAAGAGAAACAGCTTAAAACATGATGAATGACACATTCTTTCATTGACAATCCGATATAACTCCTAAAATCAATTAATAGTCTATAATTACGTATTAGAAACTGATTCGAAGTATTTTATTTGTGGCACTATGTTTTGTGATGAGGGCAAATGCGTAGGGTACTCTAACCTCAATTAGATAAGCACTATTGAAGTTTATATTCCAAATAGCTTTTCATCGTTCAGATAGTACACATTTTCTATCATTTTGACTCATTTAGTGCCTTCAACAGTACTGTTTGTTGTTTTATTATGTTTTTTTAGTTTGACAGTTCGATGTGAGCAAATCTAGTGTAGAGTGTAGCTTAAAAAACGTTTGGTTATCCTGGGTAAAATGTAGTGTAATTTGATTTCAAGGCCTACACCTACACTACACAAGTCTACACTACACTAGGTAAACCAAAAAACCTAATAATACGTATTGTAAAACATACGTGCTTTGTGCCGCCCTCCCCCTAACCTATGCTTTTCCCCTAAAATCAGTGTTAAAAAGTTGGCACATTCCAACTACAATTGAATCGTTTATTGTTGAAGGGATATAGGCCTAAGTCAGTCAAAGTTAGTTCAGAGATAACTAAAAAAAACTCCAGATATTCATTAATCCAATTGTCGCATATTTAATTGTCATATTTTGAAAGTAATTGATATAGGGCCTAACTGACTTGTAGAATACGTTTTCTCGACAAAAAATATACGGGTGGCCAAACAATGAGTGGGTTATCACAGTTGACTTATGTAGGCCTACCCTTTCTCAAATAAATAGCAATTAATTTTGATTTGTTATGTTTTTTGGTCCTCTACAGGCTAAACTTATTAAATAAGCTTAAATCAACTTAAATCAACTCATTACATAAACCGTCACTGCCTGCCAGACGTTTTTCTCATACATTCTATATTCTAGAAAATGGTCCGTTTATTGTTGAAAGGTAAATACCCTTGACTTATACCCTTTCAACAACAAACGGACCATGTTTTTAGCTATATTCAACACAAGGACTAATCTGACAAACCATTTCTTCACCAAACGATGCGGTGTCCCTCATTTAGTAATTTCGATCATACACTCATTTTGGCCAAAAGACAACAATAAATGATTCAATTGTACCCAGGTGATTCTAGGCTAGGTAATTGTAGGGGCCTAAAGATAACAGTAGGCCTACTTGTTCAGTTGGGACCGGCCAACTTTTCATTTTAGGGGAAGAGAGGTTAGGGGGGTGGAGGTGGGGGGGATGAAGCGCGTGTATTTTACAATATTTTCATTATTATTAACCTATTATTATTAATAATTATTATTAAAACCATACGCGCCCCCCCCCCGTCCCCCGCCCCCGCCCACTGTGTTGAAAAAGTTGGCTGGTCCCAACTTAACAAGTACCAAGATATGATGTAAATCGGTATTTTTGTACTAGGCCTACAAAATATAATTATGTAGGCCTAGGGTCAGCTACGGTATGCAGTTCGCGACCACCTTTCTTCCTTGACCAATAATTTGTTATATTTTTTACTACATTTTAGTCATTGCATCTCCGAAATAGTTGGGTATGGTTTCAAAACGTTCTGTTCATGAGGCTGTTCAGGGTAGGTATAGTGTAGCCTGTAGGCCTACCAAAATGTATCCGTCTGGATATGTTTACTTTTGGTCGAATAAACGGTAGGCCTAATTAATAATTAATTATTATATATAGTTTACAGTTTTCCTTGAAAAAGGGCCTAAAACTTTCTCAACTTGTAAATATAGGCCTAGCTGTGTATTAATGTTTCTTGATTAATTTTTAGGTGGTGCATTCTAAAATTTGAACTATAGGCCTAATTGATATTGGTGTAATTACCAACAGAGGTAGTGTAGACTGTAGCCGGATGTCAATGTTGTCCGTCATATTGCCATTGGCAATGATGGTAGTAACAAAACCTTTAGTCTTTATTTTTGGCCATAGGCCCTATTGCTTTTCGGTTGAAAGTTCTTTATATTTGAAATAGAAACGTGACCTAAAGGTTTTGTAGGTGGGGCTATTGTTTGTTTTGTATTTTGGAGTAGGCCTAGAAGTACTTTAGGTAGGCCTAGTGAAACAAACAGTTTATGATGATTTTATTTTGTACCCCCCCAACCAAAGAAGTTCCGGCGTAGTTAGTAGGCCTACTGCGCCACGGCACCTAAAAATTAATCAAGAAACATTTATTACATAAGTTAATAATATAATAATATAATAAGTTGAGAAAGTTGTAGGCCCTTTTCACGGAAAACTGTAATCTAGGCCTAGCTTACTAGGAAAACGATAATGTCCCATCGCGTTGTTGAGCGAGCACCGGTACGTGCAACACGACCCGAGCAAATTTCATAACGATCGGAACATTTTTATTTTTTTATTTATTTTTTTATTCCCAACGATCGGATTTTGTTCAAAAACTATACAGCAACCCGCATAGGTGGTTCGTAGGGCCTACATGTGTGCAAAATTTCAGGTCGATCAGAGAAACGGTGCGACCTGTACCGAAGCAGTAACAGGAAAAAAAACAGACATTCGAGCCATAAAGAGTCAAGTGGAGACGCTCGCTCAATAATTACCGAATAAACTAACAATAGAAGGCTGTAGTAGGCCTATATCGCTTTAATTCTCGACCTAGGTTTTATTTCGTAGGTAGCCTGAGAGATTCTCAACCATCCACGTAGCTAACTTATTCTTGACTTCGGGCAAATCCCATGTTGAACTTTGCTGAATAAAAACTAAAAAGAAATCAACCCAGAGATATTTTAGCATTTTAATGGCCAACAAAATACATATTTCTGTGCAAAACAATAAATATAGCAAAATAGACCATTTCCTACCACGTACGCCACGGCTCTACGGTAAACCAAGGTTGAGAACTAGCTAGTTTCCTTTCAGTCGAGATCCGATTAAATAAATAAATTCGTATTTGGAGTCTACCCACTCAGTCATATAGCCTAACTGATTTTCAGTGTGGACATTAAACCAAAGCGACCAAGCCAACCCTGTAGGTAGGTGATATAGGGTAAGGGAACTAGTTCTGGATCGGGTTAAGCAATATAACAATTTTGAGTATCAGGAATTTTTTTTTTGGTTTTCTCCCACATACTATATTCTTATTGATTAACTTTCCAACAATGTTTGCAAAAGAAAAAATTTAAAAAAATTTACGAAGGTACCTACTAAAATGAACAATTAAAAAAAGTAGTGCTTTGATCCAGAACTGATGTCTGGGTATCAGTTGTGGATCATCAACCTTAAACTCTTCAAATTGATGTCAGGGGTTCATTTATATGTTTCATTTATGCAGCCGCACCTGATAAATTTGATTCTGGACGCCCGGTATCAGCATTGATCCACTACCAGTCCCCGGATTAGTTGTGGATCAAAATTTTATTATGAATTATTTGCAGCCATAAGGCTAACCACAATTTTTTTGTCAATACATAATATAAAAACAAGACAAGAGCTAACAACTGGGTATAAATTTCATAAGCCAAAAAATTCTTAACACAAATTTTGATAAAATTCAAAATTTTGAAAAAAAATTAGGCCTAGACCAAAACATTTTTTTTTTTTTTAGATTTGAGTCTGTAAAGACAGGCTCTAAAAATAAGTGAGCCTATATTCCTTTTAACTTGGTTTTTAAACACTATTAGGCTTACTGCATAATATGTCACATGGTGTTACAACATGGTGTTACCATCTACAAAAACGGTCAAAAACCTCTTATTTGTAGACACCCGCAAGGGTGCTTAGAGTAGTTGTACAGTTAACCTATTATAGTCAATTCTTAGCAAAACTAATATTAAAAATTCTGACAAAGTTTGAAAGCTCTGCTAATATCTGATGAAATATTACAATGATACATGCATGTGTATAGCAATTGCTTCTGTTGCAAACGGCAACCATTTTGACAGCATTGTTGACTA
Organism: Sweltsa coloradensis; assembly: GCA_024449915.1. NCBI lineage: Eukaryota > Metazoa > Arthropoda > Insecta > Plecoptera > Chloroperlidae > Sweltsa > Sweltsa coloradensis. Next base: position 72,591 of record JAMZAV010000448.1, read on the forward strand.
TTTCTACTTAAGTTGACAAATGACTCAACCTGGTGATGACAGTGTGCAATTCCAATGCTCCTTGGATCAATTTATCAGAAAAATCTACTGACAGTGCATATTACATGTAGAACTTACACAAGCCCAAAGATTTTGATCCACAACTCAACCCCGATCCAGAACTAGTTCCCTTACCCTATATGCAATTACTCGCGGTATGCACGTGTACGCTCATCACCTGCATTGTGTCCATGTTGGTGTTTGTCTATAGACCTAGGTGACGGTCGAGAACTGCATAGCTGACCCTAGCCTGGGTGTGTTTTTTAATTATTGGTGAACCTGACAGGGCGACCCTGTCACGTGACATGACGTGACCTTATAGTTTCAAGTAGGGCTGTGCAAATTTGTAAAACTCCCTCCCCGGGTAGGCCTACCCATCGATCTTACGGTCGGGTACCCGAAATTACGAAATTTTAAGATTTTTTTTACGATTACCAAAAAAAAATAAAAAAAGTGAATTTAGTCAATTATCTACTTGATATTGACAGGTCATCACTTTTTACACGCACGTTCTCATGAACGCAGTGGCGTGGCGAACTACTAAGAGTGATCGGTGCCTACAATATTTTAACTATACCCACCCCCTACTTTCGTGGGCAACAAGGGGGTCTGGGGGCGTGCCCCCAGTTTAGCCCCGCAGGGAATTTTTTTTCAATTTTGATGATCCTAGAATGGATTTGGTGCGTTTTACCAGCAATTAATATGATTTTATAGATGTTGATAGCCTCATTTTCATGTAATGGAATTTTAATGAAATCGCTGAAAATATTATGTTTTTTTTCGAATTCATAAAGCCAACGGTTTGTAATTCTTTTTTGTCTTCCCCACATTAGCCCCGCAGGGAATTTTTTTAATTTTGGTGATTCTAGAATGGATTTGGTGCTTTTTACCGGCAATTAATATGATTTATTAGACGAGTGAGCAAAGCGAATGAGGATTACTATTCAAGATAAACGGCGCTTATTCTGTGACTCTGTGCGTGTGTGTGCTAGTGTGTACTCTAAAAATCAGCTGAATCGCTGAACAGATTGCGCTTATGTTTTAATTGTTGAACTCATAAAGCCAACGGTGTGTTATTCCTCTTCGCCTCCTCGTAGCGGCATAGCCAGAATTTGGGGAAAAAATACACATTATGAAAGTAATCAATGAAGAATTTAGTACCTACAAGAGGAATCCGGGGGCCTTCCTATTAAAAAAAATTGTATGTCCTAGATCGTTAGATAATCTGTGCATTTTGGAAATCAATTTGGTTATTTTGTTCGTTTTCTCCGTTTATTGGCAGAGCCATTATTTGGGATTTAGGAAAACTACTGAAAGGCATAATAATGAAAACTAGGGGCTCCGTGGGCTTGCCCCCGGGAAAATGATTATTTAAGGTAATTTGGTACAAATCTGTGAGTTTTGAAGAAACACTTTGTTTGCAATATTTGAAGAGAAAAGATACGATTTTATTCTTTTACGGACAAACTTGCTGTCTCGATTTCAATGAAATCAATGCTCTTTAATCTAGAAATTGTACTGGAAATACTTCAATTTAAATAGGTCCAAGAATGTTCTTCTTATTGCATTCACGACGTCGATAATCCTGTTTCATAAGACGGTAATTTAAAAATTAAAACAGAAAACTCGAAAATGTTCTAGACTTCCTCCATGCCACCAGCTGTTATTTAATTTATAAATTCCTCAAATCAATCTATTCAATCAAATGAAATAAGTTATAGTATAACGAACGTGTCTATTTATTTAGCAGAATCGTTGAATTGCTACCTGTTATTAGTTGAGTTGAGAACTACTGGATGAATATCCATCATGCATGTTGTCTGCACTTTTACTAAACAATCATGATTCATGACAAACTTTTACAACAGTCCAGTAAAACTCTAAGGTAAGTAAGGAGCTGTAGCCATACAATTCAGTAGGTGTGATTATAACAATTAAAATAGTAATATAAAGTATATAAAATATTATGTTTCATTAAAAAGTAATGGATGGGTGGGTCCCTGGGGGACCACCCACCCACCCCTTTTGGTATCGGTGCCTGGGCTCCGATTTGGTATGTTCGCCACGCCACTGCATGAACGTGAACATGTTGACGGTTTCAGGCGCCAGAGCTCGTTTCTTATGTCCAGACTCCAGCTGTTGAAAATGCACATTCATTACTTTCAAGCATTGCCAACATGTGATTGTGATTGTCAATTTTAGTGAATAGGGCTACTAAAATTTCATAATTCATTGTGTTGCCTACCATTTCCTTCGATATCTGCCAACAACCAACATTGTACGTATAACTTTGGTAGGCTAAACTACCGGTAGTGAAAAGACTAAATTACACTGACTGACCATTCCTATCTAACCACGGGCTTCAGCTAAAACACTTGAACACTTGTAAGGGTAAACCGGAAATATGCTAGGCCTAAACCAAACTAGATCACAGCCTCCTAGGCCTAGTATAAGTTGTGTTACGTTAGGCCTATCTTTGGACTTGCTGACTTGGTGAATCTGCATTTGGGAATACCCCCACCATTGTACCTCAACCCAGCGGACAAGATCGAGTTGAATAAAACTTCAGAGGGTGGCTTGAACACGGAATTACATAATAATGTAATGTAATAATAATACATAATAATGCCTCGAAAATAAATGGTCCGAAATGGTCAACATATTTTGTTCCGTGTAGCCAATAAAATTCCAAAGGGCATAAGCACTAGGGTGGGCTGAATAAAATCATTTTTTTTTAAAAGTCGTAATACCGTTGAAAAGTTGTGAATTGGGAAGACTAAAAAGGGTAAAAAAAAATTTAAAAATTGGTTAATATAGGTGGAACCAGATAAGGTGGCAGTCGCCGACGGATCGCAGCACTGTCGTCTACGCACTATGGCCACAGGATCGGCAAAAAGTAAATAAAATAACAGTCTCTAAAACTGCTTTTGGAGAAAAACACGACTATTTTAAAGCCAATATATCCTAAAAACTAGGAACCGCTCAGTTGGACGCGTTGATAAGCGAGCACGTGCTATAGCTAGACCCACATTGCACATTTTTTTTAATTTTAAAATTTGCGACGTTTACTGTCCACTTTCCAATATTATTTATTATTGCCAAGGTATTTGGGTGAACCCGTGGGTAATCCTTTACTTTGTGGATAAAATCCACCGCCATCTAAAGGACCTAGACATCATTTCCTTGGGAAAACTATTTTAACTCTTTGTTACAAATAATACACTGCTTCCTCGATAGTATTTTGATTACTTCTAGGTGGCAGTGCATAGTGCACCTCGTGCGACTTTGCATTGCCATGGTAACGTTACTTTTGTTATAATGTAATTTCCATCTACACTACTTATCGGATCAAAATAAAATAACATATTCGTGACCGGACGGACATTCTAAATGATTTGGCCACCTCAGATTTTGTCGAAGTTTAGTTTGAAAAAAAAACTTTTGAATAACTTTAATGTAATTTTTTAACTTTTTGAACGATTTTGCCACAAAACTAATGGCATTCAATCGAGAACGAAGCTTGCGGATGGTCCAAATTTCAACTCGATCCGAACCTCCGTTCGAACGTTATGGCGAGACATACAAACAAAAAAAAAACAGTGACTATTTTTTCCGGCAGAGTCAAATGGAAACGCTCGCTTCGCTCGCTTAACAAAGTATTTATGAAGTGTACAAATAAAATCAAGACATTTTGATGCTCCAAAACATTGACATCACATCTGGCGAGGTTGGCATTATAATAGGGTGTCCAGATTTTCAAACCAAAAAAGCGGGACAAACTTCTGGCGGCTGTAGCTGGGGTCTGGGGCAAAGCCCCAGCCGCCGGAGGCCTTTTCGCCGAAGGCGAAAAAAATTTTCACCATACTACAATTATTTTGTCATGTTTTAACTGAAAAATGGCAACTCGGGGGATTACCTTAATGGATAATAACTATAGAAAATGTTGCTTTGTAGATCGTACAAAACACTTTGTCATTATCAGTCTCTTGTCTAACAAGATAAGGAAAGTCCTTCTTAACATCGTCATTGAAAACACACGTTTAGGCGGCGGCATTTTACACACTCACGCGTACGAGACGAAAAAACTATCTCGTAAAAGTGAGGCTATGAAGTAAAAATATGTTTTCAAATCAAAATTAGCTTCCCCACCATTTAATTGCTGCTAATAATAATTAAATATCGAATTGCGAACTATATATTCCATCTGTTTGAATACAATCAGTTCTACAAATAAGCAGGCGAAGTAGGCTTGCAAGCACTCTAAATTTTTTTGATATTTTTTCCTCACGACAGCATTTACAACGATCTGAGCAAGCAAGGACCCAAGGAAGGTTGGTTTTGGGTGAATTATCAAATTAAATATTTATTGTGATACTCACAGTTATGTTTTATCATGTTGCTCGGCTGCAAAACGACAAAAACTTCGTTGGGGCTCGGGACAATTCGTGTAACTGATGCCGTCAACCAACTCCACCCCCCCCCCCTCTACACTCCGCCTGCTGATGACGCATTCATTCGTGCAAAGTCAAGGCCAGCAGAAAAGTGTATACAGAATACGCGTAGTCCGTAAATTTACAGCAGACGAGCCACGAGCTACACGTGAAATCGGTATATTTACAAAAACGGGACAAAACAGCGTCCCGTGAACAGTTGTCGGGACACCGGGACAGGTCCCTAAAAAACGGGACTGTCCCGTTTTTAACGGGACGAATGGACACCCTACATTATAAACAGTTGGAACTTTGGACACACCATTCATTACCAACAAGGCAAAAAAACACTTTCGTAATCGTGATTACTTAAAATCATTATTTCGCTAAAATACTGACTCTGTGGGACAAACTACTTTATTCACAGCTTATAAAATGTTGATTTATGTGATAATATATCACGATAACATGACCAAATACGGTAGGCCCTACCTAATGCCAGTTGTGTGTAAATTGTCAACGTTGGCGTCCGTGCTCTCACTTGACCTTGACAGCCGCCAGCTTATCTGGTTCAACCTATATCTTCCGGTCGCGCATGTGCTCTTAGCCTAAACTTTCCAAAAATTTTGAAAAATTCACGTTTTTACGATAATTTTTAACATTTTTAATTAGCCTCTTCCCAAATGTAATAGCTCGAATTCTTCAAATTTTCAATTTTCTTCTATTTTAAAACTAGGAAACGCTCAGTTGGTTGCGTTGATAAGCGAGCACGTGCTATAGGCCTAGCTAGACCCACATTGCACATTTTTTTAAATTTTAAAATTTGCGACGTTCGCTGTCCACAGGGCCATGTTTCCAATATTATTTATTATTGCCAAGGTATTTGGGTAAACCCGTGTGTAAACCTTTACTTTGTGGATAAAATCCACCGCCATCTAGAGGACCTTGACTCCTTGGGAAAACTATTTAAACTCTTTGTTGACAAATAATAGACTGCTTCCTCGAAAGTATTTTGATTACTTCTAGGTGGCAGTGCATTAGAAACTTCGCGCGTCTTTTCGTTGCCATGGCAACGTTACTTTTGTTATAATGTAATTTCCATCTACACTACTTATCGGATCAAAATAAAATTAACATATTCGTGACCGGACGGACATTCTAAATGATTTGGCTATCTCAGATTTTGTCGCCGTTTTGTTTGAAAAAAATACTTTCGATTAACTTTAATGTAACTTTTTAACTTTTTGAACGATTTTGCCACAAAACTAATGGCATTCAATCGAGAACGAAGCTTGCGGATGGTCAAAATTTCAACCCGATCCGAGCCTCCGTTCGAACGTTATGGCGAGACATACAAACAAAAAAAACAAAAAACAAAAAAAACAAAACAAAACCAGTGACTAATTTTTCCGGCAGAGTCAAATGGAAACGCTCGCTTCGCTCGCTTAAATATTAAAAATTATCGTAAAAATGTGAATTTTTCAAAATTTTGTAAAACTTCAGAGCACATGCGCGACCGGAAGATATAAACTGATTAAAAAAAAAAAAATTACCCTTTTTAGTCTTCCCAATTCGCAACTTTTCCGCGGTATTACAATTTTTTTTTTTTTTTTTAAATCCAATTTTTCCAAATTTTTTAAAACTTTAGAGCACATGCGCGACCGGAAGATATGAACCGATTTTTTTTGTTTTTTATTATTTTTTTAGTCTCCACAATTCGCAAGTTTTCCACAGTATTACGACTTTAAAAAAAAAAAGAAGATTTTTTTCGTCCCACCCTAATAAGCACCCTACATTGGCAAAAGCTCGTCCGAATAATTCCCGTGTTGTTGTGCACCCTCGCAAGAAAAGAACTCTACAGTCCGTTTGATTGATTGTAGGCTATTTTTATTACGGTACCGGTACACATCAATTACCGTGTAATAAGGATGCAATAGGGAACCTAAGTAGCGTGCATGGGAAAGAATGCGGATCACACTTGATCACAAGGCATGGGAAAATAACCCGTCTTCAAACTTTGCTTTACCGTATCTCCCGACTGAGACCAAAATAGGGTATTTTAACCACACGACAAGAACACTTCATATTTTCGCTACGAATTACAGTCAATATATTTTCAACAACTTACACCAAATTTAAACGAGAGCGAGTTTAAAAAGTACTTGCAAGCGCGGCGATGCAATATCTCCTGATTTAGCGCTGCGGCTGTGCTGCTATTCTGCAACACCGCGTTAATGTAGAATCACGGCTTTGTCGTCAAAACTCAATGTTGCCGGTGCCTGACACACTCGCACCCCCCACCTAGCGTAGGATGTTGTCTATGCCATACAACAATGCACCTATACCTTCGTGCGCATGCACGAGTACTCGTATCTCTCTCTGCTGCGTGGAGACGCGCTTCTCATTCTATTTTTGTAGTAGCAGCAAGGCAACAATGCAATTACACTGTCATACTCTATAAACTAACAGCTAGTCCAACCCATGAATCTGACCAGTCAGCACATCTGGCCTTGAAAGGTTTCTTCAACCCTGCCACCCTGCTGCGAAATAACAATAGTAATAGATATAAACCACACCCCCATACCAACCGTCAAAATGAGCAGACCTTGATGGATGTTCACGAGTACAAGTTGCATGCCCCATACCAACCGTCAAAACAACTCTGTGGGTGAGCAGACCTTTATGTATGTCCATGAATACGACAAGTTGCATGCCACACCGGGCTCACAGGAGTTTCGTGCCCTAGTAGTTCCGAGTTTCTCCGCAAAATTCGAGCAAACTTGTCTATGCAGCGTTTCGTCCTTCTGGAAATCAGGTGGATGGCGGCCACTAAAATCAGCTTACTAGGTAGGCCTACACATAAACAAAACTCACAACACATAGAGGGCTAACCAAATCTGATAGGACCACACAAGAAGTAGATTCCACATGCATGTTGTCATCAGCAAAGTTACTTCACACACCATTTATACTAAGCCATACCAATCAGGGTCAGCACAACCAGTAAGGGAACTTCCCTCCAAAGTCAAGTGTTTGGTTGTCAAAACCAGGACCCACGACAACAAAAGAAAAGTTGCCTCTGCTGCGCTGCTGCTGGGCCAGGGTGCCACTTTATTATTCAATCTATGAGAATAGGTTAGATAAAGGAAGGGAGGGATGAAAATGTGCTCACTGATTATCTTCTGTGCTTTTCTTGCTCCAGATTATGCTACCAACCGTGCTTGCGATGGCTGGGGACAATGTTGCCAACGTGCGCTTCAACGTTGCCAAAACTCTCCAGAAGATCGGACCCTGTTTGGATCAGACCTGCATCCAGGCACAGGTTAAGCCAATCTTAGATAAGTTAAACGTTGACCCAGATGTCGACGTCAAGTATTTCGCTTCGGAAGCTCTGCTGGCAGATTCACAGTCACAATTGAACAAGCTTAAAATGCAGAGCCCGTGAAGTCTTTTTTTCTTGTAACTTTGCTACGTGTTAAACATAATATATTCATAATTAAGTTTTAGGTAAGATCATGTCAATACTTAACTATAAAACATTTATCCGTTTAGGCTAACTGAACAATGAAGCATTCACTACAAGCTAATCTGCGTATCATATTTCTGTAATAGACCTAGATGGCTATAGCCCTCATTTCTATTTTCTATCATTTTGATTTTTTTATTACTGAATATATGATACAATATTTTAATAAATAATTAAACTACCTACATATTATTTCAAGTAGAGAAACCTATTTTCTCTAAACCTTGCTCTGTCTGTATCTGCTGTACAAGTTCAATATTCTTCTGTATATAATGTATGAATAAAACGTGCCCATTGGGCAGAAACTAGAAACCAATTTTTTAAGTTAATTTTGCCAAGGGTATCAATGTCATTCTTCATTCTATTATTGTCACATGTAGCCTAGATAGTAACACTGACAAATGTTGTTATCATGGTCTTGTCTGTGCTGTGCTGTGGGCAGCTTCTCAAGTATAGGTGGCTAAAACTAGTGTATCTAGTAGGGATGGGAAGGTTTAAACATTAAATGTTTAGTGGTCGGTTAGAGGTTCTTAAATTAAACAAACATAGAAAAATGTTATTTTTGCGGTTTAACGGTATGTAAATATTTTACTAGTGGTGCTATATTTTTACGTCCGATGCTTACAATAAGGAACTACACCGAAGTCTAACTTTATTGACTTACCCCCAAACTATCTCCCAAACTTTTGCAAACTAAATATGTTTTTTTTCAATTCTTTAAATCCTATCTCTTTGGTGTTCTTGTATTTACACGCATATAACCCGCACTTTTTTCCCAAATTTAATCCCCTCAAAAACCCTGCGGCTTATCTCCGTGCGTGGAAAAAAAACTAAATTTTACGTCAATATATTTGAACAGTGCGCGCTTCGACAGGTTGCTACATGGGCTCCGCCATGTTCTGGCATCATCGTGTTCTCGGGTCGATACAATGCCACTGGCTACTAGAAGCATTTTGCGACGATATGTGCGCGGCATTTGACGCGAAGTCGAGCGATGCGCACGCACTCGGTACCCCCCGCCGAATCACAGGCTGCCGGTTGCTTCTCTCTCCCTCTCTCTCATCTTGCCTCGCGTTCAGTACTTCACTGGCAGTTAAGGTATGTAAGGTCGTCATGTAGGCGGGTGGAGTTTCCGCGCTCACTCGCAAGTGTCACGTTGCGTAACGCACTGCATTTTAAACTTTGCCAGTGTTACACGAAAATAAAACAAATGAACAGGCCACTTTTTTGTCTGACAAAAGATTGCCGCCTTCCTGGAAGACATCTATGCAGACCACTCTTTCAACTGATTGCGCTTGTTTGCGAGAGGGGGAAGGGAAATACATCGCGGCAAACCATTAAAAAATGATAAAACTACGCATTGTATTGACCCTGTTTGAATTGTCTAACACATTATTCTTCACTATTTATGCATTAATTCCAACATTTTGGGCTGAGGCTCATATGCATTGACAAAGAGTTTTTCATAAATGGCACCATGAAAACTAGGGTACGGTTTATTTGCGTGGGCGGCTTATACGTGTGTAAATACGGTATAGAATGAATAGAAAACCACTTAAGGCTATTGTACTACCTCTGGCCGATAATTTGAAAGTCGAAGAAACATGTCTGAAAAGTTTGCTGAATGAAAGAAGGCCTTTAAAATAACAGAAAAAAATAATTGTGAATTTTTTTGGGCGCGGGACATAACCTCAAAAAATTGGAAATTATATTTAGATTTTTGGGTCAAATAATAAAAACAAGCCAGTTCAAAGTTCAATTTGAGATCCGGTCATTTCTGGCATATCTGGTCTAAACACCCTTAGCTATAACATTTCGACTATCCATTTAGCTAAGCAATCAGCTTACTGAAAATAACAGTTGATATACGAATTTTTTTTTCACGTTACAATACAGTTTTTGTACGGTTTGAAAAAAATAATTCGTACATCAACTGTTATTTTCAGAAAACTATTTTAGCTAAGTCAGTTATAGGTAACTGGGTGGTTAAGAAACTAAATCCAGAAAACCATTCTCAAAATTCACTTTTGGAACTAGTCTTGTAAACACTTTTGTCCAAAAATGAATATACATTCCAAAAGTCAGTTATGTCACGCCAAAAAATTCACAATTTTTTTTTCTGTTATTTTAAAGGCATTCTTTCATTCAGCAAACTTTTCAGACATGTTTCTTTGACTTTCAAATTATCGGCCAGAGGTGGTACAATAGCCTTAACAACACCATTGCCGCAATGTTAACCAATCTAAAGTAAACCATTTCAATTTTATTGAGGTACAAAGTTGTACGTTTATTATTTCAAACGGCATGTGACGTTACTATCTAGGTCGTCGCCAATGAATTCAGATAAGAAAACCTTTATTCTAGCAGTCTAAGTTGGTTCTTTTATCTAAGTTCTTTGGTCGTCACATGGTTTATGCATTGGCTTATAATAGTAACTGCCTTATAAATTTATTTATTTTATTGTTTATCCTTGTTGTTAAATTATATTTTTTAACAACAAGAAAAGGCGTCGACGCTAGCAATTATTTTACTAAAACACTTGATATCTTTTTAGAAATCTTGTGCCGCGAAGAGCCTTGCTTAAGCACGTGAAACTAACACGGCACTTGTAGTTGGTTCTCCCATAAGTACTCCTTACACATGGAAGGGAAATGACTTACTGGGCAGTCTTTGAGGGCGGGCGGCAGGTCGTTCCATGGGTTAACAACCCGGAAAGAAAAAGCACGTCGGCCGAGCACTCTTGGCCGGAGGGGGTTGGAGGCGGGGGTGCCTACTATCGTCGCCTCTCAACACGCGGCCCTGGATGATGCGCGCGCACACGTCAAAATCAGTGTAAAATCCAGGGTGTATGAAGGAAATTAACAGCCGCCTTCTAGATAACGCATCTAAATTTCCTGCATGGTCGCTAAAAAGCTCGTGTTGCTATCACTTACTTTTGTTATTATTCGTTACGTGATTGATAGATAGATAGATATTTATTAATATTGTCATAGATAATTCATGTAGATAATTAGACCCAATTAAAAACAAGCTGTACATATTACTATATGCATTTTTACGTAACATAAATAATATAGAAATAATATAAAAATAGCACTTGGTTAATTGGCCATACCAGATTATGACGTGCGCTCGTTTTACCTGCTAAAAGTTTTGGTGCAACTTTCAGCTAACTTTTATGAATGAAAATATGGTACTTGTTCATTATCTTAAAGAGGGTTATAATAAGCTATCTAGGGGTGAGATTCGACCGCTGAATCCGCTTAGTTTGGTTGATTTCCGCTCTGTACTCCGACAAATGGTATACTACTTCGACAAATCTTTTGATTCCTTCTGCTATTTGGATGTCGGGAACACTTCGCACAATCTAAAGTAACGGGAGCCGCAGAACTTCACGAGACATCGCTGAGCTGAGACTCATTACGAGAAGTAAATACGTACTTGCAACATAACAATTCTAACTTTTAAAGGTGATGTTCAAGACTGTTTTAATAATGATTTGAATGTTGCACACATCAATATTGAATACCAAAACTTACTATTAGACACGTAATTATTGTCTAATTGCCTTTACCTACTAGGAAACGCTCAGTTGGACGCGTTGATAAGCGAGCACGTGCTACAGCTAGACCCACATTGCAGTTTTTTTTTAATTTTTAAATTTGCGACGTTCACTGTCCACGAGGCCATGTTTCCAATATTATTTATTATTGGCAAGGTAGGCCTATTTGGGTAAACCTTTTCTTTGCGGATAAAATCCACCGCCATCTAGAGGACCTTGACATCATTTCTTTGAGAAAACTATTTGAACTAGTTGGTAACAAATAATACACTGCTTTCTCGTTAGTATGTGATTACTTCTAGGTGGCAGTGCTTATTGCAAACCTCGTTCGACTTTTCGTTGCCATGGTAACGTTACTTTTGTTATAATGTAATTTCCATCTACACTACTTATCGGATCAAAATAAAATTAACATATTCGTGACCGGACGGACATTCTAAATGATTTGGCCACCTCAGATTTTGTCGCCGTTGAGTTTGAAAAAAAAACTTTCGATTAACTTTAATGTAACTTTTTAACTTTTTGAACGATTTTGCCACAAAACTAATGGCATTCAATCGGGAACAAAGCTTGCGGATGGTCAAAATTTCAACTCGATCCGAGCCTCCGTTCGAACGTTATGGCGAGACATACAAACAAACAAAAAACAAAAAACAAAAAAACAAAAAACAAAACCAGTGACTATTTTTTCCGGCAGAGTCAAATGGAAACGCTCGCTTCGCTCGCTTAATAGGCTTATATAGGGGTGTGCGAATCGTGATTTTTCAATTCGAATCCGAATATTGAATACTACACACACAAAAATCGAACATCAAATTATTGCCAAAACAGTGCAGATTAACATGTTGTACACATAAAAAAATATATATATATTTAGTAATTTTCAACTTTAATTTATGGCATAGGTGGCCTAGGCCCTGATTCAGTGGATTAGGCCAATCTACCCTTACCCTTGGTCTAGGAGAGCCTAGCTAAGAAGGTTATGCTAGGGCTTATGCCCTAGGCTTAAGAAAGGTAGGCCTAGCTAATGCTAAGAATAGCCTGCCCAGGCCTAAGAAAGGTTGGACTTAGGGCTTGGTCCAGTAAGCAAGGACCTAGCTAGGAATAGGCCTAGCCAAGGCCCAAGATAGGTAGGGTCCTAGAGGTATGGTAGGCCTAGGACAAAGCTTTAAAGGGGGGGTGGGGGTGGATATTTTTAAGAGGGAATGGGACACATTTGCCTGTCAGCAAATAGCTATTCGCTCGGCCAAGATGGATCCGACGTATATGAAACTTTGCAAAGTTGTCAATAAAACATACATAGAGAGCTCTGTGGTCATAAATTTTGAAAATTTGGACATAATCACCCAGAAAAAAATCACGAAAATGGTCAATTTTGGATTTTTTAACAAAATCAAAATTCGTGAAAACTAATTTATTTTTTATAAATTATTTTAAAACAAAATTTGGATATGTGTTACTGCAGAGCCCTATAATTCCGCATTTGTGATATATGTTCAAAATTTCAAACATTTGTGGTGTCAGTTGGCCGAGCGAACAGCAATTTGCCTAAAACGCATGGCCTATACTCTCTTAAGGAAACTAACAACTAGCTTATATCGTGTTTTTGGAATGTCAAATTTCCAAATAGCACTTTTCTTCGCCATAGACTTGGAAGTGAACATGTCAGTTTCGGACCCAAGGCCTGCATCTTCTTCATCACCTGTGAGAACGAGAGCCCTAGTTGGGATCTTACACATGCGTTTACCCCTCAAATTGCTTACGTTTCAAAGTTTTTCGAAAAAAAACATAACAAATTTGAAAAGTACTTATAGATAGTACCGTACTTACTATTCGAGTTTTGAATCGAATACGAAAAAATAAAACTAGGAAAAACGCTTAAGTCTCGCCGCGTTGTTGGATGAGCGAAAATGGTGCATTGAGTAGCAAAGAGTTATGCGGATTTTCTGTTGTTCTGTGAAAAAATCATTGCTAAGTTGAAGATTAATTTAAATTTATTTAAAATAAATTAAAAATTGACTTAAATTTTTAATTTTTTAATTAATCGTAATTGTAAAAAAGAAAAAAAATCAGTAAAATTTCGATTTTCATAAGAAATAATTATTCGATTGTACTCAAATTTCAAACGAATATATTAATTCAAAAAATTAAGGTTCTGTGAAAAAATCATTACAATCGGATAAAGCATGTTGGTGTTATAAGGCAAAGAATTGATTTAAAAAAGAAAAAACCCGTAAAATTTTGATTTTCATGAGAAATAATTTTTCGATTGCGCTCAAATTTCACACGAATACCTAAATTCATAAAATTAAGGTTCTGTGAAAAAATCATTAAAATCGGATAAAGCATGTAGGTGTTATAAATCGAAGAAATTTTAAAAAAAATCGAAAAAAATCGTAAAATTGCAATTTTTATGAGAAATAATTTTTCGATTGCGCTAAAAAACGTGGCAGTTCTAAGTTCAGAGATTTCGAAGGCCTCCATAAAATTTCATCGCAATCGGAGTATCGGTTTAGCCGGAATCGTGTGGACAAACAGACAAAAATACAAAAAGAAAGAAAAAAAAAACATTCCGGAATTTTTTCTCCAGTGTAGTAGAATGGAATCTTCGCTACGCTCATCCAATATATAAAAAAATTGTAATAACACAGAATTTCTGAACATAACACGGTTAAAATAACAATGCACAGCACTCGCCCGCTGCGTAACCTCGCTTCTGAGGAAGGTGATCGGTGTCACCGAAATATTACGCAGCGGGTGAGTGCTGTGCATTGTTATTTTAACCGTGTTTTGTTCAGAAATTCTGTGTTATTATCATTCTCCGGTTAACAAGTCCTGGTGTTTTATTAAATAAATTGTATTTAGAGTCTACCCACTCAGTTATATAACTGATTTTCAGTGGGGGACAGTAAATCAAAGCAACCAAGCCAACCCTGCAGGCCCCGACGCAATCGACGAGTGAGCGATAACCAACCAAAGATCGATATTTTTAAACGGAAATATAGCAATCAGTGGTATGGACAATGCGAACACCCGCGGATCACCCCATCCCGCCAGAATCACCAAAGCCGATTCAGAACAACTTTGAATTTATTATGAGCTTCGTTGCTAGGACGGCTCCAAAGTCACCGTTTACGAACTCCTAAGACAAGAACTGATGGACTTAAGTCCAAATCAGAAGTCATAAGACTTCTGACTTTGGCGGGAATCGAACCCTGGACCTTCTGCATTGGAAGCAGATAAGCTAACCACAAGACCAACGAGCCACACATAGTAAAATTTGCGCGAATACTTCGAGAATTTTGAATATTCGCACACCCCTACTATTATATGCTCATGGCGTGGGCAATTTGCACCGGCTAAAATAGCGTGACGGATAGACTCTCGCGCAGAGGTCGAAATTAACGCTCGCCCGAGGCTAGTGAAACTTTGAACAGGCTAGTAAAAATCTCATTTCACTAGCCCGACAGGCGAGTACGTTTTCCAGAGTTTCCAATTGCTGTTCAAAAATCTTAATATTTCGCATCGATAACCTAACGAATTTCCAGTAGTTGTGCGCTACCTAGTATGAAAAATCGTTCTAAATTTGCAAACAAATTATAAATCCCTTAATTTAGGGTAATAATTTTAATATAATTTTGAAAATTCATTTACGGTCACTCCTTAGTCCCCACACCACAAGTCAAACTCGGCGAATATTGTGACTTTTAAAGCATTCGCGTATATGATGGTTTTACATCAATATTACCTATTTGATTGCGGGCTAGTAAAAATGCTCTCGGGCTAGGGAATTAGCCCGAAGGGCTAGTGGCAAAAAAAGTTAATTTCGACCCCTGCTCCCGCGTCACTCGGCTTTCGATCCCCATTAGATTCAACTTTTTACATTTTTAAACATTATTATTATTTTTGGGGTGTATGTAGGTAGGCTATACAGGGTAAAATTGATTTTAATCCAAACATCATGTTTGATTTATTATTTATTTATTATTTATTTAACGTCTATCCTATTCAGTTACCCTATAAAAACTGATTTTCAAAGGAGGACAACTAAATAAATCTAATTCATAGATGCAGAAACAACAATAAACTACATTTTCGTAAATATTTGAATTAGTAGCATTACAACAACAATGCATTTAACACAACAATTTTGGGAACAAATAAAACTGATATTATATGCATTTAAATTTCTTTATTAATGTTCGTGCTAAATATGATACCGATGTTATTTACTGTTTACCCGGAAAATCCAGAAAGCAGAGCGTCTAAACTCGTCTCCGCGCCAGCCTCAGCGACTCTTAAATCATCGATTTAAAAATCAAAACTTAAATGTGCTAAATGTTTAGTTAACTCATTGACATCTTGCCAAGGTGGCCTATACAGTGCTATACCAATAAGAACATTGTTTTAGGGACAGACATACTCTTCTCGCAGACAAATTCAAAATTGACTACCTTATAGGCCTACGCTGCTAAGTTCTATGCATCACATTGGGCCAAGTGTGCTTTAAGAATCAACGACCAGTCCCTCGTGTGATTTGTGGTCAATAAAGTTGTTTTAATTTGAAAGTCTAGGCATGGGTCACATCTTGCTCACTTGAATTATTAATCTTCAATATTCTAACATTAAATTAAAATATTCTGCCCATAATATTAACTCTTGAAAATTATGGTATCAATTAGCTAGTACTGTAATTTTTCTGTCATTATGCCACATTAATTGGTTTGTTTTGGCCTATTTTGTTTATGTAGTAAACTACCTAGTGAAACAAAAAAAAGAAAACAAGTGTGACATTTATGGATTCAAAGGGAATTTTCAAAAATCAAAATCAATAAAAAAACAGGAAATAGGATTAGGATATAAAGAGGTAGGTATTTTTGTTTTGTCTTGTGATATTTTAAAATCATTTCATGTCAATACGTTTATTACAATGCGACCGCACAAGAGCGAAGTGAAGACTTCAATTTTACTTAAGGCCTACCCCGAGAAAAACAGCTTGTGTGTTTTTTTATTTTTTTGTCTGTTTGTTTGCTCTCTACTGGGAAAACGGCATATGCGATCTTGATGAAAATTGGAAGGGACCTCCGAAATCTCTGAACTTAGACCTGCCAAGTTTTTTGGTATAATCAAAGAAATATTTCTCATGAATATCGTACTTTTATGTTTTTTCCCGATCTTTATGCAATATTTTCGTGATATTTTGTCCGATTTTGACCAAACGGGTGGGGCTAAAACGTTCATTAGACGAGTGAGCGCAGCGAACGTAGTCTACAACGCTACTCGATCGGTCCTTGGTCGTGATTAATTCTGTTTGTTAAATGTTAAATGTCTGTCTGTCTGTCCGGGCTCATACGGCCGAACGGCCAAATAGACTGAGCTGAAATTTTAAACAGACATCCGTGACCAGGTAACTGAGAACTGCTAACAAAATGAACACAATCTGTTGCGATTTAAACATGCAAGAAATAAAAAATTGAAAAATACGTTGAAATGTATAGGAATTATTTTAATCACAATGGTTTTCATTTTGAAATAATATTTTTTGTTTCTTATTTACCTGGCTGTGAAATGCCGTGTCCAAGGTTAATCGAATGTTGGACGTCAAAGTACCCCCAAATTCCGCTCGTAGATTGAGTAAACCTTGCAATATTTTCACGTATTTCGTACTGGCTATGTTTTCCATAGTATTGTCACAGATGATGGACTACACTGCGTTATATACATTTCAAAACATGTTAAATAATTTAAAAAATACAATCCAGAAATTACAAAATCTTTCCCGACTATTGAACCCACGTCTCCCACATTTCGGCTATAAGGGCGCTTTAGCCAACTCGACTAGGGAAACGCCAAAGTCGTTAGACGAGTGAGAGAGTCATGTGTTGAGTACGCGGGAACATTTGCATTTAAGTTTGATTATAATATTCGTATAAATAATAGGGTATTTAAGTTTAGGTCATAGTTTAGGCCATAATGCTCCACTGTAGCCTATGATAGGCTAGGGAGGCCTAAGGTAGGGGGAAGAAAAGGAATGTTACCGGGTACTCAACACATGGCTCACTCACTCGTCTAACAACGACTTTGGCGTTTCCCTAGTATTTCACATGGACATTAAGATAATGGTAATGTATTGCCTTTTGAAAGAAAAAGTTGGAAAAGTTGGCCAGAATCCATAGAAATAAAGGTTTTAATATGAGTTTTTTAAGGTGTATAATAATTAACAAGAAACTATAGAAACTTGATAACAATTGCTTACAATGCATTCAAAAAGCAAATCTTCGGGCCTCCAGATATTTTACATTCTGTTAATTCTATTAATTGGTATTACCATAGCAATTAATACTATTTTATAACAAATATCCTAATTTAATGAAAATGATTTTGCAATGGGGCTTTAAAAAGTAAAGAGATCCCATGCATACTAAAAACTTACAAAAAAAGCTCATCTATCAACGAGACTAGAAAAAGGGTTTGCGAAGTGGCCTAGTAATAACAAAACATTCAAATTCCAAACTTATCTAAATAATCTATACAGTATGCAACATAACATTCAAAGAAAAAACTTATCTTAATCCTTATAAAATATACAACACAAAATTGTTTTATAAAACATTACCATTGAGAAAAGAAAAAAAAATATATATATGTATATATACATATACATATTATTATTATTATTAAAACAATGACATATCAAATATTGCTCCAATAATATCAGTAATTGTTTTGGATTTGTTTAGGGTGACCAAACGTCCCGGTTTTCCCAGGATAGTCTTGGTTTTCAGGTACCTGACCCGGTGTCCAGAGGTTGTCTCGGTTTTCCTTCATAGAACGGTTTTATTAATTTTATTGTCATTTTTTCGATTTCCAAATACTATCTTGTTTTATTTTGTAATACTAAATTTCTACGTCGTAATATGACGCGTCACTTTGAAGTTTTCAAAAGTTAAAAATAACCATTTCAGTTCCATAGTTTAAAACTATGTTTAGGTATTAATATGTTTCTTGCCAATTATTGCAATTTCGTGCCTTCTGCGCTCAGATCGCTCTTAAAGTTATCTCGAGGACAGAAATACCCAGAAAAATCTGTCTGTCCTACGCAAGCTCATAGTGTTCGAAAGTCTCTAGGTGTCTCGGTTTTTCGTTTTAAAATGGTCGCCCTAGATTTGTTAAGACTACCTAGTTCACTATTTTCAAAATCTTTTGTTTGTAACATTAATTATATATAAATACAAACATTAACAGTAAACTTAAAAAACTTGACGTTGATCACGTTCACAAGATTGGTCACAAGAGGGTTAGACAAAACACTGCAGTACAAAAAACTCTGTTTAGCCCTATAATATTACTGGTTTGAACACAAGAAAAGCTTTGCCTTTGAATAAATACATAAAAGCTTGGCGGTGGACACGTTTTATTAATTTATTATCATAGTTAAAATCCTTGCCACAGACGCAATTCACGGATCCGATTTTCGGAAATGGAACGCGAGTCTAGTCTATCAAATGTCAGAATTGTTTTTTTAAGGACGGAATCAGATTTAATATAATAATGAAACTTTTAGAGCAGGTGAGGTTAATAATGTAATGAATTATTTGGACTGTACACTGCACTTGTAAATACTCAAGAAAACTATGTGAAACAATATTTCGACAACTGTTCAGTCGCCTTCAACAGGTTTAAAATTAACCAATTTTGTTTTTGTTTTTTCTTACTGTTGTTTGTCAAATGTCATTAAACCCGTTGAAGACGACTGAACAGTTGTCGAAATATTGTTTCACATAGTTTTCTTTATTTACAAGTGCAGTGTACAGTCCAAATAATTCATTACATTATAAGAATCAAATTGGTCGAAACATGCATAATATATCCACAAGGAAGTCCCAGTCAAGTCTTACCCCCCTGGTTTTGAAATATAATTTTTTCCCCAGAAACACCACAAAATCAAGTTACCTACCGTAATTATGTACAGCCACGATCAGTTGAAAATCAAAGGGTCTAGAAGATACCTACTGGTACCGTTATCGACCTTGCTCGTGAATATTCATTTCTTTTAGGCTCGAACTCGAACGAAACTTGAAAAATCTTGTATTTGTACCGTTTGACAAAAAAAGTTGTAAACCCACTGTTATTTCAGAAATCTATTTGTCCTTATAGCTGAAGTTGAAGCTAAAGGTGTTTAGGAACTA
Source organism: Sweltsa coloradensis (assembly GCA_024449915.1). Classification (NCBI taxonomy): domain Eukaryota; kingdom Metazoa; phylum Arthropoda; class Insecta; order Plecoptera; family Chloroperlidae; genus Sweltsa; species Sweltsa coloradensis. The sequence goes on from JAMZAV010000448.1 coordinate 92,337, forward strand.
TATCCAGAAAACCGATTTTCAAAATTTAATTTTGCACAAGATAGTGATGGCCACACTATTGTCAAAAAAACGACACATAATGGCCAAATTTGAGGTTATGTCCCGCCCCCAAAAATTAACAATTTTTTTCTGTTTGTTAAGCCCTCTTTCATTCAGAAAACTTTTCAGCCATGTTTCTTCGACTTTCAAAACATCTTCCAGAAGTGGTACAATAAAGTTGGCTAATATATAAAGTTAAAATGATAGGGTTTTGACTTTTGAATTGATGTGTCAACCGTAAGGCTATAATGCACCACTAAATGGAGGAACCTCCCCCCCCCCCCTAGATCCAGCCAGGGAGTGAGGGGGGGACATAGATGCTACTAGGGAAACGCCAAAGTCGTTGTTAGACGAGTGAGCAAGCCATGTGTTGAGTACCCGGAAACATCCCCTTTTCCTCCCCAAAACCTAAGGCTGAATCTAGCTTGCATGGGCATATTTCTCCTCCACAGTTTATTAGGCTAGAGTTGTGCATTAGGCCTTACAGTTTTGACGCGCCCTTCCTACAACAAATCTCAAACCCCTCTCATTTATACTATGATAATTAATATTACCGAGTATTCAAAACATGGTTTGCTCACTCGTCTAACAAACAACTTTGGCGTTTCCCTAGTTTTACCGAGTGCCCAACACATAGCTTGCTCACTCGTCTAACAACGACTTTGGCTTTTTCATAGTTGGTTTTCAGAGGGCGTCAACCAATCGTGTAGTCGTTGTCCCCGTCTTCGTACTGAATGGAGGCTTTGACATAGTGAGGTTAAGTTGTTTTGGATTAAAGGCGCGTAAAATGTTAGGTTATAATACGCAACTCTAATCTAGGGGATATAGGAAGGAAAACCTTATGCAGAACAGAATCAGCTACAAGTAGGTGAAAGGAAAAGGGGGGTTCTCACGTCGTGGTCTTCATAGTCTTTGTCATCGTTCGTGTCGTTTGGTCGTCGTCGTTGCGGAGGAGGGGGAGGTCCCCGACGACAACTACCAGAGCTCCCCTCTAGTTTCGAGGAGTAATATTCTACTTACCAGCTAACGTTTGTGAAATGGAGTTCGTTTTGGCGGAGCCATCTCTTGGCCAATGTCCTCCTATATCTATAATATAGACTTTCTATCGCATGACATTGACACTTAGAAAAAAAAAATCAAAACACGTGGTGAAAAACCACCGACTGTGTGATTTTTATCCGTCACTGAAATCAATGTTTTTAATTTTTTTTTATATAACCTATGTGGCCTTCTATACTTATTTGCAAATGAAACATTTTGCAATCTAAGTTAAAATTTTTAAGATTTTTATTTATTGTAAGTTTAAATCGCAACGAATTGGGCTCATTTTGTTAGCAGTTCTCAGTTACCTGGTCACGGATGTCTGTTAAAATTTCAGCTCAATCTATTTAGCCGTTCGGCCGTATGAGCCCGGACAGACAAACAGACAGACATTCGACAATGCTCACGGCCAAGGCCCGATCGAGTAGAGCGAAACAGAATCCTCATTCGCTTCGCTCACTCGTCTAATAGGGAAACGCCAAAGTCGTTTTGGACAAGTGAGTGAGCCATGTTTGGAGTACCCGGGAATATTTGCTTTTAAGTTTGATGATAATTATTATACATGTAAAATTTAATAGAGTTTTGAGTTTAGTTGGTATACGGGCGCGTCAACTGTAAGGCCATAATGCGCCACTCTAGCCTACGATAGGCTAGGTAGGCCTTAGGTATATGAGGAGGAAAGGGAACGTTACCGGGTACTCAACACATGGCTCACCACTCGTTTAACAACGACTTTAGCGTTTCCCTAGTAAAAATCATTGAACAAACATTTGTGGGGCACAGACACTTTATCAACAGATACACCCAGGCTAAATGGAACGGCCAGCTAGTGTACGACTCCTACACTTGTTTTAGATACTGCCTCCAGCGTCAAAGAAAAATTAAAAAACAATTTAAGCTTAGGGAGGCGAACAGAGAAAATGGTTTTAGTTTTGGTTTCGGGCGCGTCAACCGTTCGGTTATGATGCTCCACTCTAGCCTAAGGGGTTTAGGAAGGAAAATCCTATGCTGTTCAGAACCAGCCACGAGTAGGTGAAGAAAAAGGGGGTTCTCACGTCGTGGTCGTCATCGTCTTTGGCATCGTTCGTGTTATCATGGTCATCGTCTCAAAGGGGGTTGTCAGGGAAGGGGTAGAGGTCCCCGACGACGACTGCCAGAGGTCGCATCTTTGGGGAGTATATATACTTCTCTTTTATACTTACCCCGCTGATGTTTGCGAGATGGAATTAGTCTTTTTTCCTTGTCTTTTACGATATGCAGAGCAATGCTCTGTGCCAAATGCACGACCATATGGTTTAGGCCTACGTAAAGCGTACACATATCTCACATCCATGACGTAGGCTAGAATAAAGTAGGTGGTCTAGTCTACGATTTTTAATTATACCTTTTTATGGCGTAGTACTGCGTGTATACTGTATAGGGTCTACTGCGTATTGCACTGTATCTTGTGTATGGTCAATTGGGGAAATTTATGAATTTAAACAAGAATAATGACATAACTTTAGAGAATGACATAGGCCTACCGTGTTGACAACAAAAAAATACGAAAAATCACCGACTGATAGCGACTATATCTGAATTGTTTTTTTATATCGTAGGCTGTGGCCTATTTTTCATATGAAAAATCTAAACAAATGCTACCGATATTTTTAAAAATCCCATTTTATTTATTGTAGGTTTAAATGGAAATGGATTGCGCTCATTTTGCTAGCAGTTCTCAGTTATCTGGTCACGGATGTGTGTTTAAAATTTCAGCTCAATCTATTTGGCCGTTCGGCCGTATGAGCCCGGACAGACAGACATTTAACATACATACATTGGGACAATGCTCACGGCCAAGGCCCAACGAGTAGAGCGTAACAGAATCCTCATTCGCTTCGCTCACTCGTCTAACTAGGTAAACGCCAAAGTCTTTGTTAGACGAGTGAGTGAGCCATGTGTTGAGTACCCGGTAACATTCCTTTTTCTTCCCCCTACTTATAGGCATCCCTAGCCTATCTAGTAGACCATTAGGTGCTCAGGAAGCGCCCCCTCCCCCCCCCCCCTCGAACTAATTTTCACTTTAGCAGTTTTGTTCAGAAACAAATCACGATAACTAGGGAAACGCCAAAGTCGTTGTTAGACGAGTGAGTGAGCCATGGTATTGAGTACCCAGTAACATTCCTTTCTTCCCCCTACCTTGGGCCTCTCTAGCCTATCAAAGGTACAGTGGGCATTAGGGCCTAAACTATGACCTAAACTTAAATCCCCTATTATTTATACGAATATTATAATCAAACTTTTATGCAAATGTTCCCGCGTACTCCACACATGACTCTCTCACTCGTCTAACAACGACTTTTTAACATTCCTTTTCTTCCCCCTACCTTAGGCCTCCCTAGCCTATCATAGGCTACAGTGGAGCATTATGGCCTAAACTATGACCTAAACTTAAATACCCTATTATTTATACAAATATTATAATCAAACTTAAATGCAAATTTTCCCCGTGTACTAAAACACATGACTCTCTCACTCGTCAACAACGACTTTGGCGTTTCCCTAGAGAGTTGGCTAAAGCGCCCTTATAGCCGAAATGTGGGGGGACGTGGGTTCAATAGTCGGGAAAGATTTTGTAATTTCTGGATTGTATTTTTTAATTATTTAACATGTTTTGAAATGTATATAACGCAGTGTAGTCCATCATTTGTGACAATACTATGGAAAACATAGCCAGTACGAAATACGTTTAAAATATTGCAAGTTTTACTCAATCTACGAGCGGAATTTGGGGGGACCTTGACGTCCAACATTCGATTAACCTTGGACACGGCATTTCACACCCAGGTATAAATAACAAACAAAAAATATTATTTCAAAATGAAAACCATTGTCGTTAAAATAATTTCCATACCTTTCAACGTATTTTTCAGTTTTTTATTTCTTGCAGGTTTAAATCGCAACAGATTGTGCTCATTTTGTTAGCACTTCTCAGTTACCTGGTCACGGATGTCTGTTTAAAATTTCAGCTCAGTCTATTTGGCCGTTCGGCCGTATGGGACTGGGGCAGACAGACATTTAACATTTAACATACAGAATTAATCACGACCAAGGCCGATCGAGTAGCGTTGTAGACTACGTTCGCTGCGCTCACTCGTCTAATAATCCACCTGTTTGCATTTAAGTTTGATGATAATTATTATACAGTATAATTAAAAGGGTTTGAGTTAGTTGGTATACGGGGCGTCAACTGTAAGGCCATAATGGCGCCACTTAGCCTACATAGGCTAGGGAGGCCTTAGGTATATGAGGAGGAAAGGGAACGTTACCGGGGTACTCAACACATGGCTCACTCACTCGTTTAACAACGACTTTAGCGTTTCCCTAGTATAATCATTGAAAAAAACATTTGTGGTCACAGACACTTGATCAACAGATACACCCAGGCTAAAAGGGGAACGGCCAGCTAGTGTACGACTCCTACACTTGTATAGATACTGCCTCCGCGTCAATGAAAAATTAAAGACAATTTCAGCTTAGGGAGGCGAACAGGGGAAAAAGGTTTTTAGTTTTGGTTTTAGGGCGCGTCAACCGTTCGGTTTTGATGCTCCACTCTAAAGGGGTTTAGGGAGGAAAAAACCTATGCTGGTCAGAAACCAGCCACGAGTAGGTGAAAGAAAAGGGGGTTCTCACGTCGTGGTCGTCATCGTCTTTGGCATCGTTCGTGTTATCATGGTCATCGTCGTCAAGGGGGTTGTCAGGGAAGGCGTAGAGGTCCCCGACGACGACTGCCAGAGGTCGCATCTTTTCGGGGAGTATATATACTTCTCTTTTATACTTACCAGCTGATGTTTGCGAGATGAGATACGATATGCAGAGCAATGCTCTGTGCCAAATGCACGACCATATGGTTTAGGCCTACGTAAAGCGTACACATATCTCACATTCATGACGTAGGTTAGAATAAAGTAGGTGGTCTAGTCTACGATTTTAATTATACCTTTACATGGCGTAGTACTGCGTGTATACTGTATAGGGTCTACTGCGGTATTGCACTGTATCTTGTGGATGGTCAATTGGTCATCATTATTAATTAATTGATGAATTTAAACAAGAATAATGACATAACCTTTAGAGAATGACATACCGTGTTGACAACAAAAACATACGAAAAATCACCGACTGATAGTGACTATATCTGAATTGTTTTTTTATATCGTAGGCTGTGGCCTATTTTTCATATGAAAAATTTAAACAATGCTACCGATATTTTAAAAAATCCCATTTTATTTATTGTAGGTTTAAATCGAAATGGATTGCGCTCATTTTGTTAGCAGTTCTCAGTTACCTGGTCACGGATGTCTGTTTAAAATTTCAGCTCAATCTATTTAGCCGTTCGGCCGTATGAGCCTGGACAGACAAACAGACATTGGACAATGCTCACGGCCAAGGCCCGATCGAGTAGAGCGTAACAGAATCCTCATTCGCTTCGCTCACTCGTCTAATAATCCACCTGTTTGCCACTTGGCAGCTGGGGCGTTTGACCTCCAGGGGTGTCCAAAGTCGAAAGTTGCGAAACTTTGACCTGCTTTAACGGTCAAAGTTTTGATAAAATTCCAAGATTATTTTTAATTATCATTTAACACATGATTTTTGATTTTTTAAAACAAAAGTGATTTCACTTTTTTTTAAAGGGGTGCCCAAAATGAATAATAATCGATGTTACTGTTTTATACACTTTAACATTAAAGATTGGACATATCCGCATTAAAGCTTTATTTTATACATAAAATGAAAAAACCACTGAATTTAAAAAATAAATTATGCAAAAACAATTCAAGGGCTGTCCAAAATGCTGGTTTTATATTATTGCTAATATACAACTTTTTTTAAGTGCTAAAAATGTGTTAATGTTACTAAAATCAGTAAACCTGTCTAAGAATACGTATTGTATGGGGGGCCTAGCAAAGAATTATAATTTCTATCAGGGTTGTCCAAAATTTTGAATTTTGAAAACTTTCACCTAGGAAAAATATATGAACATATGTTTGTTATGATACATTGGACACCCCTACCGTCAAAAACGCCTCAGATGTTAACTGACAAACATGCATGCATGAGAAGAACATAGTTTCAACTGTGAGAAAACACACACTGTTATAAGTTCGAGGGGGTTAGATACGTACAGATGAAAGAATGGCCGCCACAAGTTTCATACAATTTTGTGACTTTTTGGACAACCCTGTGTGTACATATAGCAAATCAGTAGGTGTATTATTTTTTGACATCATGTATGATGTTAGGTCTTGCAATCAAATTATAAAATGAAGATTAATTTGCATTAGAAAAAATATTTTTTATTGGCAAACAGGCAGAAATGGAAAGAACGATTAATTTCCTTTAAGAAAACATATGGTAGCATTAGTTAGAGGGGGGTGGGGGGAGGGGGGATTAAAAGTCGCCTAACGGTCTATAGGCTACAGTGGAGCAAAGGTTATATATACTCAAAGGCATTATGGCCTAAACTATGACCAAAACTTAAATACCCTATTATTTATACGAATATTATTATCAAACTTAAATGCAAATTTTCCCCGCGTACTCAACACATGACTCTCACACTCGGCTAACAACGACCTTAGCGTTTCCCTAGTCGAGTTGGCTAAAGCGCCCTAATAGCCGAAATGTGGGAGACGTGGGTTCAATAGTCGGGAAAGATTTTGTTATTACTGGATTGTATTTTTAAATTATTTAACATGTTTTGAAATGTATATAACGCAGTGTAGTCCATCATCTGTGACAATACTATGGAAAACATAGCCAGTACGAAATACGTGAAAATATTGCAAGGTTTACTCAATCTACGAGCGGAATTTGGGGGTACCTTGACGTCCAACATTCGATTAACCTTGGACACGGCATTTCACAGCCAGTTAAATAACAAACAAAAAAATATTATTTCAAAATGAAAACCATTGTCGTTAAAATAATTCCGATACATTTCGACGTATTTTTCAGTTTTTTATTTTCTTGCAGGTTTAAATCGCAACAGATTGTACTCATTTTGTTAGCAGTTCTCAGTTACCTGGTCATGGATGTCTGTTTAAAATTTCAGCTCAGTCTATTTGGCTGTTCGGCCGTATGGGACCGGACAGACAGACATTTAACATACATTTAACATTTAACACACAGAATTTAATCACGACCAAGGTCCGATCGAGTAGCGTTGTAGACTACGTTCGCTGCGCTCACTCGTCTAATAAGGCCTTTTTATATCATCAATCCAAAACATGTGTGGTCACAGGCCCATGCTGGACGAATGCAATATAGGTTGCGTTCCGTTAACTGCTGGAAGTACTGAACCAGTAAGCCAGCTTTACTGGACCAGTTCCGTTAACTGCTGTCAGCAGTGTGCTGAGCGTCCCGTAAATTGCTGGCCCAGCGCCTTCAGTTTACTGGAAGTGCTGGGGGTTTTTCGCCCAGTATTCGTCAGTAAAGCTTTCTGCTGGCTCAGTACATCCAGCAGTTAACGGAACGCAACCATAGTTAGAGCAATGTTCAAAAAGACGTGTACCGACGGGGGATCGCACAGCTGGGTCCTCCGCCTGGATGGCGGATCCAGTGGGGGTCGCCATCCCCCTCTTTGAGAGGTCCTGGCCCCTGCCACCTGTCATTTGCTCAAATGCAAATTTTTCCGGGTTCTCTACACAAGGCTTGCTCACTCGACTTGGGCGTTTTCCTAGAATAATCACCCATCGCCCCTACCCCTAGTATATTCTCCGTCAATATGAAACGTTGAAGACAGAGAAAATTGTTTATAGTTGATTAGCTTTTTTTTTGTTTTGTAGTAGTAGTAGTAGTGGTGGGGGGGGGGGGGGGGGGTGGCGGTGGCGGTGGTGGTGGTGTTGTAGTCGTCTTCGTCGTAGTGGTAGTGGTAGGAGGAGGAGGAAATAACATAATGAAAGTGATTTGTAGGAGCAAGATTTTAAAACATTTTTTTTTAAAGGAATGCTATACCCCTACCAAATATGGCATGGGTTGTCACTTGGTAGCAGAGTTAGTAGGTACCAAAATCCCTCCCGATGACGTCAGTTTTTAAGAAAATTCCAAGTTTCATGACGGCTTGGTGAGTGGTGTCACCCCGAAAACATCCCATACTCTGTATTATAGTGCTCAGCTGTTTGGCTGCGGCGCCCAACCAGTAACCATAACGGGCAAAAGGAAATGCATTCTTTATTTGCCCACTTTTACTAAATTAATATGGCTTATCAGGAATGTATGTTCTGTTGCAAATAAAGGCTTAATAATAATAATAATAATAATAATAATAATAATAATAATAATAATAATCGAGATTCCGAGACAGCTTCCATCCTGACATGGTTTTTCGTGGTTTCCCCATAGTCCGAAGAGCAAATGCTAGGATGGCGACGAGAAATCGGCCACGACCGTACACAGCAGAAAGAAAACATCATCTACAAACAATATTAGAATTTATAAATGACTTATTTTTGTTAGAGTTAAGACAAAAGTAATAATGTATGTAATAGGTACACATGGAAGTACTTGACGTAAGTCCGTACAACATGTTAGCTCCGGTTTTAACCGAGTTTGTATGAAATACATCCAATAAAATAATAATAATAATAATAATAATAATAATAATAATAAAACCAATGTGTTTTCTTAAAATGTGTGTATATTTTGTAGTTTCATTGCCGTGGAATCCTGGGGCGAATCCAGGACCTCTGTAAGGGTTGGGGGTGCTGTGGGGCGCGACCCCCAGCTCAGCCCCGCAGTTAATTTTAAACAAAATAGATTATAACCACACAGTTTATAATCACGTTGCAGGATTGTTATACTTATTATAGAATAAAATGTAGCCCATTATGTATCAAGGGGGGAGGGCGATCGATCCTATGCTCCCCTCCTCTCCCCTGGATCCGTTACTGGTGGAATATATGATCAAAGAAGTGAAATACCACCAATCACCGAGAAAAATGCACTTCAAATATGAAAAAACAGCAATTTCAGTTACGTAGCCTGAAAACAAAATCGCTTTGCGAATTATCCTTTGGCAGCCGCTGTGCGGGGTGTCCTTGCGGTGAAGCGGTGAATGTTGCTCATTTGGAGTAATGTGCCTCCCCCCCCCCCCCCCCCTTGACGTTTTGTCATATGGGCGCCCATAGTATATAGTGCTCCAACAAGTTTGTGTGCTTGCTACTGACAAGCAGTGGCGTAACTACTGGGGGGGGGGGGTCGAGGGGGGACGACCGCCCCCCTAAATTTGGTCAGATGGGGGCGAAGGGGGACACAAGTTTATTTTATTGTGATAGTATATTAAAGATATTGATATATTTTTCGTATTTTGCAATTTTTTCATACATCCTGACAGTACGCATGTATAGTGGCCCCAACGAAAGAATGCAGGTATAGGTAAGCTGTCACTCGCCGAGGGATCGCAGCACTGTCGTCCACGCACTATGGCCACAGGATCGGCAAAAAGTAAATAAAATAACGGTCTCTAAAAACTGCTTTCGGAGAAAAAACACGACTATTTCAAAGCCAAGGCCTGCCCAATATATACTAAAAATAAAGTATTTATGAAGTGTACGAATAAAATCAAGACATTTTGATGCTCCTAAACATTGATATCACATCTGGCGAGGTTGGCATTAAAAACAGCTGGAACTTTGGACACACCATTACCAACAAGGCAAAAAAAACTTTCGAAATCGTGATTACTTAAAATCATTATTTCGCTAAAATACTTGACTGTGGGACGAACTACTTTATTCACAGCTTATAAAATGTTGAATTATGTGATAACATATCACGATAACATGACCAAATACGGTAGGCCCTACCTAATGCCAGTTGTGTGTAAATTGTCAACGTTGGCGTCCGTGCTCTCGCTTGACCTTGACGTGGGACAGCCTATCTGGTCCCACCTATAGCTCGAAATTGTTTTCCCAACATAACAACTTTGTCAATTCTATTCTCGCTAGCTAAGGTAGATCTTGCACACGGAGGAACTCTGTGATCTAGCACAGATAATTTTTGCTTGCGTTGGTAAAAGATATTTCTCTTTCATACACAAAGGCGACATTCCATTTCATTCTACCCCTACCACTACCAAGCATCTGCATTCTTTCGTTGGAGCAAGTAAACCCTTTTTCACTAGTCGTACTGACCATTGATACCCCCCCCCCCCCCCCCCCCCCAATAAACAAGGGCTAGTTAGTCCACTGACTGAAGGGACTGTGCCCCCGTCACGCCGTGTTCTTGTGGGGGCCCGAGCGTCTTCACACCTGAGCGCCCGACCCGACACCTGGCTGTACTTGTGAGTCAGCGTAGCAAGCAAGCAAGTCAGTCAGTTGTTTGTCGGCCACAGAGCAGCGAGGTTGTGCGGAGTGAAGTGTTGAGTGCCGCGACCGCCACGCACAGTGCACCAGCCGGTGGTTGAACTGATCGCTCCAGCAAGCGCCGCACCACAGCGGGTTACTGGCTGCAGCCTCCACTCACTAGGTAGGTACCTACTAGGGGGCAGACTAACCAAGCATTCAAAGGGGAGTTTTGTTTGTTGATGACAGAAATATATAACATAGGGTAGTTACTATCTTACATAAATAACATAGATATAGAAAATTCGGCAAAGTCTTCTAATGGTTTTACACTAGTGTTGATGAATATCTTGTTTAAATAATTTATTATTTTCATTGTGGTTGCTTCGCATACGCTTTTACGGTCACATTGATTGATGGATGGTAGTGCATTAAGCCATCAATGCATGCAGTTTAATTTCGGTTCGTTTTGCAGTAGAATATGTTTTTGAAAGTAGTAGGGCCTACCAATAATAATCCTTCTATCTCGACCTTCAACAATACAGATTATAAAGAATTATAATAAAAGATTTCCAACAATTTCTTGTTTTAGTTAGAATGTTTATTTCGCTTTTCTACGAATGGAATAATTTATGTGACGTTTAAAAAATAAGCGCAAAACTCATATTTTCATGGTGTTACTGTAGTCTACGAAAAGTTGTGATAGATGTTAGGCTGGATATTTCATAGCGTTTTTTTTTGTTTTTTAAATGGTATACCTATATAGTGCAAAGACAATCAACTGTAAAACCACTCCACTGTAAAATCTACAAAACCGTAGAAATACATTTTTATGAGAACAAATATTGTCACAATTGCATTGAAACGTGCGAGCAAACAAAAACAGCCGAGCTTCCTTCTCCGTGTAATCTCTTCACTCTCTACGCTCGCTCGTCCAATAACAATGTTAATGTAACTAGGCCTATCAAAATTATGGATCATTGTCATCTCTTTATGTGTGTACAGCTGGTGTTTACTACCACGGGGTCGTGCTTCGAAATGCCACTTGAATCCACTAACTTTGCAGAACAAAATAATTACAATAATTATAATTAATTTGAATCATTCTATTATCTAATCGCTATTAACTTTCCGTTTCTCTTTTACCAATACCTTATGTACGTATATTTTATATATTGTTTGCCCATTTCTTCAGAGATACTTGCAAAGTACATACAGATTGTTTTAACATGGGTGCGCAGCTTTCTGTTGTTTTGTTCGGGTAAACTGTTACATCGCGTTAACGTTTTCATATTTCACGTGAATGTTGACAAAGGAAAAGAATGATCTATGATATCCAGTACGCGCTACTCGTCAATTAATTCATCTATTTTAAATACAAAATTAGTGACATCATTATAATATTTATATAATATATATATATATTATATATATATATATATATATATATAATATATATGTGTGTTTTTACGTAGATTTTTCTCGGATATAATGTGACATAATGAAATTCTTTCGAGTTTCCGAGTTAAATAAGTTTTAATACCAACGTTTCGAACAGTTCTCCCTGCTCATTCTCAAGGTAACGACATACAAATTAAAAAACATTGAGTAAACAAACAAGACAATAACAAATAATATAAAAGACAAAACAAGTCAATGCAACTGCTCAGCATTACATTTAAGATCTTTGCGATGACCTTAACAGGCGTTGGTAGGTGGAGCTTCAGGTGGCTTCTTTCTTCTCCTATCCACTCTAGCTGGAGGAACTACATTTTATATAATATATATATATATAATATATTAAATTGTTGTGAACTTTGGAAATGTATTCCAGTTACAAGTGAACATATATTTTTTACGCAAACTTTTTATACTGGATTTCTCTATCTTTAAATCAATGTAAACGCGCAGGTAAATTAAAACTGTTTGATGTGAATTTCCTGAATTGAAATCGAGAATTTGGATTTTCTATTTTTTACATTCTGGACTTATGTCTCGCAATGGATTTTTAAGGGTTATTTTAAAGTATTTATAAGTATGGATATCAGTGGAGAAGTAAAATTTTGTAAAGATAAGTTATTACCAACCGTTCAGGTGAAATCATCAACATCCGAGCGTGCGCATTTGAGTTTCCTCAAACTCAGCGGGTAGGGTAGGTTAGGTTATTCAGAAGAGAATTATTAAATCATATTTTTCTCAAGCAGAGCAGTCATACGTTGTGGTCTAACGCCCCAACCATGCTGCAGTTTAAAATAAATATAGATACATGTTTAATAGAAAATCATCACGGGTAAACGACAAGGCATAAAATGGGTATGAGATGAGGGGATGATAGTTGGGCTAAAATGTGGAATGGCTATTTTATGTTCGTCTATACCAGGCTTAAACCCCTATTTAAACTACATCACCCTCCCTGGATTTCAAGTGGTGGGCATCGAATCGACGACCTCCCAGTCCCAGGTTGAGCCTTGCAGTCCTATTAAGTGTACCGAGTTTTTTCTCCGATCCGTAGTAACCCTTTTTGTGATTAAGCTATCACTTTTGTCGATTTAGTCAAGGCATGTTGGGCCTTATTAATTATGCAATTGTGTATGCTACGAGGTGGCTATGCAATAATAAATTACTTTGCAATCTTTAAATAGTATAACCTTGTATGGTAATCAATCACAGTTGGTGTTTTAGACACAAAAAAGCTCACAGATTACACCGAAAAATGATCTGATTTCTTTTTAAATTTTAATATGTATGCCCATACATTTTATTTTTTAGGGGAGGTAAACCTTATATTAGTAGTTGCTATACTTATTCTGTGCGTGATGTGATGGCATTACACGATTTGACCACAGATAACAGATTGCAAATTTAAAACGTTTCGATCAAACAACAATACTCGAGGCCGGAACACCGAGCAGTCTAGTTTAAAATATATCGGCCATGAAAATCTACAATATTTTATTTTCTAACCAATATGGAACGTGGGTTAGTTACACGTAAAGTATGTGTAAATTACCCATATATTGTCATTTATCCTCGTTTATCGCACCCCGTCTCCCATCAACAAGTCAACAACAATATGAATTGCATAAAACATTTATATTTTATTTCAATAATGTAAGCATCACAAAAATATTGCTTAGTATTTTGATTTCAAATATGTCTTTATAAAATATCATGAAATTCCTAAAATTTTGCTAAAAACGGTCTGTCACAACTAAGTTATTTTTTAATAACAACCAATTGCACGATAAATATATCAAATATACTCGCTTTGAGAGATATATCTTGATAGATGTTCGTAGAATTGTTAACGTTTTACTGAAATGTTAATGTAATTTATACATAGTGCATATTTGTCAAAATAAGCTTCATAGCCAGCGTTAATGTGGAAAGTAAACACAATATGTAATACACTGCAAGCATCCTGTTTATTGTTTCGATTGTTGCGTCAAACTTGGGATGGAGGTTTTGCTGGGCGCTGGACATGGAGGTCGCGGTACGTAGGGCCAAATATGTATTTAAAATAAACACCCCAATGATATTACCGTTAACAAAAGAATATGATATCCTTGACAAACAAACACATACTTTTACGAACTGAAATATAATCTATTGTTAAGGATAATAATATAATTTATTTCAATAATTCAAGATAAAGAGTAAACATATTGTTTAGTATTTTCACGGTTCAACCGTGTGTCCTTAATTAATATTCTATAGGCCTCATTATATAATTCCTTAGAAATCTAACATCCGTTTGTTTACAATAAGTTTTATTTGATTAAATGCACAATATTTTGATGAGATATATTTGATAGATATAGATTCGTTAACGTTACTACAGAAATGAATTAAATTCCTATACCTCGCCATATTCGTTACACAGAAATAACTGTCATAGTCCAGCGTTACACGCGGTGGAAGTAATATAATTGTAATACACTGCACGCATCCTGTTGATTGTTACGCTCTGCTTTCTACCGATCTCCGACGGTTTGCTGGGCAGCTGGACAATGGAGTCGCCGGCTACTTAGCCAAATATTATTTTAAAAACACAATGATACCGTTAAACAAAAGAAGTGATATCCAGATCCTTGCAAAGCAAACACAAAATATATTACGCCAGCTACTATTGTCTATGCTCCAGGGGATCTTGCCAATATGCTTTACACTTTACAGACTTTGTACCACGTAGAGCTGTTCGTTAGATCAATATCGGTATTTTTGTTTTTAATACTATCCGTTAGTAAGTACATATTGTGTGTAAGAGCAAATACCACAATAGTGAATTGTCTCGAGTGAAGATCGAACCGAGGACCCCAGTTTGATTGATTGATTGGTTAGCATGAAATCATTTTTAAAATCCAAAAGTTTCTACTCACTCAATGAATATCTCTCTGCATGAAATGTAATGTAACATAAATAGAAATACCTACCTATCTATTCATCAATCAATTATTTTATTACAGAGTTTGAGGCCCAGCTCAGTTATATTTCATTTTTGTTTACATTAATATATTATTAATTAACCTATGTTAATATTAAGAATTATTCACTTCACTCTACTACTCTCTATAAGAGATAATGTGTGTAACTTTTATATGTATTGGTCAAGCGAATAAAAATTACTCTTACTCTTCTCTCTTACTCTATTGCTGCACTTTGGCTATTCGAGACGATGAGTGGTGGTAAACAGAAGGTAGGAGGGGAAACCCGGTACCGGCACGTAGCCTACTTCTTTCGAAAAGTACCAAGGGGACCGATAGGACGGTGTAACTTTGGCAGTCATATAGATTCCTCCACTAACCCTGACTGCTGAGCAGACGTCGATGAGAACGAAGCCGTTACGCTAGCTCTCGAACCCTCCATCTGCTCTAACCAGAGGTACACGCGAGTTTCAGGGCAGAGCGGTCACCCACTGAGGCTCGCGAAGCTACCGGACTTTGTTGATTAGGCGATTGCAATCAACACTAGTAAGTAGAATAGGAGGTTCTGAATTCGAACGAACATCTGAAAGTCCATAGGCCTAATGTTTTAAAAAACTAGTTATTATCTTATACCATGGAATTTTACTTCTAAATCGAAATTGTAATGCTTTTTTTACGTTTTTGAAAAAATTAACAAGTCCAGGTGTCCTTGCTGTTTAAAGTTTGGATTTGAACAAAACCACACATGACCATTCTATAAGATGTTTAGTTTTGTTTCACATTGTCCGGTTTCGCTAGAATTAATCATGTTTAGCGTGAAAGAAGTCAGATGAGAAATTACTAAAGATGCCATTGAGGTGATTAATGTCTTGTTTTGAATCTCAGCTTTAAACTTTATCGTAGCCTTGAAGCAGTGGCGTAACTCTAGTCCTTGTTTTATGGAGGGGGCGAACATTGCCCATGGAACAATTGTTTCGGGAAATGTATTGCGCCCTGGTACAATGGAGGGAGGGGGCTGAGGGGATGCCCCACTGCCACTGCGGATCTGGGGCGCATATCCTCAGAAGTTTTTGGATATTTAACATTGCAAATTGTGGTATTTTACCAGGTTTAAAAAAATTGTGAATAAATAATATAAAAAAATTGTGACGCTTGTCAGTTTAGAAAAACCTTGCCACAGACTTGTGCTCCTCCTCGTCCCCCTACCATGCGCACTTTATTTTCGTTTTGCCTTTCTTTGTCAACATTTTTTTTTCATCACCATGCAATCAACAACAAAATCATTGACAATTATTGTTTCGTAATAGTAAACAAGAAATTAGATAATTTTATTGTTGATGAACCGAAAGTCTCGAGTTTTATGCTATGTCAGTATCCCTAGTCAAAAGAGACAACTCCATGTGGACCTATACATTCGTGTGTTACTGCCTTCGAAATATTTCAGCACTTGTGATAATTATCTCTTCTAAAAATAATAACAACTATTTGTTTTTGGTTGGCCATTGTGTACCGAAGGCCACCAGCATTGTGTGTGTGTTCCCAATATGTTCGGTATTGCAATGGTATTGCCATGGTATGAAACACACTGCACCCATCACGTCAGCACGTTGTTTTGTTCGATGTGTCTCAGTAATGTGTGACGGTACGACACTCCATCAATCAAACAATCACTGGTTTCGACTTGGATCGGTTCCATCTTCAATCATTGGACTTGTTTCATCCTGCTCATCTCGAACTTACTAACCGGAATATATCCCTTCTTGCCTCACCATTGTGCCAGCTGAACGGTATATCCATGATTGGAGGAAGGGGGCAATATAACTTAGAGGGCCAAAACGGAAAGGGTCTGGGACACAGCCTGAAGCACAGTCATGTGATTTACCCGTCGCTTCTCCCTCCACCGCCATCAAGCGCCAGCTTCTGACTCGGTCTGTCAGAATCGCTGTTTTGATAATAGAACAGTATTCGATTCTTTCTTAGCCAATAGCCAACTGTTCTGAAACCTTAGGCGGAATACTATGTGTATGATTATGTTTTTGTTAGTGTAACTGTAACAGCGGGACCGGGGAAACAAAAAATTATGAACGTATTGGCTGAGGGGGGGGGGGGAGGGGAGGGGGAGCTTTCTGATGCTCCAGCACCGGACGAACTCTGATCACCAGTTAGATGTCCTAACTTGCATTACAATATTTTACAAAAATTATCATTGATAAGTTGATAATACTTTATTGAATCAATCAAACGTATTCTTGCTTTTAATAAGAGTTCTTTTTTTAGTTTTTATAACGTGTTGGAATAGGAAAATGTTTTTGTTTCTTTGCGAAACTTCAAATTACCTAGATGACTAATGACTAGCTCTTTAATAGGTCAGTGGTACATAAGTACCACCACATTTTAAAATCGCATCAATCAGTTTTTTTTACTTGAATCTGGGTAAAAAGATGATTTGTTTTGTTCGGAATTTGTAGAAATTTTTTCACAGAAATATATGTCCCGGATATTATGTTTGCCTTTAGTTGATTCAATTTAAATATGTAAAAAAGAGGAAAAA
Organism: Sweltsa coloradensis; assembly: GCA_024449915.1. NCBI lineage: Eukaryota > Metazoa > Arthropoda > Insecta > Plecoptera > Chloroperlidae > Sweltsa > Sweltsa coloradensis. The sequence goes on from JAMZAV010000448.1 coordinate 109,715, forward strand.
TACATTTTTTTAAAAATAAACATTAAAAAAAAACTCTGATGTCAATTTGGAATCCAAAATCAGCATTTTCCACCTAAAAGATCAAGGAAACAAATCTAAATAAATTCTAAAATTCTTTTAAAAAATCACAAATTTCAAATTGTTACAGTAGAAAGAAAAATTTTGGGTGACCACTTCTTGTCCTATAAAGGGCTGGGGAGGGGGGGGGGGATGTCGCCCCGTCCGGAACTTAGACCTTTATGACGTCAGCAGAGTGAAGTAGGTCCGCGCAGTCGCTTACCAAGGAAAAGCAAGTAATATTGAAGGTTACTGGCTACATTTTTGTATGTTGCTATTTTGTGATTTGTGGTATTATTACTGTTTATCATGCTGTTTGATGTAAGCACTTATGTAATGTTTGTTTTATTTTTGTTCCTCAACTTAAATAAATAAACACATCGGTTTTTATGAGAACCTGAATAGGCATGCACTTGAACTATACTGGGTGAGAATTTTTTCATTTTACGCGATTTCAAATGTCTCAACCAATTTTAGTCGCATCGTTTTGTGATTTTATATAGGCCTAATTGTGTAAATATTAATTTTGAAGGCGTCTATCACATCACATATTTTCCAATTTTTTATTATAGAAAATAAACAAAAAATAAATTCAATTTTCTACAATTTAGAATCAGTCTGTCAAAATGGTCAAAAACACCCAAATAACTACGCATTTTCTGATTGATCTACGACAAATATTGAAAATCTGATATTACGATAGGCGCGTACCTCCGTACAGATGCCCTTCATTATCAAGTATGCTAAGTTGTATTCAGATGTAACTAGGAAACGCTCAGTTGGACGCGTTGATAAGCGAGCACGTGCTATAGCTAGACCCACTTGCACACTTTTTAAAATTTTAAAATTTGCGACGTTCACAGTCCACGGGGCCATGTTTCCAATATTAATTATTATTGGTAAGGTATTTGGGTAAACCAGTGAGTAAACCTTTACTTTGTGGATAAAATCCACCGCCATCTAGAGGACCTTGACATTAATTCTTTGGGAAAACCATTTTAACTCTTTGGTAATAACAAATAATACACTGCTTCCTCGATAGTATTTTGATTACTTCTAGGTGGCAGAGCATAGTGACCAGAATTCTCGTGCGACTTTTCGTTGCCATGGTAACGTTACTTTTGTTAAAATGTAATTTCCATCTACACTACTTATCGGATCAAAATAAAATTAACATATTCGTGACCGGACGGACATTCTAAATGATTTGGCCACCTCAGATTTTGTCGCCGTTTAGTTTAAAAAAAAACTTTCGATTAACTTTAATGTAACTTTTTAACTTTTTGAACGATTTTGCCATAAAACTAATGGCATTCAATCCAGATCGAAGCTTGCGGATGGTCCAAATTTCAACTCGATCCGAACCTCCGTTCGACCACTATCATGAGCCAAAAAAGCTGCGTGACTTTCCGTTGCCATGGTAACGGTACTTTGTTATGATGTAATTTCCATCTACACTACTTATCGGATCAAAATAAAATTAACATATTCGTGACCGGACGGACATTCGCAATGATTTGGCCACCTCAGATTTTGTGTCCGTTTAGTTTGAAAAAAAAACTTTCTATTAACTTTAATGTAACTTTTTAACTTTTTGAACGATTTTGCCACAAAACTAATGGCATTCAATCGAGAACGAAGCTTGCGGATGGTCCAAATTTCAACTCGATCCGAGCCTCCGTTCGAACGTTATGGCTTTTCTTTTCTTTTCATTCCCCACCCCCTTTTTTATATATTATTCGATTCATTCATAAATTGCATTTAATATCCTTTTTATTTGTTATCAAATTTGTTGAGTATTTAATGCATTGTTGTAATATTACTATTTCAAAGTTCATTGTTGTGTCTGCATCTATGTAATTAGATTTATTTAGTTGTCCTCCTTTGTAAATCAGTTTTTATAACTGAATAGGATAGACGTTAAATAAATAAATAAAATAAATAAAAACAAACAAAAAACAAAAACAAACAAAAACAAAAACACACAAAAAAAAACAGAAACAAATTTTTCCGGCAGAGTCAAATGGAAACGCTCGCTTCGCTCGCTTAATGATTTATGGCTGCAGGACAAGGAAGGCGCTGAACATCAAATCATCGCCGGTTAAAACAAAAAAAACCTTTGGATAAACCAAAACCTCCCTTGGAATTAGTTCTTACGTGAGAGTGGTTATTACGATGACCTTCGCTCTCTATCGGCGTGCGTGAATCTTTGCCGCATCGGTACGAGTGCTCTTTCCACCCACCCACCCGCATCGTTGATTGTTGTTACCACCTGCTCACTTGCACTCTCCAGCGGTAATACCTGCCAATCATCGGCAATAAGAGTTGACATGGCATGACAATCCCTTTCTCCGCTCCGACAACTGAAAGTGCATGTTCCTGCCTGGCACTGGCACGAGATGTTCTCGCAACCTCATCTCATCTCATCTCACAAAACAACAATACAAGATGACTTGTGCAACTTGACAGACGGCTCGGATTTGTGTGTAAATGGAGTTCACATCGACTGTTCAGTGGACAACAAATTCGCATTTTGTACAACCCTTAGAAAGGGTTCCAACTGAACATGCTTCAGAGTGCTTGGTATCAAAGTGAACCCCATTGTGACAAAAGACGAATACCGTCTCAAAACTAAAAGTGAAGTTGATAAGCCTTGTCTCTATTTTAATAAATTCATTGTCTTATTTACATTTTTCTAAGCATTTTCGTTTTTTGGAGCAGTGTTTATCTTCGTTTTTAAGGAAATATCCGATTAAATCATATCAAAAGTTTTTGTTATTTGTTTTGCAATTCCGCTTAGAATTGAGCTACAATTTCGATTTAAAAACATTTTAGGCCTTGTTTTGACTTGATGAATTGAATAAACTATATATATAATCAGTAAATGAAAAAAATGACACGATTTAACTATCACTTATACAAGAGACCCCACACCTGTCATCCCATTTCATCTTGGATTTTAAATTGTAAACCTGGGTAAATGGTTGTAAAATACCTCTATTATATTCGTCATGCGCCTCTCCATCCTTTCAACTTCAACAAATTCTTTTCGAAAGGGTTGTTTTTTGGCATTTGTAAAAGGTTCACAGACTGTATAAATTAATGTATTGTGTAAAACTCAATCACTGGCCAGTAATGTAATAATATTTTAATCTTATCATTAATTATTGATGAGTCGGGTAAAAATTATACTACACACACTGTCTAACCTGCCTTTTTCCGGTTATTTGAGTTTTTGAAAGGCGATTTTAGCATCAGTTTCATTCAAAAGTGTGTATTGAATATTCGACGAATTACAGAATAATAACTAATTATTAACTTGTCTAGAGGAGTAGCGGTATGCTGCACGAATGACTAAGTATACCCTTCAATAGTTTATAAGCCACTGCAGAACCCATGGGTTGATTTCATATCACTGTTGTACAGCGTTCCACGTTCGAATCCAGGATGTTCCTTCACTCTTGTTTACACCATTATCCATGTGTATATAGGCGTATAATCATTTAATTTAGTTGTCCTAAACTGCATAGGATAGACGTAAAAAAAAGTAAATACATTGCCAAGTCATTTTGCGAACAAATCTTAATATTTAGTTAAAAATTAAATTAAAAACACCACAAAACCATCTTTTGACAAGGAATTGATTAACATACGTTACAATTATGAAAACGTTAAAATAACACTTGTTATAATGCAATGGCATATGCATGGTTGTTTCAGTACCTTTTCTCGAGTTGGAATTTAAATGAAGACGGGCTGAGTGGCTGACAGCAGTAAACCAATATAATATTCTATTGAAACCTTCGTCAACCTTTCAGCTATGATTGGCAACATTAGGGGTCTTGAAAAAGACCAATGTCGAGTGTGGCCCTATGTTCCTCCACTGAATTGTCGGCGTGAATGCCATTATAGCAACGTGACCAAGGAACACGATTTCCAAATGAAATGGTAATATCTGTATCGAAGGAACCGTTTCTACTATAACATCTAATCCCAATATGACGAAGAAGCTCCGTTTCCGACAGTCAGTGGCGTGGTACATGGGGGTCGTGGGTGTCAAATTTTTAAAGAGCTCAATTTCAACACTAAGGAAACTCTATGGAAAAACTGCATTAAGGATACGCGGTTGATAATTATTAATTATAGTATGGAACAACCGACCCCCTGAGGTAATACCGCGTATGAATTCCTCTGATTTATTTCTATTTGCCACCTCGTACACGTTGTGTTGCAAATTGCAATACAAACAATCGTACGTTAGTGATCAATGATAATTAATCAGAAAATATGTTTTCTGGTCATACTCTACAACAAAATATCCCCCCTTTTTAAAAAAGCAAAATATGAAACAAATTATTATGAAATCTGTGATTTTACCAATATAATTAGGTATAAAATGAATACAATAGGGGCATATGAATTTTTCAAAACAAAAACTTGATTTTTATCGAAAATTTCGATTATGATAAAATCCCAACATCATGGCGAAATAAATGTGTTTTTTGTTCTTATTTTTGCAGCTGCACGGTTTCGAAGCGAACCATTTAGGTATCACTTGAATAACAACCAAACACACATTAGCCTATGTTTGCATGTTTGCATTATTTTTCAACACCTACATAACATAAATTTGAAGTTTCTCTAATTTATTGGTGTAAAGTTGGCCAATCAATATGAAAATCGTTGTCAAATCGAAAAGTAATTCAGGATATTCGTTCATCTTCCTGACGGTTTTATACGATGCAGCAACTGACAGTACAAGAAGACAAACTGTCAACTTTCCCATATCCACATTTCACAGTCGAGCGCTCAAGAGTGGCTTGAGTTCATCTAGTGGCCGTTCAGGAAACATCTACCACAACAATACGGAACAAGGCTGCCATCATATCGCACCCAGGGTCACCAATAGAAGGCCCCCACACCCGCTCGCCTGGATCTAGATCGGATCGGTCCGATCATTAGGTGGATAATACAGAACACCCTCGGCTTACCGGAAGTGAACAAAATAACGAGGAATTCGCCAACAAAATATGATCTGATCTGATACACACATTATGACTGGACATTGTTAGCGAGTCTAGTCATAATGATTATTTGATTGACTCGATGCTTCCTTAATCATTATGTTGCACGTCCCTGGTCATGTTTACCTGTGCGTATGGCCCACTGTCCACCGGCGTGACCATGAGATTACTCCACACTCTGCCATCCTGAAACCGCTGATAACTAAGTCCCACTAAATCTCCTTGCGCCCGCCGCTACGAGATTCAGTAGACCTTGATAACTAAGTGTCTTCGCTTTCTCTACCTCTACGCTAATGGCTACCTACCCTCAACAGTCAACTAGATAATGAAACTCTCATTATCTCATTTCGCAAAACTCTCATTATCTCATTTCTTCCATTATGTTTCACGAGACTCTAATTTAATTAAATAAATAAATAAATAAATAAATTTTATTTAGAGTCTGCCCACTCAGTTATATAACTGATTTTCAGTGGGGGACTTTAAATCAAAGCGACCAAGCCAACCCTGTAGGCTCGATTTTCAATAGGCCTATAGTTCTGTCTTCATTTATTCTTGAAGTTCGAGATATAGATAAAAATATGTAAACACAATTATTTTGTAGTTTAATTGAAGGATGAACGTTTAGAGTTTTAGAGCTACGTTTTGCTATATTACGTTTTTACCTCCATCATTTTTTAAACATAATGATTACATTTTATTTTAGTGTGCCAGTATAGTACAAGAATATAGTACAGAATACAAGCCTGTACAAATAAAAGATCAGATGTATAATGCAACTGCAATTCAGATATTAAAATGTACCCGTCCTGATTGTCTGCCTGGAATGCGGGAGACTCGTGGTTCGAATCCCGGTTGGGGCGGACTTTTTTAATTTCTGAATTGTAATAAATAATGGTCTACAATAGTCTTGGTGAACATTGTACATTGTTGCCACTACACATCAGAATTTGATTTCAAAATTAAATAATGCGTAAAAGTACATATTTTCAAGTGGAGAGGAATATGTATTTGGCTTGACGATATCTTTGATGGCAAATTATTTTGTGCCCCCCCCCCCCTCCCCCGAGATTTCGAAGGTTCTCGGATAACTTCATGAAGTCTGAGGGAGGGACGAGGAGTAGGCTACGTATTTGTCCGACAGAGAGTGAACAAAACGTTACACATTTTTGTTCTATGGGTATTAAAATTAATTTCCCCATTACTTTTTCCCAGCGTGAGAAACAAAGGCGCCTCTACCATACAAACATCAAGAAGTGCGTGCAGTGCAATGTATAAGTAACGTGGACCATTGTTTGGGTTTTATCCCGGAGTGCTTCAGTACCGGTACGTAGGCCTATACCCTCGCCTATGCCTTGCTTGCATATCACCGACATATTACCTAACTGAATCAACACATGGCATACATTACCCCCCCCCCCCCCCCAGAGTCTGCAGGTGTTGTCGGCAAGGCTAGTCTAGTCTGATGTTGTCATCTGGTGCAGCATTTGAATATTCGCACTGTAATCATTGATATGCGCCGAACGCTGAAAAACGCTTATTGAGTAGTCAGTCAAGGAAACCAATTGAGAGACATGGTCTATAGCGGTTGCTTCAACATACTTTTATATGCCGATAATATTGGTTGAATAATTGGTGATAAAAACAATCATCGTCATTGCGGCGTCCGCAGGGTAAAGCCTTATTATCCCTGGAGTCGAACCAGCAACCTGTCGAACTAAGAGTGTCGCATGCTAATGCCGAGCCACCTCTAACGGAACAGCTGATCGCGGAGGTCAGCTATCAGCCATCGCGTCTTGCTGCAAAGAAATAATAAACTCTCATGTCTTGGGCAACTATATGAGGCAGTATGAGTGACTTTTCCTCCTATAAATACCATGCCTCTTCATATCGTACTAAGAATATATTGCTTTTGTAATCTACTTTTTATGTCTGCCAAATATACTAATCGAAATTATAGATGAAACAATAACACTTATTTGTAGGAATCAGTTTTACTCTTTGTGATATCCCCTTCAGATGACAACAATGAAAGGTAATTGCTAAGGGTGCTCCAGTATTTAAGTTCTAAGGACTGTTCTGTTCTAAGTCTCAATCTCATATAGTATTATACGACTGAGGAAACTTCAGGATCAATATCTTTCAGTCAGGATTGTCGGTTCGATACTAACCACCGTCCACAGGTGACGAACCAACGACCTCTTGAATCAGACCCACGCCTCTTCGGTAAAACGATCGGTGGTGTGGTTGTGGTGTGCAACAAACCACGCGCTCGGTCGTACAGACTGTCGTATTTTGACCAAACCACTGGGTGTTTGCGTCTGTGGTGTGAGCCAAAGTGCACCGCACACATCACATCAGTAGCAGAGCATCCCAGTCTGCCTTGACCCAGTACGATTAGGCTCAGCCCGCGCTCAGGCCTTCGCACGCGGCTCCGGTGGGAACTGGGTAATCTTAGCTAATTGATGGAAAATGTGTCTAGGAACTCGGGTATGTTAATAACCGAAATTACCGAGTTACCTACCAACAGTGAGTCCCACCATTATGTAAAGACAACACCGGATGGCTAAGAGCAAGAAACCAGAAGATCGTCGCGTCGACATACAGGGCCAAGTAGGACATGCAAGTATGCCACACAAAAACCATCCAGTAGCTGCTTTTTGTAAAATATCCTGTTTGCGCGGTTGACTGACACGAAAGTTAAGTTGCACGTGTAATGGAAACAATAACGGATGACTTTATAAACATGGTGAAAGGTAAATAGTAAATAGTGTCAATAATTTATTTTGACCGTATAGCCAATTTTTATATTTTTAGCCAATCAACAATCATTTTCGATAATCTCTGTGAGTTAACATCCTTGTTTAGCAATCGTGCATGCTTACTTGGTATACAATGGAAGGTTCTAACTAAATGCCAAAGCTAAACACGTCTACCACCCCCTGTTTGTAAATTAAGAATCAATCATACAATAATTCACAATTCTATTTGAAAATACCACGAAGTCACATCAAATTATTCTCTTATAAATGTTATTAATATGGCGGTCTCTTTGCATCCACCTCCAACAGTTTGAAACCTCAAACGTTAGGCCAAAGATAACAGATTCATATAATGCGTCACTCTAGCCTAGGGGATGTATAGACAGAAAGGAGAACCGAGAACACAACCGTGCAGAACAGAACCAGTCACGGGCAAGGGGAGGGAAAGGGAAAGTTTCTCGTGTCGCCTGTCCATCTGTCAGAGCTCGCCTCTAGTTTCAGGAAGTAAAATACTCCCCTAGCCGCTTGAAGCGTCTCGTCTCGTACGCTCTATGCTGGAGACTTGAATGCGCGGGTGCGGGATCACACTTCGCCTGCTCGGCACTTGCTCGTGCAAGAGCGTTAGCAAGGACTGGGCGGTTGCTGGCAACAGCTAGAGCTAGAGCTAGGGCACTCACGCGGGAGAACAAAGTGTGTTTTACTAACTAGGAAACGCTCAGTTGGACGCGTTGATAAGCGAGCACGTGCTACAGCTAGACCCACATTGCAATTTTTTTAAATTTTAAAATTTGCGACGTTCACTGTTCACGGGGCCATGTTTCCAATATTATTTATTAGTGGCAAGGTGGCCTACCTATTTGGGTAAACCTTTACTTTGTGGATAAAATCCACCGCCATCTAGAGGACCTTGACATAATTTCCTTGGGAAAAACTATCTTAACTATATGGTAACAAATAATACACTGCTTCCTCGATAGTATTTTGATTACTTCTAGGTGGCAGTTTATAGTGCGAACCTCGTGCGCCTTTTCGTTGCCATGGTAACGTTACTTTTGTTATAATGTAATTTCCATCTACACTACTTTTTCGGATCAAAATAAAATTAATATATTCGTGACCGGGACGGACATTCTAAATGATTTGGCCACCTCAGATTTTGTCGCCGTTTAGTTTGAAAAAAAACTTTCGATTAATTTCAATGTAACTTTTTAACTTTTTGAACGATTTTGCCACAAAACTATGGCATTCAATCGGGGACAAAGCTTGCGGATGGTTTAAATTTTAACTCGATCCGAGCCTCCGTTCGAACGTTATGGTGAGACATACACAAGAAACAAAAAAAAAAGTGACTATTTTTTTTCCCGGGAGAGTGAAATGGAAACGCTCGCTTCGCTCGCTTAATTAGGCAGATTTATTTACGGCGAAAAATGCACAATGCGGTGGAAATATATTACGAAGATGAAATAAACTATATTGTGTACAGAAATAAGTCACAAACAACTAAGTCGAAGTTGGCGGAGAACGTACTCTGGGGAAGACGCCATTTTCGCTAAGTGTCGTCGTAATTTTAAACTTTTACGGCAAAGTATTGAAATATTGACTCTCCCTTAATAGATACAAAAATTGTATTACTGTCTTTTATTATTCATTATAAAGTTTCCTTTGAGATAAGGTCAAATACACCCGTAAATGACGACCGAAAGAAGTAGGAAATATAATGACGTAATAATCATAGGCACATTTATATTCGGTGAAAAATGCACGAAGCGGGAAACAATATACACATTGATATTAAACATCTATAGTAGGCTAGATCTCCAGTCTTGGTCCACTTCCGTGACAATTTGAAGCCATTTTGAAATTCCAGTTTGCATGTTAAGTAGATGGGATCGATTTGTAGCCCAAATATTTTAAGATGGCCGTCAGTTTGACAGCTGACCATATTAGCCATTAACACCAAATGATTACTAGATTCCCTTATGCAACAACTTCTTATTGTTTCGGTTTGTGCATTCCCATGCTGCACAAGCTAAAACCATATAAAACAATCCAGTTAAATACTTTATTGCATTAAAAAAGCATAAAATAAAACGCCATATCGCCATTTTGAAATGGCTTTTTGACGCTTGAATTTGGTACGCTCGCGCCTATGCGGAGGTATTGGAGACTGCGGATTTAGGGCGATGGTCGTCGCCCGCAGTCAAGTGCATGCGACTGCTTAGGCGACGACGAACTTGCGGCCCTGTATACAGCTACCCAAGTTGGGGGGTTTACAGCTATCTTTACACGCCGTCCCGAAAGAGTTACAATCTTGAAATCCGGTATATGACATGATATGTGGTCCATGACCTACCGAAAAAAATAAAATCAACCCGATCCGACAACCCGTTCTGTGTTAAAAAAAGGCTCTCAACTCGTCTCAAACCTTCCAGGTGGCTAGCTAGCTAGCTATAGGTAGTTAATTCGCCGCGGAGCTAAATTGAGCCCTACAGTGAATACGATAAATCTTAGAACTAGGGAAACGCCAAAGTCGTTGTTAAACGAGTGAGTGAGCCATAGGCACCGACTACGGGGGGGCTCTGGGGCTAGAGCCCCCCCTTTAAAAATCTGAGGGGAGGCTGAGCCCCCTGAGATTTTATACTTTTTTTTTTTTTTTGTACTTGATTGGTTGAAAAAACTTTATCTGGTGAGAATATCCCGATTTAGTCATCTGGTCAAAATTTCCTGAATGATATCAGTGTATTTTAGTGAGGAATCGATCTAAGCTTGATAGCTTGATACTAGAATAGGGCCAAGTGCAAAATGGTGTTGCCAATTTTTTCTTTAATGAAAAAAATCTGAAATTTTCCTTAAACAATTGACGGAAAATTTGGGCGGAAAGGCTTTCCAAAGTTTTGAAAAAATCAAAATTGCTATATAGAACAAGCAGAAAAACTGTGTTAAACGGAAATATAAAAATTTAAAATTGAACAGCTTTTTATCAAAAACACAAAACTTTTTTGAGTTCCTGGGCTGTCCAAAGTTGGGAAATGTCCAAATTATATAGATAAGCAAATTGCAAATTGAGACAAGAGATTTTCCTTTGGTAGGCCTATGGCAAGTCTAAACACTAGGAAACGCTCAGTTGGTCGCGTTGATAAACGAGCACGTGCCATAGCTAGACCCACATTGCACATTTAATAATTTTTTTAAAATTTGCGAGGTTCCCAGTCCACGGGGCCATGTTTCCAATATTATTTATTATTAGCAAGGTATTTGGGTAAACCCGTGGGTAAACCATTACTTTGTGGATAATATCCACAGCCATCTAGAGGACCTTGACATTATTTCTTTGGGAAAACTATTTTAACTCTTTGGTAATAACAAATAGTACACTGCTTCCTCGATAGTATTTTGATTACTTCTAGTTGGCAGTGCATAGTGACCAGAATTCTCGTGCAACTTTTGGTTGCCATGGAAACATTACTTTTGTTAAAATGTAATTTCCATCTACACTACTTATCGGATCAAAATAAATTTAACATATTCGTGACCGTACGGACATTCTAAATGATTTGGCCAGCTCAGATTTTGTCGCCGTTAAGTTTGAAAAAAACCTTTCGATTAACTTTAATGTAACTTTTTTACTTTTTGAACGATTTTGCCACAAAACTAATGGCATTCAATCCAGATCGAAGCTTGCAGATGGTCTAAATTTCAACTCGATCCAAACCTCCGTTTGACCGCCATCATGAGCCAAAAAAAGCTGCGCGACTTTCCGTTGCCATGGTAACGGTTCTTTGTTATAATGTAATTACCATCTACACTACTTATCGGATCAAAACAAAGTTACCATATTCTTGACCGGACGGACATTCTAAATCATTTAGCCACCTCAGATTTTGTGTCCGTTGAGTTTGAAAAAAAAACTTTGAATTAACTTTATTGTTACTTTTTAACTTTTTGAACGATTTTGCCACAAAAACTAATGGCATTCAATCGAGAACGAAGCTTGCGGATGTCCAAATTTCAACTCGATCCGAGCCTCCGTTTCGAACGTTATGGCGAGAGACATACAAACAAAAAAAAAATACCAAAAAAACAAAAAAACAAAAAAAACAAAACCAGTGACTAATTTTTCAGGCAGATTCAAATGGAAACGCTCGCTTTGCTCGCTTAATAACACAAATTTGTAAAAATACAGCCAACCTTACACACTCAAAAGAAATGAGATCTAAAAAAAGGGCCAAGCCACTGAAACCAACATATACATATATATATATTGTTTTACCCTTCCCTTGATAATGGAAACATAGTTTTTCTGAAACGTTGGGATTAAAAGTTATTTTCTATAACTAGGAAACGCTCAGTTGGACGCGTTGATAAGCGAGCACGTGCTATAGCTAGACCCAAAATGCACATTTTTTTTAAATTTTAAAATTTGCGACATTCGCTGTCCACAGGGCCATGTTTCCGATATTATTTATTATTGCCAAGGTATTTGGGTAAACCCGTATGTAAATCTTTACTTTGTGGATAAAATCCACCGCCATCTAGAGGACCTTGACTCATTGGGAAAAATATTTAAACTCTTTGGTGACAAATAATAGACTGCTTCCTCGAAAGTATTTTGATTACTTCTAGGTGGCAGTGCATTAGAAACTTCGCGCGTCTTTTCGTTGCCATGGCAACGTTACTTTTGTTATAATGTAATTTCCATCTACACTACTTATCGGATCAAACTAAAATTAACATATTCGTGACCGGACGGACATTCTAAATGATTTGGCTATCTCAGATTTTGTCGCCGGTTAGTTTGAAAAAAAAACTTTCGATTTAACTTTAATGTAACTTTTTAACTTTTTGAACGATTTTGCCACAAAACTAATGGCATTCAATCGAGAACAAAGCTTGCGGATGGTCAAAATTTCAACTCGATCCGAGCCTCCGTTCGAACGTTATGGCGAGACATACAAACAAAAAAAAAAAAAAAAAAAAAAAAAACAAAAAAAAACAAAACGAGTGACAAATTTTTCCGGCAGAGTCAAATGGAAACGCTCGCTTCGCTCGCTTAACTACCATTAGTCCAAAATACAATATTCTCAGTTTCAATCCAAAACTGCTTGGCACGACTGTTCGCGCGACTGTTTACCCAACAAACCTACGTTCCAATAATCTTCTTAGGAATCGAACCATGCTTGGCAGGAACAGTTTCTCAACTGCCACTGAAAACTTAGGAATTTGTATAGGCCTAAAACTTGTACACAACCGGGTTTCTTATATCGAGCCTAGCTAGTGGAGGAAACGAATCATTGTGCACAATTTCTGATAGCCTATGGCCTTCAGCTTCGTATTCCAGATGCCGACTATCCACATCTAACCAAGGTATAGACACTGGGACTAGTGTTGGTTGGTTTGTTTACATTTAAACTTGTGCGGAGATCCCGTGTTCTACCCCATACGTCAGACAATCAGACTGAACAATCAATTTATTTTCATTTAAACTTTTTATAGCAAAAACTTATAGCAGCTAGACGAACAAGTGTACAAGCATGATGCGCACGCGGTTGCCCTACTATAGTGAACACACCACGCGATTTAATTAAGAGTAACTTATAAAGTAATAAAATATAAACTAAACTAACTTTAAATGTTGCGAAACACATATAGTCTACATAAATCATTTATATATACTAGGAAACGCTCAGTTGGACGCGTTGATAAGCGAGCACGTGCTATAGCTAGACCCACATTGCACATAAAATTTATGGCGTTTGCGTTTCCAATATTATTTATTATTGCCAAGGTATTTGGGTAAACCCGTGTGTAAAAAACCTTTACTTTGTGGATAAAATCCACCGCCATCTAGAGGACCTTGACTCCTTGGGAAAACTATTTAAACTCTTTGTTGACAAATAAAAGACTGCTTTCTCGAAAGTATTTTGATTACTTCTAGGTGGCAGTGAATTAGAAACTTCGCGCGTCTTTTCGTTGCCATGGCAACGTTACTTTTGTTATAATGTAATTTCCATCTACACTACTTATCGGATCAAAATAAAATTTACATATTCTTGACCGGACGGACATTCTAAATGATTTGGCTATCTCAGATTTTGTCGCCGGTTAGTTTGAAAAAAAAACTTTCGATTAACTTTAATGTAACTTTTTAACTTTTTGAACGATTTTGCCACAAAACAAATGGCATTCAATCGAGAACAAAGCTTGCGGATGGTCAAAATTTCAACTCGATCCGAGCCTCCGTTCGAACGTTATCGCGAGACATACAAACAAAAAAAACAAAAAAAAAACAAAACCAGTGACTAATTTTTCCGGCAGAGTCAAATGGAAACGCTCGCTTCGCTCGCTTAACTATGTTAAACAATATTTTAACTACTAGGAAACGCTCTGTTGGACGCGTTGATAAGCGAGCACGTGCTATAGCTAGACCCACATTGCACATTTTTTTAAATTTAAAAATTTACGACGTTCGCGTTTCCAGTATTATTTATTATTGCCAAGGTATTTGGGTAAACCTCGTGTTTAAATCTTTACTTTAAAATCCACCGCCATCTAGAGGACCTTGACTCCTTGGGGAAAACTATTTAATCTCTTTGTTGACAAATAATAGACTGCTTCCTCGAAAGTATTTTGATTACTTCTAGGTGGCAGTGCATTAGAAACTTCGCGCGTCTTTTCGTTGCCATGGCAACGTTACTTTTGTTATAATGTAATTTCCATCTACACTACTTATCGGATCAAAATAAAATTAACATATTCGTGACCGGACGGACATTCTAAATGATTTGGCTATCTCAGATTTTGTCGCCGTTGAGTTTGAAAAAAAAACTTTCGATTAACTTTAATGTAACTTTTTAACTTTTTGAACGATTTTGCCACAAAACTAATGGCATTCAATCGAGAACAAAGCTTGCGGATGGTGAAAATTTCAACTCGATCCGAGCCTCCGTTCGAACGTTATCGCGAGACATACAAACAAAAAAAAAAACAAAAAAAAAAAAAACAAAACAAAACCAGTGACTATTTTTTCCGGCAGAGTCAAATGGAAACGCTCGCTTCGCTCGCTTAATAAATAATAAATTTAAAATGCATAACCGAATAACGCGTCTGCAGTTAACATCTCACATTCAAATTCCATGCACTCACTTATTTTATTATTTACATTACATGATAATATATTAGGAGGAAGGACTGAAAGAACGAGATATACCTACCAAGTAATTTGTCAGTAACATCTTATAATAATGTAAAGAAACGTCTTGTGCTCACTAAAATATTATTTTATTCTCCATGATTGTTAAAACGAATTAGCACTTATCACACACCAGCGGTTAGCATCGGCTAAAATATATTAACTAACAATGTTGCATATTCTTTTGACAATGACAATGATGTGACTTTGTGCACAGCTACTTTATTGCTAACTTTGTCGACACTTTGGTACCAGAAACTCAATGGTAACAGTGAGTTAGTGGTTTAGTCACGGTTTTATCTTTTATGTACAGTACTGACCATGCACGCACGGTCTAGCAATGGGTTTATGGTCTAGCACTCTTCACTTATATTACTGCATCATAAACAAGTATATAATTGCTTGCGCGGTATAAAACCTGTTTTGATTAATCAGTTTTGCTGCGAATGCCGTTTTACTGCTAATTTAAAGGAAATGCAGATTACTACACCACAACACTTGCTATCGTGCATTTGCATTCAGTGAACGGCAAATGAAGTAGACATTACTGCATGCATTATGTTGAAATAAGGCTAGAGAATGAAAGAGTTGAAATCTATATTTAAATATTTGAGCGAGCGAAGCGAGCGTCTCCACTTGACTCTTATGGCTCGAATGTCTGTTTTTTTTTTTTTTTTTTTTTTTTTCCTGTTACTGCTTCGATACAGGTCGCACCGTTTCTCTGATCGACCTGAAATTTATGCGGGTTGCTGTATAGTTTTGTGGCAAAATCGTTCAAAAAGTTAAAAAGTTACATTAAAGTTAACCGAAAGTTTTTTTTTAAAAACTAAACGGCGACAAAATCTGAGGTGGCCAACATCATTTAGAATGTCCGTCCGGTCACGAATATGTTAATTTATTTTGATCCGATAAGTAGTGTAGATGGAAATTACATTATAACAAAGTACCGTTACCATGGCAACGGAAAGTCGCGCAGCTTGTTTGGCTCATGATAGCGGTCGAACGGAGGCTCGGATCGAGTTGAAATTTTGACCATCCGCAAGCTTCGTTCCCGATTGAATGCCATTAGTTTTGTGGCAAAATCTTTCAAAAAGTTATAAAGTTACATTAAAGTTAATCTAAAGTTTTTTTAAAAAAACTGAACGGCGACAAAATCTGAGGAAGCCAAATCATTTAGAATGTCCGTCCGGTCACGAATATGTTAATTTTATTTTGATCCGATAAGTAGTGTAGATAGAAATTACACTTTTAACCAAAGTAACGTTACCATGGCAACGAAAAGTCGCACGAGAATTCTGGTCACTATGCACTTCCACCTAGAAGTAATCAAGGGTTAAAATAGTTTTCCCAGAGGAATGATGTCAAGGTCCTCTAGATGGCGGTGGATTTTATCCATTCTCTTCTATTTTACAAATTTTCAGCTAAATTGGTCAAGACCTTAAAGACTTATTGGTATGTAACATTATGGGAATGTCGTACTCGGGTCGTGTTGCACGTACCGGTGCTCGCTCAACAACGCGACGGGACTTTAGCGTTTTCCTAGTTATCCAACACAAGACTAATTATTATGTCGCTATACTCGCTACGCGAACGCTTTTTTACAGTCGCATAATGCGCTTTTTGGTCCACAGAGTCATCTTCTCCAATGCTTTTTAATTTCTCTTCGTTTTAATTTCGTGCTGAAAATGAATGGCAAATTTCCAACTAGATTAATGTTTTTACATTGTTTAATTTCGCTTATCAACAAATTTGTGTGACATTTTAAAAACATGCAAACGTAAAAGTGCTATGTGATAATGGGAATTAAAAATACATGAAAAGATAAGATATCGCCATCATCATCACATCCAAGCGCGTAGGAACGTTTTGAAAGTTGGGGAGGGGGGGGGGGGGGCAAATTTCAAAGCAAATTTTGTTGGTGGCAGCTGCGGTCTGGAGCAAAGCTCTAGCCGCCGTAAGGCGAACAAATTTTCACCATACCACAGTTTATTCGTCATGTTTTAACTGCATTTGGACTCTGTAAACGATTTTTTACAGCAAATCCGCGATATAAAATTTCAAAAAATGAACGTGAAGTGGCCCATTTTAGTAAATTTCAACCTATTTTTTTATGTAATGGCGATGCATACAGGCTTAACACATTCGTTTTACCAAGGTGACAGTCGAATTGTATAAATGCATGTGCATATTTACTTCGGAAATTCTGGGATTAATATTTAACTCACGTTAGTTTTGCCCCCCCTCCCCTGCCCCCGGTTCCACGCCACTGATCACATTAGACAAAATATAATGAACATCATGAACATCAACAGCTGCATGTGTGACCGGTAGATTGCAAAGAAAGCACTGGTATAAAAGCATTTATATTTTGGTGTTTTTTTAGCAGCTTACTATTTTTCTTAGGATCATCATACTATTGAGTTTTCACTTCACTCGTTACGCTCATCCATTAATTTCATATTGATAGTTACTGTTTCAATATATTATGTTTTAGCATAACTCCAAAACCATGTTTATTGTTCTACGTGATGTGCAGGAAACACTTGAGGCAACCTGTTCACATCGCGTTTAATGATATAGAATGTTACGCATTGTTGTGGTCGGAGATGTAGGCTGAGTAAAGTGGGCCGCGAGCCTACGAGCTAATATTATTTTGATGCAATGCTTATTCCGGATACATCAAGGCTGGATACAAATAATTTCAGCAGTAAAGGGGTGACAGTGAGTGTCGCCTCAACATGAAATCTTCATTGTACTATCCACAGTCCCGTCTATACTCAATCCCGGCATCCCTTAGGACTGATACAATGGCAGACATCGAAAGTACGGCCTCACGAATTAAATCGGTTCCTCAAAACACATCATGCA
Source organism: Sweltsa coloradensis (assembly GCA_024449915.1). Lineage (NCBI taxonomy): Eukaryota > Metazoa > Arthropoda > Insecta > Plecoptera > Chloroperlidae > Sweltsa > Sweltsa coloradensis. The sequence goes on from JAMZAV010000448.1 coordinate 127,615, forward strand.
AAGTATAGGTAATATAGGATTTCTCAATTTAATTCATAGGGAACACTCCCTATGTGAATTGATTATGGAAACCAATCCAGAAATTAAAAATCCATCTCAACAGGGTATCGAACCCCGGTCTCCCGATCGCCAGTCGGGTGCCTTACTCCGAATCTACCGAGATACCCCGCTGAGATTTTTTTTTTAAATTTCTGTATTGACTTCCATATTATAATATAGGCATACCATACAGATGGCACATCCAGATCACATTCAAAGCCAATAGTGGCTGTTTAGTGGCGGGTATCGAACTGTCGACCTTTAGAATTATAGTATCGCTCGTTACGCATGGGCTACCTCTATCGGTTGTTGGTAATTACCATAAGCGGCTCAGTAAAGGTTGAGAAGCAAAATTGTGAATGGTTGGCACTAGACGGGTTGACGGCACGAGATGTGGTGATAAGGTTAGGGGATGTCGACTTCATCCGGCGTACACCAGGGGAGAGTGCTCGGCCCATTGTCATTGTCAATTATTGAAGAATAAAATATTTATACTGAAGCGTGGGGGCGTTATACTAGGGATCACGCGTGATCATGAGTTCAGAACAGGTGTATCTTTGAACCGTGATACGAGGGGTACAATATGGAGGTGTTGTGTAGTGTAGGTGCTTTTCACATAGATCTAGGTGCCCGTTAGGGTGCCGCAGCCAAGCCGTGGCGCGCTAGTACACTCAGACTCCTCTTATACATGCAGCAAAAAAGAAGAGTTGGGCATTTTCGAGATCATGTGACACAGCAGTGTTAAAACGTGACATGAATATGAGAACTGCCCCAATCGGGGGATTTAGGTACTTGACTTGACAACACATGCCAAACATCCCTTTGAGGTGAAAAAATGTGTTGAAACATGCTCAAAATCACTTTCAGGATGTTTAGTTACTACTTGTTCTACTATATATTCCTAATTCATAAATTTCAATTTAAATGCACGAGGTTCTTCTTTTAGATTAGATCTGAGAGGATGATTTATGAACAATAAATATATGTAAAAAATACATCAAACCTGCTCAAAATATGGTCAAAAATGAGCTTTTGTAAAAAATCAGCATGAAAATAGATTCAAATATATTGAAAATTGAATAGCATAGGAAAAAAAGTAATGGAATTTCAAAAATAATTATATACCACTAATAAAAAAAAAAAAAATTGTCATAAAATTTGCACGAACTATTACATTTCAATCAATAGTTTCAAATTCGATTTTGTAATCTTTTCAAGGATATGGTCACGGAGCAGTACGTTTATGTGTTTCGAGTGCTCAAATGTATACAAAGATGGGTACACGAGTTTAGCCTTATACTTTTAGATCTCAATTCTTTTGAGTGAGTAAAGCTTGGCTGTCTTTTTACAAGATTTTGTTATTGTGTATACAGTTTAGAAGTGCTGATGAGGGTTTTTGAGTTGGACTCAGGACTTATTTATATAACACATTATGTATTGCCGGTATATGCATGATCGTTATTTCTATACTGTATAGTGTATACTGCTAATGAGATCGATCGTCTTCACCTGAATTGTTCCGTTCTTTTAATGTTGTTTCCTAATGACTATGATAACGGAAATGTAAAAACAAAAAACAATCTAATAAATTAAATTAGCCTATAATTGATTATGATTTGTTTGCAAGATTTTAGCATCATTATTCATATGCTCAGGTTGCAATTTTCATGCTTTGAGGGAGTCTTGGGAGGGATATGGGTGTGAAATTTGTTCGGAGCTAGTGTAAATGAACAAATAATAAGTAGTCTCAAAGTCGAAGAGCTAGAGATACGGATGCGTAACCCTTTCGAGTGTACTAAATAGTGCTCAAGGTGAAACAGAGTGATTGTTCCCCCGAGCAGAAGCCACGCAGTCTCGGCCAAGCGATGCATCGGAACAGGTCAGGCGTGTCTCCTCAACCGTGGAGAAGCAATACCACGTTGTCTGCCGAGCGCGGCCGAGGAAGTAGTTGCAGGTGGCTTGTGTTCTAGTTTGGCAATATGCATGCACTATTGTAGGTTATAATACAAAAAAGTAATTGGATGAGCGTGGTGAGCTAGGTGAAAACATCAATTTGAAATACTAGGGCGTTTTTCTTTGTCATTGTGTGTGTTTTCGCTAGGCCTATATACCGAAAAAATGGCTACACCAAACTCAAAAACATTTTTAGGAAACCCTGGAAAAATTCAAGGTTTTGCTGTCGGTGTTTTTAGTGCGATAAAACAATCTAACGAAAATCACACTTTTATTGTTCTTTGCGTTAACTGATTTCTTAGAGACGTCAAATGGTCAAACAAAATTTTACTAGGGATAAAGGAATTTAATTCAAATCAGTTATTTGGCAAATTCGATATATTGGCATTGTTAGTTTAGTATTACTAGACCACTCAATGGTATTATTACCAATTAATAGTACTTTACAAATTATATTTCTTTGATTGAAACTCAACAATATGACCATTAAAACAATGATGACCCTTGAATGTGTAGGATATTATATTTTTTGATTGATGGCCCCTCTTCGTGTGGAATCTTCAGCCCACACCAACATTGAAGTTTTGGCGGAATTCGTACCAAGGCAGTGCTCGCTTCCGGCTGTAAACTCAAACCAATACCAATCAATCAATCAATCAACCAGCCATCAACCAAAGTTCTTGTCATTCTCTCCCTAGCTCCTGGGAATCCAAGATGGCGGACGGACGGGGGTGATGTCGGCGTCAAGGGTGAGTCACGCCGTAAACAACCCCTCATCGATCTGCGGTCTCTTCGTCAGACTTAGTGGAGGGCGAGCGCAATGAGTCATTGGTCGAGTACGCCAATTTCCTGCAAAAACATTTTCCGAACTTCTTTATTATTGTCTCTACACAAACTTGAACTACAAACGATGACAGCATTGCGGATTTCACCTCTTTTGATGACTACTATATCGTATTTTATTTTGGGAGTTGGTTTGTCTCATAGCAGTTTCCATTCTCTCAATTTATTTATTTCCAAAGAAGTTAAATAAGAAAAAGTAAAAATCATACACTAAAATGTGTTAATAGTCAGCACGTTAGTCACAATCACAACCCATTTTTGCAATAAATTATAGCGTATATAAAATACGCTCTATTTTGCACATGCATTTAAAAATCAGGCGATATTCATTAGGCTATCGGTTTAAAGGTTCTACCGCCAGCACAGCCCCTCGTGCAAACCATTATCGAAATATTTACTTCTTGTAGATATGGTTGGTTTTGAATAATTTTTCGAAAAACAGAATCCGTTGTTGGACCACAAATTGCCAAACATCGTTATGCATGTTCATTGTTGGGAGCAATTCAACTGAACACAATCGCAACTGAACACAGTCGCAACTGAACACAGTCGCAACTGGACTGTTGCGATTGTGTTCAGTTGGTATAGAGCCTAACGTTTGCTGTTGTACTAGGAAAACCTTCGGAAAACGTTTTAAATTTGCAGGCGGCGGGGAAACGAACTGTTGCTCAGCAGAATAGTAAGTATTATTATTAGAACATCTCATGCAAGCGATAAGCCACGTCTCTATATCAGAATAAATTGTGAGAGGCGATTAAAATTGAATATTATCCGTATGAATGTTGGCCATTTTATGTCCAAGGGCGTCCATCCTGTGTCCCATCTGGTGAGTTATATGATGACCTCTTCGCGTGATGTCATGCTATATTTCTTGAGGTAGGTTCTACGCTAAGGACTTCCTTCCACATAGGAAGTCTCAATCAGACTCTGACTACATCCGCATAGATCTTCTTTTCTCTACTTGGTTGAATTCTTGGTTGCGCGAGTTCGATTGTCTCAATTATATTGTCAAATAAAATACTCTTGGCCAAGAGGCCTATTGTAGTCATTGCATCTTTAGGTAGCACTGGTGAAACTTCAGAATTTCTCATCTATGATCCAGCCAGCTGAATGTCGTATTGCACAGACGTGAAGCCACAAACAAAAAACTCTATTATGTTCTCTAACCAAACGTATTAAGCACGTACTCCAAAGACCTGAATAAATAAATTTACGGTACATTCATCGACATTTTCAAGTAAACAACCACGTGCGTTTACGGTGTCATGTTGGTCCAAGCATATAATATTCTATCCCAGTGCCCTCGTCTACGAACACAACAACGTCGTATCATAGGATCAAGTGTTACGGTGTCGAGCCAATAGACAACGGAAGGTCAGAACACCCTACTTGAATCTCAGAACATATTTCTCACGGGTTATCGTAGCTATTCTCACGTTGCTACGTGAATTGCATCACATCCCAGTGTTTATGTGTTATTCTTGTACATTTATGTCATAACACTTTACATACTTCTCAGCGTGAGACACGAAAGCCCCTGTCCCACATACTACAGGGACGTAGGGACCAGACCGACGAGTGCGGGCGCTCAGCCGTGGGCAAAGTAGATGGGCATTTCAAACAAACATTTGCAAGAGGAACACAAGGACGTAACTTTTTTCGAGAGTTGGTTGGGGAGGAATGTCTATATTATATTATTATACTAGGAAAACGCTTAAGTCCCGTCGCGTTGATGGATGAGCTTTTTTGTAAGTTTTTAGTTTGCGTGGGATCTATTTACTTATCAAGTGCCTTTTGAACGCATTGTTGGTGATTGTTGTCAAGTTTCAATTGTTACTTGTAAATTGTCATTATAAACCTAAAAAAACTCATATTAAAACTTATTCTATGTATTCTGGCTAACTTTTTCAACTTTTTCTTTCAAAAAGCACATCACCATTACCTTAATGTCCATGTGAATGTGAAATATGAACGTTGTAGCCCCACCCGTTTGGTCAGAATCAGCCCAAATGTCACGAAAATATCGCACAAAAAATCGAAAAAAATCGTAAAAGTACGATACCGGTATTCATGAGAAATATTTCTTCGATTGTACCCAAAAACGTAGCAAGTCTAAGTTCAGAGATTTCGAAGGTCCCCTAAAATTTTCATCCAGATCGCATATGCCGTTTGCCCGGTAGAGAGCGAACAAACAGACAGAAAAAAAAAAAAAAAAAACAAACAAACAAAAAAACACCCGAGCTAAATTTTTTGGGGGGTCGGTGAAATTAAGTATTCGCTTCGCTCATCTAATTACCTGTATTCGGCCTATATCTGAGGAAACACTTTCAGTCAGGATTGCTGGTGGCGTCGACCATAGAGAAATAAATAACCGTCGACCGAGCGAATTAGAGCCGCGTGTGCTGGAGATACGGAAGCCGCACTCTTCCTCAGGAAGTTTGCCAGCCCCCCTTGTAGGAATTGGTGCACGGAGTGGTAGGTGAGGTTAGGTTAGGTCAGTGGGAAGGGCTCTGGAAGGGCTCTGGAGGCCGATTAAATTTCTATAAACCTGCACCTATGAGGCCATGACCCCCACCACGATTTTTTAAATAAACTTTATATTATTATATTCTTTTTGAGGAAGCTGTTTTTATGACATTCAGTTTTGTATGAACTTTAGAAAAACATTTCTCGCCTTGTTGATGAGCGTAACGATAAATACGTTACCGAATGCAATTAACATGCTAGGCCCAGCGATGGTTGCACCATATGCAGTTCTCGACGTAAGGTTTTATCTCTTATACAACATCTATATGACTGCCCTTTGAAATCTCTCTAGCCACAGATAATAGATGCAGTGTAGTCTATTATCTGTGCTCTCTTTAGTTAGTTAGTGTTGTTTTAAGACCTGACGCGCCGTTTCGATACCCGGCAGTCCTCAGGGTGACTGGGTGAGTCCTGCTAAAATGCTTCCCTGGACTATTTCTTCAAAATACCCGAACACCATAATAGCATAGTTATTATCACCTGAAGGGCGTCACACCGGGTAAAACTGATGTGCATAGGCCCACCCCCACCCTACAACGGCACCCATGCACCCGGCGCTAGTAGAGATGACGTCACCCGGGGTTGATTGGCAGGTGATACTCATTGCGTGACCGAGCGACTCCGATTCGTCGAACCCAAACTTGCAATCAAAACTTTTTAATGAAAACACTGTCAGAGTGTCAGCGAAAAGCGAGTCTGAAGGTTTGACGAGAGCGAACTGAAGCAATGACCCTGTCGTGAGTCGAGGGGGGAGGAGGACGGATGACGGGCTTCCTGTAGACCTCTCTCTCTCTGTCTGCGCATGCGTGCGGCTTCCTTCCGGCGAGTCTTGCTTCACGGTGCGTACCCTCCACTAAGCACCCAGCCTCTACGTACCCTCCACTACATACCCCTCACCTCACACGCACCCTCCACTCCCGTACCCATAGCTCGCACTGCAAAGATCCACTTGCACGTACCTTTAGGCTTATGGACCCCGCAGCGGCAATAGCATGGTAGCTGGACATCTCGGAAATCTCTTATCCACATTTGAATTAAATTTACTTAGTAAAATAAAATAAATTGAAACGTGGCCAACCAGCGGTTCTCGATTTCAAATTAGCGATCACCGGTTGGCGATTATTCACACACGTATGTCATCGGCGTCGACAGGTTTGGTTTGTAACCGCCCTAATGAAAGTCACCTACTAAAAATAATAATATAGTATAACATATACCATACAAAAATGCAAAAACTTGCAAAAAAGGGGCCAAGCCGAAAACGAGGAAGATACAAGTGGCTCAACTGCATAAAGTGGTGATATCTAGAAGTGTGGCCAAGACCATTATTTTGCTTAAAATAATAAATATATTTATTAATTATATAATAAATTAATAATATATCAATATCCATATTGTTATCTAACTATAATTATGAAATAAATATGTTAACAAAAATAACATAAACATTAAATAAATTTATTGAAACATTTACATGTGGAAATATCAAAATTAACAGACGCCATTCAAAATTAAAAGCTTGGTCGATGGATTTGGATTGGTTATGTTTTGGTTAGTCAGTAACGACAACCAGTGGCGTATCCAGGAATTCATAAAGGGGGGGGTTTTATCATTTTTCATAGATGTGCCGAAGGCTAAGTGGGGGTCCGGGGGGCTTGCCTCCCGGAAAAATTTTCTTCTTCAGGTCATTTTGGTGAAAATCTGTGCGTTTTAAATCGTCACAATGACGAACTTTTATCTACTAAAATCCTGTTTTTTATCCAAATTTTTCTATTTCAAGGGTATTTTGGTGAAAATCTGTGCGTTTTTAAAGCATCACCAACCAGCACCATCATTTCAACATCATCACTACTAAAATCCTGTTTTTGATTTAAAAGTTTTCTATTTCAAGGTTATTTTGGTGAAAATCTGTGCGTTTTTTAAAGCATCGCAGCAACTTTTTATCTAAAATCCTGCTTTTAATCTTAAAGTTTTCTCTATCACGATCATTTTGGTGAAAATCTTTGCGTTTTAAAGCATCAAAATAACCAATTTTGTATCTACTAAAATCCTCTTTTAGTCAGATGGTAATTTGTAGTTATTTTATTTTCTCCTTTACACTTTTTTTTTCAAAAGGGGGGGGTTTTGTCCCCCCTCTCCCCCCCCTTGGATACGCCACTGACGACAACCATTTTTTAGAACGTACACGGTATGGAAGTTAGTATCCAAGTAGAGAAAATGACTTTATTTACAATGATTCAAAATAAAATCTCACTCATTGATAATTAAAAGGTTTGAGCATCTCAGTTATAAATTTAAAAAAATTGCATTATCTAAGCTTCCGGGCATCTAATCCAATTACCGTTTGTATATCACATGGCCACTGAGATGACTGACATCGGTGCAAATTTTGGCTTCTCTAACATTATCCATTGAGGGCCCACAAACTGATACATAATTCGTCAGCCAGCCAGCCAGCCAGCCAGCCACCACCCACCCAACACCAAGAAGAAAGTATTTTTGAACGATCTTGACGTCTGAATTACTTCTAGACGCATCATCAGATCGGGATGAAACTTGAAATGGGTCATCTCATAGTAAAAGCCCATCGATTGAAGCAAGTTGCAGGTTTTTATCTCACATGGTTTCGCGTCGGCGACACCGTGCTAAGTGCTAAAGTAGGCGTGCGGTAATACGCGCTAGTGAAAGCGGAGCCGCGCGTGGCTTGGCCCGGTGCGCTTCCGCGCACCTTGATTTGATATTTCATTTGCTGGCTACTAGGGTTAAATCGTGTCCTCTTTGAGACTGAGCGTGTTACCCTACCGACCACCGGGACACGTACTCGATACATACATTTCACCGGTACACCGGCATGGAAACTACGTGTGAGGCGACAGATAGGCCTACACTGACACTCGGAGATGCGTCGGTATTTCTGAAGAAGCCTATTTTATCTCAGTGCTTGGAAGTTGGAACTCGATGCAGTACACTCAGTCGAGACTAGGGTGACCATAATTTAAAACTAGGAAAACGCTTAAGTCCCGCCGCGTTGTTGGATGAGCGTAATTGGTGCATTGAGCTGCCATGTGTTACGCGGATTTTCTGTTGTTCTGTGAAAAAATTATTACTTAGTCGAAGATTTTTTTTAATTAAATTAAATAAAATAAAAAATTAACTTAATTTTTTTAATAAATCGTAATTTTTTAAAAAAATCGTAAAATTGCAATTTTCATAAGAAATAATTATTCGATTGCGCTCAAATTTAACACGAGTATATTAATTCATAAAATTAAGGTTCTGTGAAAAAATCATTACAATAGGATAAAGCATGTAGGTGTTATAAGTCGAAGAAATATTTAAAAAATCGAAAAAAATCGTAAAATTGCGTTTTTTATAAGAAAAAATTTTCCGATTGCGCTCAAAAACGTGGCAGTTCTAAGTTCAGAGATTTCGAAGGCCTCCATAAAATTTCATCGCAATCGGAGTATCGGTTTAGCCGGAATCGTGCTGACAAACACACAAAAATACAGAAAAAAAAGAAAGAAGGAAAGAAAAAAAAAACATTCCGGATTTTTTTCTCCAGTGTAGTGAAATGGAATCTTCGCTTCGCTCGCTACGCTCGCTACGCTCATCCAACAATTTAGAGGGACAAATCTTTCCATTCAAAAACAGCATGGGTGGTTTGGGGGGGCATAGCCCCCCAACAATAGCGTGGCAGGCAAAAATGTTAAAACTAGGCTTTTAGAGTGCGTTCTGAGCGTTTCAGAAAAAAATACTGGACGGAAATTATGAAAATATTGTCGATTTTGTAGTGCAAAAACCAGAAAACTACCAAAAATACCGTACGGTTTGAATGCAGGCAGGCCCGAAGCCGAAGCGTATGTGCCACCTATGGACATGGGTTTGTTTATTGTCCTTCATCTCCGCGTCTATCACCTCTCATCGCCTCAAATAACACACGGCTTGTGCAGTGTGTGTATCACATCACCTTGTTCTCGCTGTACACTTGACTTGAACTTCACGATCTGCTGACCTGTCCAGTTTCCACGTTGGGCTTCATGTTTGCACAGAGTTGCAAGCTGCCTTCTACTGGAATGTAGCACCTCGCTGATGCACTGCTTTAGCTACCTACTAGGCCTACTTGTTTTGTTGGATGAGCGTAGCGAGCGTAGCGAGCGAAGCGAAGATTCCATTTCACTACACTGGAGAAAAAAATCCGGAATGTTTTTTTTTTTCTTTCCTTCCTTCTTTCTTTTTTTTTCTGTATTTTTGTGTGTTTGTCAGCAAAAATCTCTAACAGAACTGCCACGTTGCCCGTTTTTGAGCGCAATCGGAAAATTTTTTCTTATAAAAAACGCAATTTTACGATTTTTTTCGATTTTTTAAATATTTCTTCGACTTATAACACCTACACGCTTTATCCGATTGTAATGATTTTTTCACAGAACCTTAATTTTATGAATTAAGATATTCGTGTGAAATTTGAGCGCAATCGAATAATTATTTCTTATGAAAATCGCAATTTTATGATTTTTAAAAAAAATTACGATTTATTAAAAAAATTAAGCTATTTTTTTTTTATTTAATTTAATTAAAAAAAATCTTCGACTAAGTAATAATTTTTTCACAGAACAAACAGAAAATCCGCGTAAACACATGGCCAGCTCAATGCACCAATTACGCTCATCCAACAACGCGGGGGGACTTAAGCGTTTTCCTGTAATACTCAATTATTATTATTACATAGCAAATACGAATTTGGAAGGTCGCTAGTTCTATTCCAGCGGCAATTCTGACGATTATTTCCTCAGTCAATATTATGTCAAATGCAGGTTTTGATTCCTATAACCATTGTGGATCGCATTTTGCTACCTACTTTGCGACACTCCCTCCAAATCCATTCAAGAACTGGAAAGTGAAAACTAACGATACACCTTCAGTCAGGATTACCCGTGGCGGGAATCGTCCGCAACGCTACCAAGTTAATTGATTGATTAATTTATATTTGAGACGATGAGTGTCTATAGAGTATAGATGAGGGTGAAAAAGGCAATAATACAGAATACCCATGCCTTATGTGGGATTCGAACCCGCATCCTCGTAGCGACATATACTTCGGACCAGCGTCCTTATCGTATGAGATGAGCCACCGCGGACGGCGGCTACCTGTAGCGCATGAGCCACCTCTATCTGAACACGTTTCAAACGTTGTAGATTTGAAGTGGTACATTGACAAGTATGCATTATAACGTATTAAATTAATGGCTCTATTTTATTGCATGTTCCACGAATATAGTAAAAATAAAATAGCGACAATTGCGGAGGTCAAAAGTCTCTCTTTACTGTTACATTATTATCAATCATCATAATACGTAACAATGGCACTGTCAGCTCACTACACACATCACGCATAGGGTTATTCCGGCTGCGCGCCAACACATGCGCACTAGACAACATTTAAACGGTGACTTTGTCTAGATACAAAGCACTTTACACACTGTATCAAGTTGGTCCTTGTTGATTCAGGCGTCATCCTCGGGGGAATCGAATCGTGCCTACCATGTGGTAGCTATTTCTTAATTCAAATATACCGATCTATACATTGGCTGTAATCGAATTGGGTTGGCGGGGGCCATCAGAAATTTATCGTCTTGGCCATCCCCCAAAAATCGAAATATTGTTGCAGGTTGCAACCATCCTTAAAGACAAACACGGCTATTTATCCTAACACAGATTTGTCCCTTTATTATCATAAAACAGAAGTACAATGATTTGTTTGCTATTCTGCTTAAAATAGGACGAAAAATATTATGATTTTGCTATGATTTTGTATTAATATGTTGTTGAACCGTCTCAATATTATCTACGTCCACTTCGCTACACGCTCATCCGAACATCATCGGTTGTAAAAATAATTCGCTGATAAATTGTCCTCCCCCCTCCTCCCTCCCGCTGTCATAACAAAAATCATAACATTATAATTATATTTACGCTATAGTCTGTAAATAGAATTTGAACCATCTCGCCAAAGAAAGTATTCTAATTCGACCACTGATGGTTGGCCCTTGCCCTTGTTCTCACGTCGACGGTGTCTACCAACAGCACAGCCATGTTGTGGGGTAATGTTCGTGCACGGGCTCCATAAAATGCTGAATTTGGTTGCTAGTATAAACTTCCCGCTTATAAACGACCGAAGCCTTGATGGGCCGACAGCTATATAACAGGAAGAGCAGACTCTTCGTTACGGCGGATGGGCGCGCTGCCACAGCCACATGGTCAAGATCACACCTGGCGCCCAGAGGACGCGGGTTCGAGCCCACGTGAGAGTCTCACTTCATACGTGCAGGCGTTGATACAGGGAATCAAGACGGGTTGGACGATATGGAGTATAGACCATTAGAAATGTGGGATGCGGCGGCTGGGTGCGGGGAAGGCCTCCTGCATGTTTAATATAATATATAAGCCGTGGATGGCCTCAGTAATTTGGCATTGAGATGGGTTTAAAGATAGGTTAGGAAGTACGTATTGTATTTATGTACTAGCTAGACACTCTAAGGTCTTATTTAATTATCGTGTTATTCTAAAAGCTAGAATCGCACTGCGATAAGGGGGCTATATTTTATATTGAATGAATAACAGTTGCTCATATACTGAGAAAAGTTGCAAAGTCATTGGGCTTGAGAGACAGGCTACATTTTGACAAGTTTTAATAACACTAATTTTCAAGCGCCCATGAAAGAACACGCAGTATAATTTCAATGGTATAAGCACTGAAGTGAAGTTAAGTCTGCCAATATTGGTTTTAGTAATGTATGTATAATATGACAATAAATTAGTGGAAACATAAAAAAAGTATAGGGTACATTAGAAATATACTCATTAAAAATAACCACTTGTGTAATTTTAAAATAATAAAATTCAAATATTTTTACTTCTATTGCGATACAAATTTTACGTTTTCACTTTTCTCGCGCTTAGTATCTGACGTTATGACTGACCATCTGCTGGCTGGCTCCAGTGGCGTAGGAACTATTTTATTAGTGGGGGGATCACACTAAAGTTGACTACGAAGTTGGGTGGACAAGCCGGGGCATGGGGCTTTTTTTTTTAGTGCCCTTGATAGGTGTGGCCTAAAACACGTTTTCAGGCGAATTTTAATTGTGAATAAGGGTTACATTTTGAAGCTAATATTGCATTGAAGATTGATTACCTGACTGAAATCGGTCGACAGTCTGCTTGGGAGTGAAAACACTGCACACAAAATATAATGAATATTAGTCTAAAATCAGATGGCTAGTCTAGTCTCGCAAATCACGCAAAATTCTCTTACTGAATCTTTCTAAAAAAATGTTAACAAAAACCTTCCTTTTTGTTTGCAAGCCCGACTGTAGTAAAAATCCTAAAAATCACCCAACAAGCTATTAGTTAGCAAATGACACCTTAGCTTGACTCCCCCCCTCCCTGTGGGAGGGGGGGTCAAACCCACAAGTGGGGGAAGGGGTAGTTTCCCCCATCCCCCCGTTTCTACCCCCCTGGCTGGCTCAATATTTATTTAGACTGTGGACACTTGAAACATGGTGTAACTGGACTGATTAAAACCTGCCAAAATGTGATGTCTCTCAAAGCCCCATACTTATTGTAACATGTAACTTTTCTCGGTAAAAAAAATAGATTAAATATACAGTCTAGCCTATTATATATGCCTAGCTTAACTAGCAATGCAACCTACTAAAACTCACTACTTGACCACTCATCAAGTTTCGTTTATAAGGCGTCACTCTATCCATCACTTTATCTGTCTCTATCTCCAGGGAGGAAAGACCCGAGGTGGTCAGGAGGGAAGGAAGATAGTTAGCTCACGTCGACAGCCAGAACTCGCCTATAGTTTCAGGGAGTTAAATACTCCCTACACACTATAGCTGATGTTTGCGAGATGGACTTTGTATCTTTTCTCGCCGTACAATCTCTAAATTCTTAGTCTAAAATTATTCTTATTTTTTTATTTATTTAACTGATCAAATCTAAATTTTACCTGCGCCCAGACGGGGGAGCAATAATCCTAATTAAAATTATTCTTTTTTTAATATATACATTTTGTGATAGAATTAAAAAAAGTAATATTTCACACGTTAAAAAACTTGTTAAAAAACTGCCAAGCCCACTCAAAACAAAATCAAAAAGGTAAGCAGTATTAATACTTATAGTAAGTTACGTTTAACTATTTTATAATTTCGAACCGAACCTGAAACGAACACGAACTGAACATAGTATAGGTTAAACCCGTAAAATAGTGTCTGGACCGGCATCCTCCAAGAAAAATGTGAACTTTTGCACAGCACTAATGACTCAAGATCCGTGCCTCCCTTATTTCCGGGAAATTAAATACCAATTTAGAACTTCTATAATTTAGGTTAATCCCGACACCACTACAAATAAGTTATTTTTTTAAATCTATTTTAAAACTTAACTGTTCCCACGGTTGTTGACGTGAAGTATTGGCATGACATAGAATTGTTTGTCCGATTTTCTGTTGTACTGTGAAAAATCCATTACTTATGATTTTTTAAAATTAATTTAAATAGATAAAATAAACTTTAATTTTAATTTTTTTTAATTATTCGTAATTTAAAAAAGAAAAAATCGTAAAATTTTGATTTTCATAACAAATAATTTTTGATTGCGCTCAGATTTCACACGAATATATAAATTCATGAAATTAAGGTTCTGTGAAAAAATCATTACGATCGGACAAAACATGTAGGTGCTATAAGCCAAAGAAATTTGAAAATCAAAAAAATTCCAAAAATTGCGATTTTTTCAAGAAATTTATCTTTCGATAAAGCTCAAAATTCAAACGAATATATCAATTCATAAAATAAAGGTTGTGTGAAAAAATTATTACAATCGGACAAAGCATGCAGGTGTTATAAATCGAAGAATTTTGTTAAAAATCGAAAAAAATTGTAAAATTGCGATTTTCATGAGAAATAATTTTTCGATCGATTTTTCCCCCCGTGCAGTTCTTCGTTCAGAGATTTCATAGACCTCCATAAAATTTCATCGCAATTGGAGTATTGGTTTAGCCGGAATCGTGTTCACAGACACACAAAAATACAAAAAAGAAAAGAAAGAAAGAAAGAAAAAAAAACATTCCGGATTTTTTTCTCCAGTAAAGTGAAATGGAATCTTCGCTTCGCTCGCTACGCTCATCCAATTATATTTCGAACTTTGAACTTTTTTCCACGTGAACTTCCACTTGAACTTGTTAGGCATGCAACAATACAGATACTTGGTTTGTCCCTGATACACATGTCCCCACTGAAAAATACAATGATCATGTGGAAAACTATTCCCCCATTGACGTAGGAAGGTTTCCTTATAAACACTTTCAACTCAACCACATGGCCGATCATGTATGAGACATAAATCAAACTAATGTGCATGGGCTTCATTTTAATTCAGGTATAACAGACACGATAGGAGAACAACTAACTAAATATTCAACTTTCATCTATTCAAACCATATTTCTTTTAATTTACTAAATGTTTTACGAAGCTGATCACTTAATTTCACTGCTACGTTTTTTCTTTTAAAAACTAATTTGTACCGACAACAAAAACAAGTTGAGTTAAACGGACCAGAAACTTTGTACAAAACACGAATTTCTAAGCGAGAAAGTAAACTGCATATATGAATCTTATAAAATACTTGTGAAACCCGAAATTTACATTATACACAAAATTGATTTTCATGACAATGGCGTTGCATTATATTTCTAGCTTCGTCGTATCAAGGAAACTCAAGTTTGATTAGGTCCGTATCGACAGAGATAGATTACTCGTTTCATTCAACTCTGATTCTCTTGTGGGACTTTACTTTTCTGCCACGGGTGCTGCTACTTATTCCATGCAAAGTAAAAACCTAGAGGTGTGTTGCCATTCCCGAGCTCCGGCGGTATTTTACCGAAATCAACTTTACCTGTTAACAATTACGTTTAAATTAATTCAAATGCAAATTCTATTTTGCCAAGCGTTTCGGATGTTGTTACGGGACACTGTACGTATATGAATTAAGAATGTACAAATGAGGAATGAGCTTGGCCCTTTTTTAAGATCTCATTTCTTTTTTGAGTGTGTAAGGTTTGGCTGTATTTTTACAAGTTTTTGTTATGTGTGGGTAGCTATTACTCTGGAACATGAAATGGATTCTCACATCAATTTGATTATTTTTATTTGCATATCGTATGCAGTCAATAATTGTTTGATTTTTATTTAAAAATTGAATGCTTTTTAAATTTGACATAATTGGATATATACGGAAAGAAAAATTAAGTTCCGAATTTCAGCCAACATGCAGTAACTTGGCCATAGACAGACCTCTCTCACGCCTTGCACGAAGACTATGCCAAGACTTCAACTTTAGGTCGGCGACGGCGGCGACGTCGGCTACAGAGTGTTGCGTGAAGCAAAGTGTAAACAAACACATCACCGTACTGGGAACTAGAGCGAGTCTAGGAAGGTTAGGCATCGCCTTGCTTCCCGGCCAACAAACATTTACCATAGTAATTAATTAGTGGAGCTGCTCTTAATCAGGCGGTTGTGTTGGCGGACCTTGACCACTTCCCTGCCGGCGGTGAGTTGTCGCGTCACAGGCAGGTGGGCCCGGGGCCTGGTGCCACGTGGTGAGTGACCACTTCCCTGCCGGCGGTGAGTTGTCGCGTCACAGGCAGGTGGGCCCGGGGCCTGGTGCCACGTGGTGAGTGACCACTTCCCTGCCGGCGGTGAGTTGTCGCGTCACAGGCAGGCGGGCCCGGGGCCTGGTGCCACGTGGTGAGTGACCACTTCTCTGCCGGCGGTGAGTTGTCGCGTCACAGGCAGGTGGGCCCGGGGCCTGGTGCCACGTGGTGAGTGACCACTTCCCTGCCGGCGGTGAGTTGTCGCGCACAGACAGGTGGGCCCGGGGCCTGGTGCCACGTGGTGAGTGATTACTTCCCTGCCGGCGGTGAGTTGTCGCGTCACGGGCAGGTGGGCCCGGGGCCTGGTGCCACGTGGTGAGTGACCACTTCCCTGCCGGCGGTGAGTTGTCGCGTCACAGACAGGTGGGCCCGGGGCCTGGTGCCACGTGGTGAGTGACCTAGTTTCCAGGTAATTGCGAAAGTACACAATACCAAACCAAAAGATAATATGAATGTTTTTTTGCGGTAATGGTAAATCTAGAAAAGTTCAAGGATACATGGATCTTCTATTGTAATAGTATAGCCTATGTCATGCTGTCACCATTATTTTTATTAGTCTACGACACCATATTTTGTTTGCGTTGGTTTTCAAGACTGGGATTTTTTACATTATTTGGATTTGGGGCGCGTCAACCGATAGGTCGTAATGGGCCACTCTAGCCTAGTGGATGTGGGGAAGAAAATCCCATGCTGGTCATAATTAGCCACGGGTAGGACTTAGGAGGAGGGAGGGTTTTTTTTCAAGTCGTGTTTCATGGTCGTCGTCGTCTTCGGGGATGTCGTCGTGGGGAAGGTAATGGTTCCCTGACGACGAACGCCAGAGCTCGCCTCTAGTTTTGGGGAGTAATATTCTCTCCTTATTACCAGCTGATGTTTAGGCGATGAACTAATGATCTCTTTCCTCGTCTTTTATGATTATTATATTTTTATATTTATGTTAAGCACCTTTGGGTCAAATTCTACCCCGGGCCCAGACAGGGGTGTAATAATATTATCTCTATACTACATTAGTCTAGTTCTGTTTGTTTTATGCCTTAAAACTCTAACTGAAGAAGTTGCTGCTGCAGGTAGCGTTGAGAAATTTCTCGATCTGTTTGGCGTACCTGTCGAAATATTGGCAATACGATACTATTATCAATCCCAACATCAAGTGAAATAACACTGCTCGTACAGACATTATGTAATTAAATAAAGTTATGCTTCTCATTACAATGCTATTTATTGCGTAATACAATATACCTAATTAAACGTATTCTACGCGACGTTACATTTCGAACGCGTGTGTGCTCGGGTGTAATAAGACCAGCTGGCAGAAAGCACTGAGAGAGTGACTGGTGTAGGTCAGATCAGGGGATCGCCTGTTTAGGTCACCAAGAACAAGAACAATAACATTAATGTAAAGGAGTATGCATACATACATGATTCTTATTCAATAAGTGTGTTGGAAACGTTACCTTATTGAAATTGATTTATGTTATGGCGAAAGGGTATAATATTAATATGTAGCCGAGGTAACCTATAAAGAAGTAGGCCTATTAGCTGTGTTGAAGATGTCGATGAAGAACACTGTTGCTCTTTGTCGTCTACCTGTTCCACTTCCACCTGATGACTGCTACCTTTAGCTCTTAATTTAATAATTTAATTATTATCCTCATTTGTAAATAAGTTTTTATAACTGGATATGATCGACGTTAAATAAATCGATGTCATATAAGAGGTCGTCGATTCGATAGCTGGTAATCGTGACTGAAGTTGCGTACAATAGGATTTCATTCGTCGATCAAAGGGAAAATAAATAATTGAATAAAGTTAAATAATTAAATAGTTGAAATAAATCGTTGTATTAAATATCATCTGGAACCATCCCAAGTCCCAACTACCTCCGACTTAAAAAGGCAAGTTGCCCTGGACATGTTTCTCTATAACGTGTATCAACATTATTTATTTTCTCTTCCAGATGGAGGCGGACAAGAGCACGTGCACCAGTGTGAAGTCAGCATCAACATGATCAGACCGACACGCGCCCATGAAAAGGAAGAAAGAAGTCTCGTATTGGAATGGCGGGAAACGAAAAGCACCGTACTGGTATTTAAAAGTGACGTAGCGAACAGTTAAGTGTGTTTTCCCATTCACTGGACCATGACAGTACGGACACGTCGTATCGCCTGGGAATTGGGCTTCTCAGTGGCCGTGCTTTTTACTAGTTTACTGATTACAAGAGTGAGTGCGCTGAATCATCCCCCGAGGTTTCTCATTGATGGACAGACGGAGATCGTGCTCAGGCTGAGAGAAGGGGAGGAAACGCCGGCAGGTAAGGGATGATATCACCCTTTCTAGGGTACGTTGTTGTATGTTAAAATTGAAATTTTATAAGTGGCTGCATTCCTTTTAATACAATTAGTAGCTTGTAATTGGATGAGCGAAGCGAAGACTTCAATTTCACTGGGCCCCAAAACAATTAGCTCGGATGTTTGTTTTTCTTTCTGTTTATTCGCTCTCTACCGGGCAAACGGCATATGCGATCTTGATGACAATTGGAGGGGACCTTCGAAATCTCTGAACTTAGACCTGCCACGCATGGGTACAATCGAAGAAAAATTTCTCATGAATATTGTACTTTTTCGATTTTTAATACAATATTTCCGTGACATTTTGGCCGATTCTGACCAAACGGGTCGGGCTACAACGTTTATATTTTACATGGACATTAAGGTTATGTTGATGTAGTACCTTTTGAAAGGAAAAGTTGGAAAAGTTAGCCAGAATCCATAGAAAAAATGGTTTTAATATAAGTTTTTTGAGGTAAACAATTAACAAGTAACAATAGAAACTTGACAACAATCACCTACAATGCGTTCAAAAAGCGCTTGCTAAAATAAAGAGATCCCCCGCAAACTAAAAACTTACAAAAAAGCTCATCCATCAACGCGACTAAAAAAGCGTTCGCGAAGCGGCCTATAGTTTATCAAAAAATGTACACGGTAGCGACGGTAGCGAAGATGAAAGGTAAATGAAACAAAGTGCTTTTTGAAAACAAAAGAGATCAGCCATTTAACTTTGATTGGATGAGCGAAGCGAAGACTTCAATTTCACTGACCCCCCCCCCAAAAAAAAAAAAAAATTAGCTCGGCCGTTTTTTTTTTGTCTGTTTGCTCTCTACCGGGCAAACGGCATATGCATTCTTGATAAAAATTAGAGGGGACCTTTGAAATTTCTCAAATAGACCTGCCACGTTTTTGGGTACAATCGAAGAAATAATTCTCATGAAAATCGTACTTTTACGATTTTTTTTTCGATTTTTAGTGCGATATTTTCGTGACATTTGGGCCGATTCTGACCAAACGGGTGGGGCATCAATGTTCATATTTTACATGGACATTAAAGTTGTGTTGATGTAGTACTTTTTGAAAGAAAAAGATGAAAAAGTAAGCCAGAACCCATAGAAATAAAGGTTTTAATATAAGTTTTTTGAGGTTTATAATAACAATTAACAAGTAACAATTGAAACTTGACAACAATCACCTACAATGCGTTCAAAAAGCACTTGCAAAAGTAAAGAGATCCCACGCAAACTAAAAACTTACAAAAAAGCTCATCCATCAACGCGACTAAAGAAAGCGTTCGCGAAGCGGCCGAGTGTAATACAACGTTGAATGGCTTAGATATCGACACACACACTGTACTTCAAAATGAATTTACATCACACGAATGTGGGTTTGGGACTTTGGATCAACTCGATATTATGAATTTTAGATAGCTTAGCCTTTGGTGAAAGGCCTTAAAACATTTAGCAGACCAGAATACACATATTTCAAAAGCTAACTTAATAACAAAACAATGTTCGTCGCGTATTCTCGCATTCAGTAAAGGTGGAGGTGCCAGGTCATGAATTTCAAACTTCCTGGCTGGCTAGCCATGCACTCCCCTTAGCCCCAAGGTCATTAAATAAATTCTGTATCACCCTTATTGCAGCGCAATTTCAACAACAACAAAACCGAATTCCAATCAGACGTCGTGTTCGGTTTTTATCTTGAGACGTCTCACACGCTACGCACAGACGGACGTTCAGAAAAGTAAGTCTTATATGGGAGCTAACTCACTAAATGCAAAATTACCCTCGGAAAATCCTATATCCATGTCGTGATGCTGGGTATATTCACTTGAATGAGGCTATTTTCAATCGCAGTCACGGTAAATGCATTATTCGTTTCTGAAATGAACCACGTTCAGCTCTCAGCTACGACAAGGTCTAGTTTATTCAAGTCTACTCAAATCTCAAGTTTTTTTGTATGAATTAAGCGGCAAGTCGAATAAAACACTCAGCGTTTCGTTCGTGCCTGAATTTCAGGGTTGATTATAATAATATGCTTGTGTGAAATCAAATTTGCTTCTCTTCTACAAACGTAGTAAAGTTTAGTTTCTAGTTCATTAACGAAAGAAGTTTTCGCTCATTTCGGCAATGTTTGACCATGTAATTAACATCATGGTACGGTAGCGTTACAGCGTAGGCCTACCACTCCCAATTAGGCTCCAGATTCTAGAACAATCTGCAATTCTCCGCGTAAAACGGGAGGACGAAGCAGGGGCGGATTGGGAAAGAAAACCGGCCCGGGCAATCTGTTGTGAGCGGTCCGAAATGATGAGGGGAAAACCGCGGGGTCTGGGGCAGAGCCCCAGCCGCCGGAGGCCCTTTCGCCGGAGGCCTTTTCGCCGAAGGCGAAAGAAATTTTTGGACATATTATTAGTTAGTTCCCGATTTCTAGGCTCAAAAAAGACATTTTGAGGGCCTTATCCCGCCCCTCCCTAAGTATGCCACTGCCCTCACTGCATACCTTCAGGCACCCATTCGCGTCTTATCCTATCCTATTTTAGCGTGTTGGCCTTTATATCCCGAAAATTTGTATCTAGGAAAACACTTAAGTCCCGCCGCGTTGATGGATGAGCTTTTTAAAATTTTTAGTTTGCGTGGGATGTCTTTACTTTGTGCTTTGTTTTGCTGCCTACGCATTGTAGGTGATTGTTGTCAAGTTTCTATTGTTACCTGTCAATTGGTATTATTAACCGTAAAAAACTTATATTAAAAGCTTTATTTCTATGGATTCTGGCTAACTTTTTCAACTTTTTCTTTCAAAAGGAACTACATCACCATAACCTTAATGTACATGTATAATATGAACGTTGTAGCCCTACCCGTTTGGTCAGAATTGGCCCAAATGGCACGAAAATATCGCACAAAAAATCAAAAAACTTATATTTAAAGCTTTATTTCTATGGATTCTGGCTAACTTTTTCAACTTTTTCTTTCAAAAGGTACTACATCACCATAACCTTAATGCCCATGTATAATATGAACGTTGTAGCCCCACCCGTTTGGTCAGAATTGGCCCAAATGTCACGAAAATATCGCACTAAAAATCGAAAAAAATCGTAACCGTAAGTACTATATTCATGAGAAATATTTCTTCGATTGTACCCAAAAACAATACAGCTCTAAGTTCAGAGATTTCGAAGGTCCCCTCCAATTTTCATCGAGATTGGATATGCCGTTTGCCTGGTAGAGAGTTAACAAACCAACAGAAAAACAAACAAAAAAACAAACAAACAAACAAACAAACAAACAAACAAAAAACACCCGAGCTAAATTTTTTTGGGGGTCAGTGAAATTGAAGTCTTCGCTTTGCTCATCCAACAATCAAAAAGCGTGGATTTTGGGAGTTTTAATGTAAAGACGGATGTTTGTAAAAATTCTTAGCTCATGGCTTGAGAGCGTGCGCCGATAACCTAAATATGGTTGTCCTAAGCAAGTAGTAGTAGTCGACTTACACCTAATATAACAACAAGTATTGTTTCAACTTATCTGAATATCCTTTCTGCATTGTTTTGACTAGTTTACTATTTACTTCTACTAATTTACCCCTAATATCTTTAAACTACTGTATTCAACATTGTCAACCTTTCAAAATTACCGATACGACGCCGCCTTTATACTCAGACTAAATATTTCGGCCGACCGGCCCTACCAACAGACCGGCCCACCGGGCATTCGCCCGGTTGCCCGGCGGCCCAATCCGCCCCTGGGACGAAGAACTCGAAGACATTATTTTAAGGGGGTAGCTGCAGCCCCTCAACACGCGATACTATAGAGTAGTGTTTGTACAACACTCTGGTTAAAGGGGGGTTGGGGGGGGGCAGTTTTTGGTTACAATCAGAAGTGAACAAAACGAATGTGCGCATGCTCAATACCATCCAACCCGCTATTACAGTCAGCAGTTTAGAAAATTCTCTATCTATCTAGGCCAACTGCGACCCAAAACTGCATTTGGCTCCACCGCTCCGATCAGTGACAGACATATTGGACTGACTGCAAACCAAGGCCCAGTGTACCATGGAAATCTTTCTTCAACACAATCATGACTGTGTGTAATCTTAGGTAACTAGGAAAACGCTAAAGTCCCACCGCGTTGATGGATGAGCTTTTTAAAGTTTTTAGTTTGCGTGGGATATCTTTACTTTTGCAAGTGCTTTGTTTTGTTGCCTACGCATTGTAGGTGCTTGTCAAGTTTCTATTGTTTCTTGTCAATTGGTATTATTAACCGTAAAAAACATATATTAAAAGCTTTATTTCTATAGATTCTGGACAAACTTTTTCAACTTTTTCTTTCAAAAGGTACTACATCACCATAACCTTAATGTCCATGTATAATATGAACGTTGTAGCTCCACCCGTTTGGTCAGAATTGGCCCAAATGGCACGAAAATATCGCACAAAATATCAAAAAACTTATATTAAAAGTTTCATTTCTATGGATTCTGGCTAACTTTTTCAACTTTTTCTTTCAAAATGTACTACATCATCATAAACTTAATGACCATGTATAATATGAACGTTTTAGCCCCACCCGTTTGGTCAGAATTGGCCTAAATGGCACGAAAATATCGCACAAAAAATCGAAAAAAAATCGTAAAAGTTCGATATTCATGAGAAATATTTCTTCGATTGTACCCAAAAACGTGGAAAGTCTAAGTTCAGAGATTTCAAAGAGACTGTCAAATTTTCATCAAGATCGCATATGCCGTTTGCCCGGTAGAGAGCGAACAAACAGACAAAAATACAAAAAAAAAAAAAAAAAAAAAACAAAAAAAAAAACACCCGAGCTAAATTTTTTGGGGGGTCAGTGAAATTGAAGTCTTCGCTTCGCTCATCCAATAACCCAGGGGATAGAGTTTTTTTTTTTTTTTTTTTTTTTTTATTGGATGAGCGTAGCGAAGATTCCATTTCACTACACTGGAAAAAAAATCCGGAATGTTTTTTTTTTTTTGTGTGTGTGTTTGTCCGCACGATTCCAGCTAAACCGATACTCCAATTGCGATGAAATTTTACTAGGAAAACGCTAAAGTCCCGCCGCGTTGATGGATGAGCTTTTTAAAGGTTTTAGTTTGCGTGGGATATCTTTACTTTTGCAAGTGCTTTGTTTTGCTGCCTACGCATTCTAGGTGAATGTTGTCAAGTTTCTTTTGTTTCTTGTCAATTGGTATTATTTACCGTAAAAAACTTGTATTAAAAGCTTTATTTCTATGGATTCTGGCTAAATTTTTCCACTTTTTCTTTCAAAAGGTACTACATAACCATAACCTTAATGTCCATGTATAATATGAACGTTGTAGCCCCACCCGTTTGGTCAAAATTGGCCCAAATGGCACGAAAATATCGCACAAAAAGTCAAAAAACGTATATTAAAAGCTTTATTTCTCTCGATTCTGGCTAACTTTTTCAACTTTTTCTTTCAGAAAGCAATACATCACCATAACCTTAATGTGTATGTGAAATATGAACGTTGTAGCCCCACCCGTTTGGTCAGAATCGGCCCAAATGGCACGAAAATATCGCACTAAAAATCGAAAAAAATCGTAAAAGTACGATATTCATGAGAAATATTTCTTCGATTGTACCCAAAAACGTGGCAAGTCTAAGTTCAGAGAAAACGAAGGTCGTGTCAAATTTTTATCAAGATCGCATATGCCGTTTGCCCGGTAGAGAGCGAACAAACAGACGGAAAAAAAAAAAAAAAAAAAAAAAACACATCGAGCTAAATTTTTTGGGGGGTCGGTGAAATTGAAGTCTTCGCTTCGCTCATCCAATAAAGGCCTTTGAAATCTCTGAACTTAGAACTGCCACGTTTTTGAGCGCAATCGAAAAATTATTTATTTTACGATTTTTTTTCGATTTTGAAAAATTTCTTCGACTTATAACACCTACATGCTTTATCCGATTGTATGATTTTTTCACAGAACCTTAATTTTATAAATTAATATATTCGTGTGAAATTTGAGCGCAATCGAATAATTATTTCTTATGCAAATCGCAATTTTACGATTTTTTTTAAAAATTACGATTAACTAAAAAAATTAAACATTAAAGTTTATTTTTTATTTAATTTAAGTTAATTGGATGAGCGTAGCGAGCGTAGCGAGCGAAGCGAAAACTTCAATTTCACTGACCCCTCAAAAAATTTAGCTCGGTTGTTTTTTTTTTTTTTTTTTTTTTTTTTTGTTTTTTTGTCTGTTTGTTCGCACGATTCCGGGCAAACGGCATAAGCGATCTTGATGAAAATTGAAGAGGACCTTTGAAATCTCTGAACTTAGACGTGCCACGTTTTTGGGTACAATCGAAGAAATATTTCTCATGAATATCGCACTTTTACGATTTTTTTCGATTTTTAGTGCGATATTTTCGTGACATTTGGGACGATTCTGACCAAACGGGTGGGGCTACAAAGTTCATATTTTACATGGACATTAAGGTCATGGTGATGTAGTACCTTGTGAAAAAAATGTTGAAAAAGTTAACCAGAACCCATAAATAAACGCACTTTTACGATTTTTTTCGATTTTTAGTGCGATATTTTCGTGACATTTGGGCCGATTCTGACCAAACGGGTGGGGCTACAACGTTCATATTTCACATGAAAATTAAGGTTATGGTGATGTAGTACCTTTTTAAATAAAAAGTTGAAAAAGTTAGCCAGAATCCATAGAAGAAAGGTTTAGATATGAGTTTTTTTGAGGTTTATAATAACCATTAACAAGTAACATTTGAAACTCGACAACAATCACCTACAATGCCCTCACAAAGCACTTGCAAAGGAAAAGTGGTCCCACGCAAACAAAAAACTTACAAAAACGCTCATCCAACAACGCGGCGGGACTTAAGCGTTTTCCTAGTCTTAAAAAAATCTTCAACTTAGTAATGATTTTTTCACAGAACAACAGAAAATCCGCATAACACATGGCAGCTCAATAGACTATTTACGCTCATCCAACAACGCGGCGGGACTTCAGCGTTTTCCTAGTTTAATAGATTTTTTTTTTTTTTTTTTCAATTTTTTATTAGGACAAATTGTACATTTTATGTAACAACAACACAATTTTTAGTGTATGTGTCCTTTAGCTAAATAAAAAAAATGTTACAAATACTAATATAATGAGAAATTGTCATAATATGTAATACATTGTAAATAATAATAATTATTGAAAAGTAATAAAATAAGGTTCATTTCATTATATTATAGTTAATCAATAATATCAAGTGATAACAGGAATTTCTGTGAGTGTATCATTTAAGTAATCAATAAGATAATAGTAGGCTTTTAGAATTAAAATTTGTTTGAGTTCATGTTTGAAACGGTCATAGCTTGAAATGTTTTTAATGGATTCTGGAAGATGGTTATAAAGAGATTTATGTAAGTAGTCTGAGTTTACTTGTCCAAGTTTTGTGTGATATGAGTTTAGCTGTAGGTGATTTTTTTTTACGTGTGTCATGATCATGGACATTTGCATTTACTGAGTAGGTGTGTATATTTTTTTTAATTACTAATATTGATTTGAAAATGTATAAACATGAAATGGTAATGATTTTGTGGCGTATAAAAAAGGTTTACAGTGTTCTGTGGGATCAAGGGAACAAATTGCTCTAATTGCTTTTTTTTTGTATAATAAAAACTTTATGAATGCGGGTCGATATACCCCAAAATGCAATTCCGTAAGCTTATATATGACTCAAATAATGATAGTAGCATATTTTGGCTGTGGGGATGTTACTTATCTGCTTGATGGTCCTTATAGCATAACAAGACGAATTAAGTTTTGGTATTAATGTATTGATATGATCGTGCCATGTTAGATGTTGGTCTATTGTTAAGCCTAGAAATACATTTGATGAAACTTGTGTTATATTTGAATTATCTGAAAAATTAGTTAGGTATGGTATTTTATTTAAAGATTTAATCTTCTGAATTGAGTGGAATTGGATATAGTTTGTTTTTTTGGAGTTTAAAATAAGTTTGTTAGCTGTAAACCACCCATTTGATTCATTTAGTCTTTCTTCTGATTTATCCCGAAGAGCTTTGCTTTCATCAGCCTTTATGACTGTGGAAAAATCGTCAGCAAAAGTTCAGCATCATCTATACTTTCAGTTAGATCATTGATAAAGACAATGAAAAATAAAGGGCCAAGAATTGACCCTTGTGGTACACCACATATAATTTTCTCAGAGTCCGAAATGGGATGTGAAATTTTTATTATTTTCATTGCTAGTTATTTCTTCATATTGTAATCTGTTTGTTAGGTATGATTTTAATAATTTTAGCGCAGCACCACGTACTCCATAATATTCTAATTTAGTGAGGAGTATATTGTGATCAACACAGTCAAAAGCTTTGGTGAGATCACAAAATATACCCAGAGTATAAATATTTGAATCCATTTCACTAGTTACGTTTAATAGAAATCTTCTAATTGTATATTTTCCCTTTCTGAATCCATTTTGTCTTTCTGTTAGAATGTTGTGCTTTTCTAAAAAGCTTATCAATCTGTTATAAATAATTCTTTCCAATATTTTTGAAACAGCAGGTAGAATAGATATTGGTTGATAATTACTTGCAAGGATTTTACTTTCTTTTTTATGTATGGGAATTATTTTGGATATTTTTAGTGCTTGTGGAAAGACCCCATCTTTTAGACAGGTATTGAAAATATCACATAGAGGTGCAGCTAACATATGGATACATTTATTTAAAACAATAGTTGATATGCCATCTACTCCTGCAGAGTGAGATGATTTTAACTTACCAACAATATTTTTTATTTCATTAATATCAGTTTCATAAAAATATAAAGAATTTTTGCTACCACTTTAGAGTCATTTATTAATTCATTGTTACTATTGAGTAGATTAATATTTTCACGGGGCTTAATAGGTTTTCTGTTTGTCTCTGAATTTATAATTTTCCAGATACACTTTGACTTATTGTTAGCTTGAGATATACTGTCCTTAATATGATAACTTTTTGCTGTTTTTAAAACTTTTTTATAAATTTTTAAATATGATTTAACTTAAGTTTGAAGGAATGTCACGTTTTGGAAATGAATTTTTATATAATGATGATGATACGTGTAGATTTGTTTACACTCTCGGGATATCACGTTGAAGGCCAACCCTCTTAGAAATGTTAATGGGCACCTACTAACATGAAGACGTCTAAAATTATTGGATGAGCGTAGCGAGCGAAGCGAAGATTACATTTCACTACACTGGAGAAAAAAAATCGGAATGTTTTTTTTTGTATTTTTGTGTTTGTCCACACGATTCCGGCTAAACAGATACTCCAATTGCGACGAAATTTTATGGAGGCCTTCGAAACCTCTGAACTTAGAACTGCCACGTTTTTGAGCGCAATCGAAAAATTATTTCTCATTAAAATCGCAATTTTACGCTTTTTTCGTTTAAAAAAAAATTCGCTCATCCAACAACGCGCCTGAAAAAGCGTTTGCGAAGCTTCCTAGTTGTAAAATAGCATGGGCGCTGGCAGGATATTTTCCAAGGGGGGGGGGTCGGAGGCAAGAGGAAACAATCATGACTGTGTGTAATCTTAGGTAATAACCCATTTAACTTTAGAGGGGTTTAGGGGTTTATTCTTTTATTTATTTATTAATTTTTATTTAATAGAATGATGATATGTGTGGATTTGTTTACACTCTCGGGATATCACGTTGAAGGCTAACCCCTTAGAAATGTAAATGGGCACCTATTTACATGAAGACGTCTAAAATTATTGTAAAATAGCATGGGCGCTGGCAGGATATTTTCCAGGCCCCCCCCCCCCCCCCCCGGAGGAGGAGGAGGAGGAGGAGGAGGAAGAGGGAGAGGAGCGTATTTCCTCACAAGACTTTTTTATTTTAAGTTTAGTACTTTATAATTGATTTTTGGATGTTAAAATATAGGATATGATGTGAATTAATTAAGATAATCAGAATACTTTATTAAAATACGAGCTTGTGATTATAGGTAGACCTATAGAAATTTGAAACAGGAAAAAATTGATATGTTCATACATGATAATGTCGTACTGTGCTCGCTACTACTTTTATAAAAAGCATGGAAATTATTGATACCGGTATCTTGTGTTATAGAAAAGTAAATGGCAGTGTTTGACAATTCACAAAAATATGTAAAATGCCTGATGAGGAACAAAATGTATGGTACATTCGCGAATTTACTTAATTTTACCTTAATTGCAAGCAGTAGCGTATCCAGGAATTGACAATTGGCTAATTGGCTATAGATGAAGGTAGAAGGGGGGGGGGGGCGTCATTGCAAAACTTGTAGGGGAGGCCTATAGTTCCAATTCTGCCAATGATTACTTTACTATCGCCGAAGGCGTAAAAGTTCAAATTTAAAATTTCGTAATGGTTGATAGTAATATTGTGTTCTATACATTTTTATTATATCCTAATAATGAAACAAACGTTGGAAGCAGTAGCGTTTCGTATCTCATTATCAATGGTCAGCAGGAGGGCACTGGACCACGGGCTCTGGAGCAGCAAAGGTCGAGCAGAGGCTCTAGTCGCAGAAGACGAAAAATTTCAATTTTGCAACTTTTACAAGCCTAAAACACGTTAAAAAAATTGTAATCTAACCCGGAGAGTCGTGAAGGTGGCCAGCCTCCGCCATTTCCTGCCAGCAGTGACGTATCCAGGATTTTATAAAGGGTGGGGGTTACCAATTAATTCATAGATGTACCGAAGGCTAAGTGGACCTGAAAAATTCTCATTCAAGGTCATTTTGGTGGAAATCTGTGCATTTTAAAGCATCACAAAGACCAACTTTTTATCTACTAAAATCCTGTTTTTAATCTAAAAGTTTTCTCGAGTTTTCTCCTTCAAGGTCATTTTAATGAAAATCTGTGTGTTTTAAAGCATCACAATGACCAAATTGGAACATACTAACATCAAATACTTTAATAGTCGCTATCGCTAATACAGGAAAGAGAGCTTCTAGGCGGGCGACAACAGCACACTAGCGCGCGTGCGGAGCGGTGTGCTCACTACTCGTCATAGCCATGTGATGGCCATGTGTTGCATGGTACGTCGTACGCAAGTTATCGTTTAAACAAATATCACAATTATATTAAGCTTTATTACATGCGACCATGGCTGGTGTGATATGTGCCATGTATGGCTGCAATAACTACGGGGTGAAAAATTGCTCCAAGTCGTATTTTCGCTTCCCCAGGAATCAACAAACATAAGTGTATTATTCCTATAGATTAGCCTATGTAGGCCCTATCTTATTGAAGGGCCTATGGTCTAGGACCCAGCAAAACCACATTTCTAGGCCTAGATGTTATGTCTAGAATCTAGAGTCTAGAGTAAAATGGAAGAATTATTGCTAAATTCCCCCCAAAAGAAATAGGACTAAAGCATTTGACGATTTGTTTTTTTATTATTGTTTATTATATTATTGTATTGGTAGTGTATATTTATTATATGTCTTATGGTTAAGGAGGTATTACTGTGTTTGCATCTCTTGTAAAACATATCAATATTAGCAATGCACTTTGTACAGCATTGTTATCTTTTATGTACAGTAAACCTATTTTGTTAGTAATTCATGCTTTGTATTTTGTACATTTTGTTTGCTTCCTTTGTTTTTTGTTTGTAGAATTCCACACTTAATTGAATATATGTATTATTTGCAATCCTTGGCAATATAGCCTACTCAAAGAATATGTATTTGAAATACAAAATACTACATTTGTCAATTATTTATAAGCAAGCTTGATGCCAACCTTTTATGTATCTTATTATGTATCTATTAACTTGGTGACAATTATCAATGCTCTACATAGGCTTACCTATAGTAATTAAACGAGTGAGCGTAGCGAACGTAGTGATTTCCATTCGACTTAAACGGCCCTAATTGTTTTTCTGCGTGCGTGCGTGTGTGTGTGTGTGTGTGTACGTTGAAAATCAGCCGAATCGCTGAACAGATTGCGCTAAAATTTTAAACAGACATCCGGTACGAGTTTATTGAGAACTGCTAACAAAATCAGCAAGATTCATTGCGATTTAAACCTACAAGAAATGATAAACTGAAAATTAGACTTCCAATGTTTAGAAATTATTTTAACGACAATGTTTTAGATTTTGAAAAGATATTTTTTGTTTGTTTTTCGCCTGGCCGTGAAATGCCGTGCCCATGCAAGGTCTGTCGAATGTTGGACGTCAAGGTACCCCCAAATTCCGCTCGTAGATTGAGTAAACCTTGCAATATTTTCACGTATTTCGTACTGGCTATGTTTTCTATAGTATTGTCACAGATGATAGACTACACTGCGTTATATGCATTTCAAAACATGTTTAATAATTTTTTAAATACAATTTAGGAATTACAAAATTTTTCCCGACCAGGGGATTTCTTTTTCTCTTCCTACTCGTTCTTTTCACTTTTTACTTTTTACTTTTTACTTTTACTTTTTACTTTTTACTTTTCAACTTCTCCGTGTAAAGCGGCCTTAAGGGCGCTTTAGCCAACTAGACTTGGGAAACGCCAAAGTCGTTGTTAGACGAGTGAGCGAGTCATGTGGTGAGTACCCGGGAACATTTGCATTTATGTTTGATATTTATATTCGTATAAATAATGTTTTTTTAAGTTTAGTAGGTATATGGGCGCGTCAACTGTAAGACCAATGCGCCTCTCTAGGCTATGGTAGGTTAGGTAGGCCTAATGTAGGGGGAAGAAAAGTAATGTAACCGGGTACTCAACACATAGCTCACTCACTCGTTTAACAACGACTTTGGCGTTTCCCTAGTATGTACATATCTTATATATTTTGTTTGTAAGCATAAATTGTAATTCCAAACAACATACTGTTTTTTGGACCAAAATGAATTATTTTTAAAATACTTTTTTATGAATTTTAAAATTAAAAATTTTTTTTTTTAAGTCTTTTTATTATTTTTTTTAAATTTTAAATTGTTTTCAAGGAAATTGGAAATTAAATATTTTTTCCCTAGTTGCCCCAAACCTAAAAAACCCCAATTTTTAGATATAATCCTCGCGTCCAAATGGTTTCTCCATTTGTTTTCTGTAATAAGTTTAGTTTTTTAGTATATGCCCTATGCTGTGGAATTCCAATTGCCTAAAAAATTAATTTTTTTTTTTTTACTTTCACATGCATTGTATTTTGGGGTTCAAAACCCCTTAGCAAATCATTACTGCACCCAATATTTATTTAAAGGGAAAGTGTTTTGGGCCAGTCATTGTTTTTAGGTAATAATACGTAGGGGCATCCCTTCAGCCCCAGTTCATGAAAATTTTTGGGGGCTGCTCTATGGTAACACAAATAATATCTAATTTGAATTTTTAAAACGGGACTTTTTTACATTGAAATTAAAATCAGTTATGTTACCAAGGGGCCGAGGCTTAGATTTTAAAAACAAATTTAAAATTAAATAATTTTAAAACCTGGGCTTTTCATTTAAACAAATAATTTTAAATAAACCTGTAACCAGGGGGCATCTCGCTCAAAAGAACCCAGGGCGGTGGGAAATATAATGCCCGGTTGTTCTTTTGATTGTGCTCAAGGGAATTATATGTTCTAACTTCAAAAAAGTTTTTTTAAAAGGGGAAAAATTTAAAAATTTTTTAAACAACTTTTTTTAAAAAACATAAAAACCCTTTTTTCCTGAATGCATTATTTTCTGTAATCAAAATAAAATTCTTTCTTTTAAGTCTTATATAAGCCGCCCCAAAAATGCATTTTTCTCATTTACGCCACGGGATTTTCAAACTCGGGGCGTAGTGCCCACCGCTCGGCTAGAGGGGGGCGCCCCCTTGATCGTGTCGCCCGCCTACACAATTTTGGGAAAAAGGGGGGGATTTTCCCGTATTTGCGATAGCGACTATTAGAGTATTTGCTTAAATCCTCTTTTGGGCAGAGGTTTTAAATTGTCTTAGATTTCGATTAAACAGTAATTCTTTTGTTCTTTCCCTTTTAAAACCCTATAAGTGCCCCATTTACACTTTTTGGGGGAAAAAAGGGGGGGGGGGGGGGGGCCCCCCCCTTTTTCCCCCCATGTTTAAAAAAGTATTTTTATTCTCTCTACTCTTTTTTTACAAGATGGTGTAGGGTTTTAGCCTATGTTGTGCCTTAAACCATATTGGGATGTCTATGGCCTTACTTGGCACCAAAAGTTTTTTTAAAACAAAAGAGATCCAAATTTAAAAACCCAAAAATTCACAAAAAATAAATATTAAATTTTGTTTTTTTTAACTAAACCGACAATGTGCACCATATTGTTTTATTTATTCATATTTTTGGCCCCCCGGGAAAATTTTATTGCCCAAAAAAATAAAAATTACAAAAAAAAATAGGGATTTAAAAAAAATTTGTCCCTTATGACTCCTTTTTGTCCCTTTATATTTGGGGGTCAGGTGCAGGGAAAACCCGACGGGGGTTCCAGGACATTGTCACATTGATTTCCCGGTTTTTTTTGGGATTTAAAATTTTTAAAGAAGTTACTTTTTCCCCATAAAAAAATTTAACATATTATGCTTATAAAGTGCCAATTAATTTTTTTTAATTATTTTTATTTGCCAAGAATTTTAAAAGAGCGGTTATAGTAATTATATTTCGTACAGTTTCCTACAATGGCTTGTTGCTAATCACGTGTCATGGCGGATGGCGCTCTTGTCAAACGTCAAACTTCCGAAATTTGATTTTGAAATTGTCACTGAGTTGTGGGATCGATTCAATTTAATTCAAATTACGATGGCAAGTCTAATGTGAATATGTTTTAAGCTAGATCTAAGATTAATACCGTATGCGTACTTTATATTGTGGCTGGCCACAAATCTAGGGTTAGAATAGCCTTGTTTTTAACCTTGATTGTGTGTGTAGTGTCGGGTCTAGTTCACAGATTTATACTATGTGCTACGCTTGCCTGGACCTACTAAGTGCACTCATTTAGGTTAAAGGCCCATGTTAGCTAACAGAATGTTAGTGTTTTAATGTTTACATAGGCCGACTTGCACTTGTCTGTTCTTTGTGCATGGCAGTTGGACACAGGAGGAGGATGTTGGCATTTTTTCGGTCGATGTTCGATAATAAGGCCTATCCTAGGCCTTAAGCAGTAGATGATTTATGGTTTAATCTGTATATTTTGTAAATGACTTGGGGTGACTTCTGGCTTGCCTAGGCTACTACATTTTTCAATACTGCTGCCTAGGCCTAGGCCTAACCTATGAGCTGGGTCTGGAATCTGGACCAACTTCAGCTGATAAATCACCCCTCTGACGTCCCTATTCTAGTTGGGGGGGTCCCAACTTCTACTGGATTGGATCCGTAGGTTAATCCCATCAGTTGAACTCAAAAACGATGCGCCACAAAGTCTGTTGGGCCCTAACCATGAACCTTCTAGGCCTACACATGATACGAGTTCAGTTCGTGTGATTACCTACGGATCCAATCCAGTACAAGTTCTAGAATCAGGGCCCAAGCTTAGGTTACTCAGCAGTTACATATTTGTCTGAGAATCAGCGCTAACAGAAATTAAAAGTGCCTCCACCGGGGATCGAACCCGGGCCGAGGTCCCGGGTATCTATGTAGGCCTAATGCAGTTGTGAATGGTTTCAGGAAGTTTAATATATCGGCTGCTTGGGGAGGACCTGGATGGAGATCCTCTGACCTTTGGGGTCCGAACACACGGTGACAATGATATTCTGAAGATAGAAAACCTAGGAACGAATGAGGCACGAGTTTACTTGAAGAAAGAACTTGATCGTGAGGTAATTAATGTATTATTGAATGACCTGGAAGGAACCACATTTTGTTTCTCATTCAGTGCCGCATCATTTAGTGTCGGTGTTACCCAGTCTGTTAGTGCCTACAACACCAATCTTATCATAAAGGTCCACCTACCATTTTTGGTGCTCTTTCGGTTGGTGTTAGTCAAGTGGGAAAAGCTTAGGTTAAGGGCGATGGGGGGGGGGGGGGGCGAAGCTCGTATGTTTTACAATATTACCATATCATTATTGTTAAAACATACATGCTTTGCGCCCCCCCCCCCCCTAACCTATGCTTTTTCCCATGGATGGAGGGTTAAAAGACGGAAGTTAAATATATACAAATAATTTTTTAAACATATATCTTTATGCCGACATATGATTGAGCGAGCGAAGCGAGCGTCTCCACTTGACTCTTATGGCTCAAATGTCTGTTTTTTTCTTTCCTGTTACTGCTTTGGTACAGGTCGCACTCGCACCGTTTCTCTGATCGACCTGAAATTTTGCACACATGTACATACCACCTAGGCGGGTTGCTGTATAGTTTTTGAACAAAATCCGATCGTTGGTTATAAAAAATAAAAATAAAATAAAAAATAAAATAAAAAAATAAAAATGTTCCGATCGTTATGAAATTTTGCAGGGTCAATAAGTGCAACATTCTCTCCTATTTTACAAATTTTCAGCTAAATCGGTCAAGACCTTAAAGACTTATTGGTATGTAACATTATGGGAATGTCGTACCATACTCGGGTCGTGTTACACGTACCGGTGCTCGCTCAACAACGCGACGGGACTTTAGCGTTTTCCTAGTTTAAAACTGATCAAAGTATGAACAAAATATTTTTGAAAATCTTGAGAAGGTAAAATGACAGCCATCTTTTTTTTTGTTTTCTTAGTAGGCCCGGGCCTACTGACAAGTGTACTAGAAATTGAAAGTTGGAGCATAACCTCTGAATTTTGAGCCCGATAAAAAATTGTCACGAGGTAATTTTGTTTAGGATTAAAATTTCCAAGACGATGCAATTAATTTCACATCCAATAATTTAAAATTTTGACTTCGGGCCTAATGATTCAAATTTGACCAAATTTGGGTAAAAAAATAAAAATAAAGATAATTTGTTTTTATTGGATAGAGACTCAAAATAGATAATAATATGTTAGGCCTAGCCCTACTTGAAATAAATCTCCAATTTCAAAATTTTCAAATTTCTAAAATGTGCGGTAGTAGGCCCAGTTTACGAGTTACGACTTCAGTAATTGCTTGACGTATCTAATACGTTTATAACAGAGAAAGGGTTATAATACAGAGTTATGGTGTTTTTAAGTGTTTTTTCTATCCATTTCTTACACCCACGTCAATATTTGGACTCATTCCCTAAAATTACAGATTCTGTGATCAGATCTGCAAAAATAATTCCCCACCACCAGTGCCACTTTGTGCCTAGAATATACTCAGTTAACTGGTTAAAATTGATTTTCATTTACATAGTCCATATCTTTTTTTTCTTTCTTGTGCAAAGTTGGCTTCTTCCATTCTTCTGTCTTGCTATCCAATAGGAAGACTGCCTTCTTTTCTGTCCTGCTCAGTTCGTCGGGCAGGGAGTCAATGTCACTCTTGAGGGCGGCGCATCTGAAAAGGTGCGCTCTGTCTTGATCGTTCATATGTTGAAACACACTTTTTTTTATGTCTGTGAGTGTGACCCATTAGACTTTGTTATAACAAACAGGTAGATGGCAGAGACCAAGCTTAGGGCAAGCCCAGGTGCAGACAATATTGTACGGACGTCGAGATAACATTCAGTGTTGCACGACAGGAGAGCAGTTGCCTAGGTCTACGTTTAATATTGTGTCTGAGTTTGAACCAATAATAACCACTTAACTGGCTTCTAGGTAGGGCCTACAGATTATGCAATTTGTTAGTCATTAAGGATTACTAGTTTGAATTAACAATGAAGGTAATAGAAAAAAATATTGGGTCTAGCCTTACCCGAAAAAAAAAAAAATTGCCAAACTTAGTAATTTTCAAGCTTGGTCCCATCGGCAAAAATCTTATAAGAAATAACATGGGGACAATCTTTATGCCCTGCAACCTTGGAGGATTTTGATCAAAAAATACATGGTCATCATTTGGAGGTATTTAAATCAGTTGATATTAACCGTTTTCGGTCATGTGTCGGAGCAGCCCCGACATGGGTGTTTTTGCACACTTTACTACTACACCTCCCACAAAAAAATTATTTTTATTTTTATTATTATTACTTTGAAAACTTTGTAGGCCTATATTATATGATGCCCTCCCATACAGGTCTTTTAATGCAGTTAGGCCTAGGTACTATAGTTAACAATTCCAACACCTTCTAAAAAATTTAAAAAAAAATCTGACCAAAAAGGGTTTTATTATTATTATTATTATTATTATTATTATGATTATTATTATTATTATTATTATTATTATTATTATTATTATTATTATTATTATTATTATTATTATTATTATAATAATATTAATAACATTGTTGTGTTTTAATGCATTGTTGTTGTAATATTACTATTTCAAATATATACCTACTTAACTATAGTTCATTGTTTTGTCTGCATCTATGTAATTAGATTTATTTTGTTGTCCTCCTTTGTAAATCAGTTTTTTAACTGAATAGGACAGACGTTAAGGTGGGACAGGACCTCGGTATAGTGGCCTACGTTGGTGGAAGGAGAAGCTAAAGAGAGGCCCTGGAGGTGGGACTTAACAAGTGTCACTCAAAATATTCGAAAATGAGCCGTCCAATACACGGTCGCAGTTGCCTCGTGTGGCTGTGACTACACTATGTACTGCAGAAGCTCTGAAAGCGCGCGTCTCAGTCAGCCAGCGTAGCGCCAGATCGTTCACACTGCTACTCGACTCATCGGGCTCACTCGTCGAACGAGTTAGAACAAGATGATGTTAGTTCTAGGAGAGTAGGGTGGCTGAGTTAATTACATCAAACCGTATTTTGTTCAAACTCATATATTATATTAAAGGTAAAAGCTGATCATGTACATTATCAGGAAATATCAAAATGGAATTATTGTTTGCTGTGAATGAAGAAAGATTTATAAAATTTCCTGACTAAAAACGTAGTGGATTCAAACCCACGTCCGTAATAGGTACCCGGTACCAGTACCGCCGTACCGGCATATAATGTAAAATACGTTGATGAAAGACCTCAAGAGATAGCTGGTAACTGCATTTGAACAAAGTGGTGTATGTATAAATTGCTTTGTAAGTATTCATTTTATCATTCAATTGTGGATGTTTATTGCGTTAGTTACGGAAGTACCATTTTATATATTATTTATTCATTTAATTTTGGCAATCATTCATTGGATAAATAAGCAAATCCACCTCCTGATTAATTAAGCCCAGTGGCATATCCAGGGGGGCTTCAAATCATCTAGGTTTAAGCAAAAAAATTAATTCATCTATTCATTTTTGTAGACACATAATAACCACTTCAAAAATACCCATTTTCAAAAAATTGCTCGTGGACTATGTCCCGTAATTAATTTTAAGGCTAATTCTTTGCAATTAGGTGTGGTTATCGTTGGATAAGTTTTTTATTTAATTCTTGCACATTGGTAATGATAAACATAGGTGAAATACTAGGTATCTATAATATATTATAATAATCTATATTCTATGAATTCGTACATATGCCCGAACCCTAATAACTTCCACATAATATAGATACTTTTACAATCGTAAAATTTGTCCCCGCTCGGGATTCAACACGATTCATCACGATCGGAGTAAGACTGGTAAAATGCAAACAATCAAACAAACAAACAAACACAGAAAAAAATAAACAGCCAAACTTTCTTCTCCGCTTTGCTTGTCACGTTACGCACTTCCATTGAGCAGGTCATGGAGTGGGTACCCCCCTGCCCCACACCACGCAATTGGTGATCCATTCACGATGTCTTTGATTTAGTCTCTCGCGTCTGCACTGCGCATGCAACGCGACGTAGACCGCTGAGTCACAGCAATGGTCATAATAAAACATGTCCCGACAGTCGACACAAACAGTAGATATGGACACAGGGAAATAAAAAGACCTCATTTGCAAGAATGTTTAGGCTACTATAATAGCAACACTCGATCGACGACCACAACAATGAATCAAATGAATCGAAACTAAGAACAAGCCACCCCATAGGTTGTTCGGGACGTAAACAAACTAAACAATGCAAAGTTATACATATGAAAATTGGTGCGGGTCAGTATGAAGAAAACTTGTAATGACCGATTGACCGTTGTTTGTTCACATACAATAATGATAGGTGCCCGTTAGGGCGCCGCAGCCAAGCAGTGGTGTGCTAACATTCGGACTGATATTACTAGTAACTAGGAAAACGCTAAAGTCCCGCCGCGTTGATGGATGAGCGTTTTTTGTAAGTTTTTTGTTTGCGTTTTGTGCGTTTGTTCGCACTTTTCCTTTGCAAGTGCTTTGTGAATGCATTGTAGGTGATTGTTTGTCAACTTTCTATTGTTACTTGTTAATTGGTATTATAAACTTCAAAAAACTCATATTAAAACCTTTATTTCTGTGGATTCTGACTAACTTTTTCAACTTTTTCTTTCAAAAGGTACTACATCACCATAACCTTAATGTCAATGTGAAATCTGAACGTTGTAGCCCCACCCGTTTGGTCAGAATCGGCCCAAATGTGACGAAAATATCGCACTAAAAATTGAAAAAATCGTAAAAGTACGATATTCATGAGAAATATTTCTTCGATTGTACCCAAAAACAATACACCTCTAAGTTCAGAGAAAACGAAGGTCCCCTAGAATTTTCATCAAGATCGCATATGCCGTTTGCCCGGTAAGAAGCGAACAAACAGACAGAAAAAAAAAAATCCCAAGCTAATTTTTTTGGGGGGTCAGTGAAATTGAAGTCTTCGCTTCCGTTTGCTACGCTCATCCAACTATAATAGACCCTATTCGTCACTGACTGGACGGGTAGGTCTACAACGTTCAAATTTAACGTGCACGTAATAGTGATAGATGCAATTTGGAACAAAAAGTTGACTCAAGTTTTTTTTAAATGTAACTAAAGAAACTAAAAACCAATCTTCTACAATGTGTGTAAACATATAATGCTATAAAATATAGTTTGTTTATAATAACATATTATAGATTATTTATATGAAGCTCCATTTTATGCGTTATGAAAACTAAATGTTAGGAGGGTGTTGCTTTATTTTAATCGCTTCTTGTCATTCATTATATCTGTAAATCTCACTTCCACACTATAAATACATAAATTCACTTTGCCCCGTGACCGCATCGTTGCATATAGCTCGGCATTATGAATTTGCACGCAATTAAAACAATTGTTTGCAATGAACATTTGACTAGCTTGTGCAACGATGAAGTAACGGGACAAAGTGAAGTTATGTTTTTATATCGAGCACAAGTAGAATAATCAGAAGCTTGGCCCTTCTTTGAGATCACAATTGCCTCTAGATTGTATTGTTTTGTAGATAGGCGTACAAGTGTGTACGCTTTGTGATAGCCTATACACGTTCATTCCCTTGAAATTAAACAATTATCAAGTTTCAAGATTCAAAATCTGTTTAGTGAATGCATACAATAAATAAACATTTTACCAAAAATTATAGGCCTACATGTTCTCATGTTAACTATTAACTGCTATGTAAAAATAAACACTGCATTATTGGTCAACCAAGCATGATGGACCGTCGCAACCAACCACTACTAAACTTGTCTACAATGCTGCACCGTCCTCCCGGATGCGGAATACCTTATTCTAGATATCCGTGCGTAATAGTACCGATTCCAAGTAAATACGTTATTTACTCAAATTGGCGAGAAATATTTTCTGTTTCGGAATTGTTTTTTTTATTGTGTATTTTTGTTTGGAGATTTGCATCTAATATTATCTGAATGGACTACTTTTGAAGAATGACAATGATGTGTAACTTGATTTCAAAAAGTTAAAAACACCCATATGCGGCCACTCACACGGTCAATGTGGTAAAAGCCTAAAGTTTGCTCTCATATACATAACGTGATGAGGGCTCGAACAATGAAATTCTGTATAGTTCATAATCAACGCCCTGCAATGCACAACCCGCCACTGCATGACGTAGTGCAGTGGAACACCATTTCAATGAGTTCAAGTTCAAGAGAGCAGTAAACAAAGTGTATTTTAAAGTTTTCATATGCTCCAAAAAATTTAGGTGTCTTTGTCTGTTTCTTGTATAATCTAGGCTAAATATAATATGTATTCAAATGATGTGTGCAAAACTACAGAACGGACAGAGTTTGTTGTTCTTTATATGGATGGTTGTTGTTACAGAATTTGTTATGTATAATTGCATGACACAATAAACATTATAAACACTTAATAATTAGTGAGTGATTGGAAAATACGTAAAAATATAAGCAATGATTTGTCATTTACACACGTCGGGAGTGATTAAAAACGCGCGATGCACGGCCTTGAGACTGTCTCATCGGCGAGATTTGGGCTCAAGTCGTGGGGAGGAGGGACTATTATTTATTATTATTATTTATTATTTATTATTTATTTGGACAACAAATAACAATACAAAGTACAGTTAAAGTTTATAACAGTTTTCACCGTGTAGTCCATTTTTGCTAAACATAGACTAGTTGTTACATAAGTATTAATATAATATGATATAGGTATTTTACAAAATAGTATAGGCCTATAGCCTATTATATGGTACCTCCTACTAATAATAAAATATAGCAATTATTAGGTAGTTCTGTCTGTCATAAAGTCTTTTATGCTGTAGTATGCCTTTTGTATTAGGAATTTAGTTAGTTCATTTTTGAATTTGATGTGTTCTGTTATGTTTTTTTATTGATTGGGGGAGTTTATTGAATAGAGTTTTATTCAAATAATCAGAGTTTTTTTTGACCTAGGTTTGTACGATATTGGTTAAGATGGAGGTTATTTTTGTTCCTTGTGTTGTGGGTGTGTATGCCACTGTTGACTGTGAGAGTGTGGATGTTTTTTCTTATGACTAAAATTGACTTGAGAATGTAAAGGCATGTAACTGTAAGAATGTTTAGTGTAATAAAGTAGGGTTTGCAATGCTCCGTCGGCTTAAGGGTACATAATGCCCTGATTGCTCGTTTTTTGCGTGATGAATACCTTGTCGATATGAGTCGATATTCCCCAAAATTCGATTCCATATCTCAAGTGCGATTCAAATAGAGAAAAGTAACATATTTTAGCAGTTGATATGTTGCTTATTTGTTTGATGCTCTTAATTGCAAAACAAGCTGAGCTGAGTTTTTGGAATTAGGGTGTTGATGTGGGCATGCCAGGTTAAGTTGTTATCTATTGTTATTCCCAATAATTTTGCTTGTGTAGATGATTCTACTGTGGATTTATCATTTGAATTTGTAATGCAAGGTATTTGGTTGAGTGATTTGTTTTTTTGGAATGAATGGAATTGAATAAATTTGGTTTTTGATGAGTTTAGCAGTTGTTTGTTCACCGTAAACCATTCGGTGGATTCGGTAATTCTTTTATCTGCCTTCTCTTGAAGTTGTATTGTCTCATTAGCGGTAATACTTGTAGTGAAGTCATCTGCAAAAAGCTCTGCATCCTCGATGTGATCAGGTAGATCATTGACAAAGATGATAAAAAATAGTGGGCCAAGGATTGATCCTTGTGGAACGCCACAAATTACTTTTTCATAGTCAGATCTAGTCTTTGTAAGTTTGTTGTCTTTTAGTTCAGTCATTTCGACGCATTGCAGTCGGTCAGTCAGGTAAGAAGTTATAAGCTTTAGACCATTCCCACGTATGCCATAGTACTCTAGTTTTGGCTAGTAGTATTGTATGGTCAACACAATCAAACGCTTTTGTGAGGTCGCAGAATATACCCAATGTGGGTAAATTTAGGTCTACTGCTCCGACAACAGTTTTAAGAAATCTACTGATTGTGTCGCTTGTTGATTTGCCTTGTCTAAATCCATTTTGCCTCTCTGTTATGGTATTAAACTTGTCAAAAAATGAGACCATTCGTGTGTATATTATGGTTTCTAATATTTTTGAAGCTGCTGGAAGAATGGATATTGGTCTGTAGTTACTGGTTATATGTTTATTTTCTTTTTGAATATAGGGATTATTTTGATATTTTCAATGCTTGGGGAAAGACACCGTCCTCCAGGCAAGTATTGAAAATATCAGATAATGGTTCAGCTAATTCATTGATACATCTTTTGAATACCATAATTGACAAATCATCGATTCCCGTAGAGTATTTAGGCTTTAGTTTTAGTACTATATCTTTAATTTCATTTGGGGTTGTTTCATAAAAAGTAAAGGGAGTTACTTGGGCTTTTGTTTGTCTTTGTTAGGTAAGTTTGAAAATTGTGGTTTTTATTGTTTCCGCAAGTAGGCCAAGTTATGTTATTTGTTAATAGAGATGCTTCCGTCGTGAAGTACTTATTGAAGGTAGTGGCAATTTCAAAGGCGTCATTTATTAATGAGTTTTTGTTATTGAGTAAAGTTATATTTTCATTCAAGATTCAATGCGTTTATCTGTGATTTATCTGTGATCTGTGATGCAGCGATCATTACTTTTCTAAATCTAGAACGACTCAAATAATGCGGACAGTGAATAAGCCAATGCGAATACTGCTTGTACAGCGTACGGATTTTAATTTATAGCCTGGATGTAGTCCTTACTTATAGATTTTATTATTTCTGGGTATGCACACAGTCCCGTTTTGTTTTCACTGTTTGTCTATGATTATTGATTATATCAACGCTATCACACACCAATAATAAAATAGAAGTACCTAGTAGACCGAATTAATAACGCCATATCCAAATCTCAGATGGTTGGAGCATCAGCTCAGACAGCGGAAGACTGGGGTTCTATCCTCAGTTGATACAATTTCTATATTATGTTACGGTGTTACCGTTATCAAATGCTAAAACTCAGGAACTTTAAATCGATTAAAATGACTTGTTACAAATAAACATTACATATTATACCACCACGGAACAATATTTAAATTTTTAGATTGTCTTGCGCTCTGCGCATAATAAAACGAGTTTTTGT
Organism: Sweltsa coloradensis; assembly: GCA_024449915.1. NCBI lineage: Eukaryota > Metazoa > Arthropoda > Insecta > Plecoptera > Chloroperlidae > Sweltsa > Sweltsa coloradensis. The sequence goes on from JAMZAV010000448.1 coordinate 170,931, forward strand.
GACGTGGCTCATCCAACAGACTATAAAGAAACGCTCCTATAGAACCAAATGATCCGGGTTCGAGCCAAAACGAGGCATTTTCAATTCGAATCTTTGAATAGTTATAATTTGTTTAGTACCATATTCACAAAGATTGCGATACATTCTTTACAGTAACTATATTTTCACATCATGTGTGCGGCGTGATCTAATTATGAACAGATGGCCATTGTAAATCATACTACCATATTTTAGCATTGCTTTTCATCGAAGATATATATGACCTATTATGATTTTGCAATGTACGTGTTCTCATTGGGCTCATCTTAACAAAATTAATATTAACCTGTTGATTGAAGCAAAACCTTGCACACATAACTCAATATGTCTTAAACTGTTACCGTGTTCTATAACAAATACGTATTATAGGCCTATGCATTGTGTGGTGTTCTGCATTAGTTAAACAATTTCATTCATGGCCAATGAAATCGTTTTTTCGAACATAAATAACCCCCCTGTAACTCAAAAAGTCGTATCGCCAGAGTGCGCCACTTGCTGGGGCAGAAAAGGCCTAAAATAGCTGCAAAACATGCATTCGTAGTTCAGTAGTTTAGCGGTAACTACATATACGATTTTAATAATTTTTTTTTTAATTTGAAGATAATTGTTGAAATTCGAACTTATGTTTTGTACTTTTTCCATAAAAAAATTTTGTAATTTTTTTATTAAGCTCTAAAGTGAAGGTAAATTTTCAAAATATTGACCAAGTTTGCAATTTTTTATAAGACCATATTTTGTAGAATTTCGAAAATCGACAAAACATAAGTCCTAGTAAATTTTATCGTGAATAGAATAAAAAAAAATTATGCCGATATGACAGTTGTGGGCCGAGTTCTAACTGAAATGCTGGGACACTGCATCGCACCGATATTATAGCTACTCCTGTGCAACCTTAAGTAAATAAATAAAAACAAATTTCAAACTTGATGACTTAATTTAAAAATAAAAATATGAGAAAACTTTATGTACACAAGTTTTTGGAGCTGGCCAAAAATAGATATTACAAAACATTGACATCTACGTTTTGTTTCTGTCATTTGGGCAAGTGGTATTGTCAAAATATTCCCATTTACCAAGAAGAGGTGTAATTTCGGAAGTCGTATATTTGCATGTTTGAGTGTATATTTGTGCACAGTTTCAAGGCACAATTTTTTAAATGCCCAATTTAGATTGGTAGGCCCTATGATGCTCTAGTATGTATGATATTGGGCCTAAATAAAAAATAAGGAGGTTGAAGCCGATTTAAGAATCTCATCAAAACGCAAATTTCAGGATTGAAAAGCTTAAAAAATACATGTAAAGTTGCAGGTATACATGAAACATTTTAAAACTGTCATTTGAGTGTAGTATTATGCTCTAGATTATGTGGTAAAAAATAATTTTTGGGAGCAATAGCCTCTTTATACTTAATATAATGTTAAAAGTCCAACTAAACAAAGATCATCTTGTCTATTATGTGCAGACAAAGGATGAGTACGCTCTTGTGTTGACGCTGACTGACGGCCGCCTAGGAGAGGGAAATTTCATCACGCAGAGCCTGTTGCTTCTCGTAGAAGACGTCAACGACAATGGACCGATCTTTAAGCCTTACCAGCCGACCATCAGTGTTCAAGAGGACAGCGAACCTGGCATTCTCACAACCCTTGAAGCCACCGATCTTGATGAGGGCGCGTACGGCCAGGTAGGTTCAGAGTAGGAATCACTTCGGGTTCAAAAATTCGGAACCGGTTCTTACATAGGCACTATTTTATTAATATCATATTCATTACGAGCATTACGAGAAAGCTAAAACTGTTTTAAATATATTGATATTAGCTGTAAATACTAAATAGTGTAGCTTTATTAAATTACTACTTCTTTAATGTGATGAGTTCTGATGATACAGTCAAGTCAACATGTTAGGCCTAATTATTGACTCTTCTACTTCTCAGGTGTTGTACTCGCTGCAAGAGGTCGATGGTGATGATCACATGTTCTCAATCTCTACCTTCAACGGTCGCGGCATCATCAGGCTTGTCGGCCAACTGGACTACGAACGAAAGTTCTTGTACCAGCTACGGGTGCTGGCGATTGATCGGTCTAATAACGACAGGGTATGTTCGTTCAATACTCCTCCTACCAGTCTAATGCTTCAACGTCAACTTCAGTCCAATGGTTGAGGATGCAATGATTTTCCGTTTCTAATGCCGATTTCATCAGCCCCTTCTTTTTCCCCATTTTATCCAATATTAAATTTTCCCGAACAAGGTTACGTCTATTAAAAGAAGCAAATTTAACAATTTCCCACTTCAATGGATAAAATGTTAAAAGTCTAGTTTTGATAATTGTGTGTTTTGCAGAATTTTGATACCTTAGGCCTATATTAGGGTTGTCGTTCGATATGAATTAGAACATCGATAATCGCGCATGTGCAATCGATTATCGATCGATAAATATCAATATTTTTTACTTCAATTGACAATCAATAATCAATTAAAAATTAGGTCTATAGGCCTACTTTCTCTCATACCGACGCGGACCATGGACCTTTTGCAAGTGCATCCTTTTGTTCCTTCTATTTGCTCGAAACAGGGTTTTTCCACGCTAGGGATGCGAGCCCCCCCCCCCCTAACCCCCCACGCGGGGCTGGCCAGCCCAATGAGATCGCGCTATGTAGTGTAAACAGATGCTACCCGGCTCATGTGTTGTCATAGTGAAGGTCTGGCTTCTTGAAAATCTTAGTTTTGTGAAGTTTCATTTCAGCTTTTGTTGTGATTGTCGTTCATTTATTTACGGGATATTATTAGTAACTATTCAATGCTCCGATATTTATTACGTGACGAGATGAATAATATTCAACTTCATTTTGGAAGACGACGTAATATTGGTCTGAGAGAACTGATAAGATAGTATTATCGCAGCACTCGGGAATAAATTAAAGCGATACCAAGTTGGCGCTGGGTGGGGAGGAATGCATCTTGATAGATGCTTGTGTTGACCTTACCTTGAGTAGCTTACTACAATATTGGTTGTGACGAGGCGAGGTTGAGCAATCGGCGCCTGCAGGCGCGGCGAGTGAAGCCAACCAGCAAAACACGCAAGCCATGCAAGTTGCCTACACTGCAGGGGCAATACGTTGCTCTTCGGACTTCACATCATACGCGTGCTGTAGATCTCGCAGTGGACGAATTTTTCACTTGACTGGAAATATTTTATATAAAGTTCTGCAGAGCTAGCGATTAATTACAAAATTTTGAACGGGCGAGCTATTCGATTATCGATAATCGATTCGGGAAGACTGAATCGATTCTAAAGATCGTTTCGGGAAATAATCATATCGAAATCGATCGATACATCGATTATCAAACTGCAACCTTAGGCTACTATATAGTATTGATAATGATTTGTCCCTGCAATATTGATAATCCAAACTGATATGCTCTTCATTACCTTGATGTTTTTGCTCAACCTAGGATCTAAATGATGTCAAGTGATATTGGCTGATAGATTGACCCTTGAATTATTGAGATGCACATCACTACCGACTAGAGAGTTTGCTCTCATGTTTTTAGGTGAACACAGGCACGGCTGCAATTGTGATAAAAGTTGAAGACGTGGAGGATCAGCCACCAGAGTTTATCGTTGTGTCTCCGGTGACTCGGATAGGAGAGGATGCACACATCGGGACATCCATTCTCAGGGGTAAGACGAGTGCATGAATATGTGGTGTTGAACTGGAGAAGAATAATTCACGGTAATCGTTCTTTGAGTAGGGTTCCTGAAGGGATCTAAGCAGTATTATTAATAATAACGACACTCATGTAAACCTCTATTCACTAGATTGAACATCTTAACTGTGTCATCCATATTCATCTATGAAACAGCTTGCTTTGTCAAAAAATAAACAAAATCAGTCATTCAAAACTCAGAAATACACAATCACTCCACCAGACAAAAGAATAACATACACGTAATAGATCACAACCTCACATTATTTAGTAGAGACCCTGTTTATGCTGCCACGCAAATATGGAACTAACTACCAACCCAAATAAAAAAGATCGACAATATTTCTAGATTTAAGTATGAACTGAAGAATGTATTATTAAAATACTCCTTCTATTCAGTCAAAGAGTTCCTACAATGGGAGAAAATTACGATGTAACAGCTACAGACTATCCTAGGTTTAGGTTTAGATTGTTTGAGTAAATTAGTAAATTAGTAAATTAGCCCATTTAGCATAGGTAGGCCTAGTTTATAGGAATATAATAATGTAGTTAAATATTAGTTATTTTATTATGTTAATTTTGAGAGCTTACTACTATAGGGTCTATGTGGACATGTATTTTAGCTAATAATAGCTTATATTATGTATACCATCAACTGACTAGGAATAAATAAATACCTGAACGCTAGTGTGCTGGTAAAAAATACATTTTCTACCTATAACTAATTTAACATCTTTTGGCCATGCAATAAAAAAAAAATAGAAAAACTATGTATTTTGCATAATTAATAGGTACTTAATAGTCAATACATATTTGATATTTTCTGCATGATATTGAACTAAATAAATAATCTTTATGTCATTGGCTCAATGCTCATGCCCTTTTTAAATGAACAGAATAAAAGCCCAATGACCCGCTGTGAAATTCCCTTGATAGGGGTTGAAAAGGGGGATACATAATTTAATTGGTTAATAACATTTAAACTGCAATATAAATTAATATAGTACTGCAGACTATATTAATGTACCCTACAATTGAATCATTATCATGTATGTATTGTCTGTGTAGTCTACACAATAGACAGAAATTCCATTTAAAAAAATTAATTAATTACTGAACCACTCCAAGAAAATCCTTTATAAACATAAACATGGCAACAAACATTTAAATTATTGCACCCTAGAATGTGACCCCTCTGCGTGTTACAGTGAAAGGACGGGCGCGCGTGACATCTTCGACATCAACGTCAACTCTGGTGTCGTGTTTACGCTGGAGCAGTTGGATCGAGAGAGCGCGACAAGTAGCAACGGGGCATACATACTCGAGATAACGGCGCACGAAGAATCGCAGGTTGTCTTTCCAGCACCCACGGCCGTTACTGAGGTCACCATCATCGTCACCGGTATGAGGCTACTAGTTCTTACTAGAATTCAATTAGTAATTTTACATTTTCTTTATACATTGTGACTGTAATAGGCCTACTAGGGCATGTCTAATAAAATAAAAATAAGAGATCTTACTCTACCAATAATAGGAAATATTTAACAATACATTATGCCTACACTAGTACTTTACAACCTTTAGTACATAGTACTTAATTTATACCTAAAACTTATACTTAATTATTAATACCGGTACAAAATATAAATAGGTCCTTCAAGTAGGATACTACTTTTCCATAAACGATAATAAATTAATAAAAATTATACAAAATAATAAAGTTGTTTCAAATAGCTTTTTTGATATCATTGCCTGCAGGTGATTTGTGACCAACCAGCGGTTACCATTTCAAATGCCGAGCTAATTGGCTTCAAATGTCCCTCATCATCTCAACTTTAACTTTGCCTTCTTCTCAGACCTGAACGATGAGATCCCCACGTTCCGCAGCACACACTACTTGGCTGAGATAAACGAACATGCGCCCGTCAACACTCCTGTATCGTTTCTTGCGTCCGCGATACCGGAAGTGTTCGATCACGACCAAGGGAACAACGGAACGTTCCAGATGTTCTTGGATGGAGAACAGGGAATCTTTGAGGTGACACCTCCTAAAGGAATCAACGAGGCCTCGTTTCTAATACGGGTCAAGGATCCGACCAAGCTGGACTTTGAGAAGATTGCCTCGATTAACTTCACTATTATAGCGAGGGAAATGGTGCCCGTCAACGCCAAGTATAGTCTGGTCCCGGTCACCGTACACATTCGAGATATCAACGACAACTTTCCAGAGTTCACTCAGCCATTGTATGAGGTAAGTTTCTTTTAGTTGAAGAGTAGTTGATCTGCTCTAAGGACGGCATTGTTCACAGACACACACAAATACGTAATAAAAAATATGTCTGCTTGCAATTAATTATTTAAAGAATTTTATTTTTTTCATTTAAATTTAATTATAAATAATTATAAATAAATATAAATAAATAAATAAGAAATATAAAAAATATTTACCAAGAAATGCATTCCTTTCCCTGTGCAAGGAGCACATATGGGAGAACCAACTACATGTGCCATGGCTAAGGGCAAGATTAAATGGTAAATAAAACTTATGAATTTAATTGAATTAAATTCCTAATTTCGTGTTAAAAATGGACAAAAATATGCATATTTCGGTAAATAAAGTACCAATTTTGGTAAAATATTAGATCTTAAAAGCAATATTTTACTTAAATACAGCGTTAGGAGCGGACTCTTCTTCTTCTTCTTCTCTTATGCCCACATTGACATATCTATGTCATCATGTGTCTTGACAACCAGTAAAGATAGGACTCCTGTTCCCTCCTGTCCATACCCCCTGGCATTTCCCCATAGTGTCCTTTCAATGTAGCGCATCTAAATAGATGTTGTCTGTCCTGTGTTCCATCACCACAGAGTTTACACATGCTGCTCTCCATCACACCTATTCTATGTAAGTGCTTTGCTAGCAAGTCATGGCCGGTATCTAGTCTAAACTGTGCTGTTGTAGTTCTTCTCCTATAATGGTTTGTCCTATCATTTCTTCCTTTCCTTGTATTAACTAGCTCACTCCACATTTTATTCTTGCCTTTCTCCTTCCATGCTTTCTTTACCTCCGAGTTGCTGGCTGATTTCAGATGTGATTTAGCTGATCTGTATGAAATGTTGTTTATGAATTGCTTGGTTTTACTTCCCATTTTAGCGAGGAAATCAGCCTTCTCGTTTCCGTTTATGCCGCAGTGTGCCGGTATTCACTGTAGCATTACTGTGTTACCTGCATTCATCAACCTCAGGATTCTTATCTTGCAGTTTCTTATTTCTGCTTCTGTTTCTTCTCTACTCACTATAGCCTGGATAGATGCTCTTGAGTCTGTTAGTATCACCACCTTCCTTTCTCTAAAGTATTCAATCTTCTCCAACGCTTTGCTTATTGCTCTCATCTCCCCATCAAAGTTACTCCCATTTGATCCTGCTGGGAATGATTCCTCAAACTCTCTACTGTGTATTCCTGCACCTGCATTCCCTTCTCCTGGTGTTGCTGATCCATCCGTGTACATATGCAGCCACTCCTTCTCTGGGTATTCTTTGTGAATAAATCTTAGTGCCAGACTTCTCATATGCTCCTCTTGATAGTTCTTTTTCTCTTGTATTCCTTCAATATTTAGTTGATGGTTTACTTCCAATGATGACATATGAATGTTTGGTTTTCCTATTTCTTGTCTGTTTTCAGTTATCACTTCCCCCATTAACATTTCCCACTACATTTCTAGCTTCAGTTATGAATGTTTTTTGTGTTTTAAGGCCTTCTTGGGGATCTCTGTCAAAATAATCTACATCCAAGCGAACCATTTTTTCGTACAGGCTTCCGGCTGCTACATTTCTCCTTGCTTCCAGTGGTGGGACTTCAGCTACTGTGTCCATTGCGGTGATAGGTGTGGTTTTCACTCTTCCTGTTATGATGAGCGGACTTACAATATTGATGCAGTGTGTGTCAGTTAAAAATGCAAATTTAATAACGTTAATTTTGTAATTCAATACGATGAAATTGATATCTCTTCAGTTGCATTACAAATGCTTTGGACAAGGTGCCATTACGCGTAATTTCACCATTTGTATTGACAATAAATAGAGTTTTCAGTGAATAATACAGATATATTTGTATATTTTGCACTTAAAAATCATTAATTTCGGTATAAAAACCAATTTTATCTCAATTTCCGTATAAAAAACTAATTTCTCCCAATTTTGTTGTAAAAGCTATTATACCGCCACTTACGAAAAATGCGGGGCTCTAGCCATGGGCCATGTTAGTTTCATGTGCTTCAGCAAGGCTCTTCGCGGCACGAGATTTCTACATAGATTTCATAGATTTCAAGTGTTTTAGCAAAATATTTGCTAGCATTGACGCCGTTTCTTGTTGTTCAATGTACAAGGATAAACAATAAATAAATAATTTAATGTTACTTGTTATATCTAGGTGCCCGTTAGGGCGCCGCAGCCAAGCCGCGGTGCGCTACACACTCAAGCACCTCATACACCAAGCAGAGTTGGGGTGATTTCGAGGTGTTACCCAGCCGTCATGTAACGTGATGTGAACTTGAAAACTATCACAATCGAGGGGATTTAGGTACCTGACAACACATGCCAAATTTTATTGGGGTACGACCATTCCTTCTTGGTGAAAAAATGGCTTGAAACATGCTCAAAATCACTTTAAGGATGTTAGCTACTGCTACTGCTACTGCTACTACTGCTAACATCTAATACGTCGGCCCGCGATTCTGACCAGACGGGTGGGACTACAATGTTCATATTTTACATTGACATTAAGGTTATAGAAATATAGTCTCTTTTGAAAAAAAAAGTTGAAAAAGTTTGTTGGAAGGCTTCCAAATAAGGGTTTTAAAATAAGCCTTAAACACTAGGCATACAATCAACAAGTAACCATAGTTACTTGACACTTGTTGACGGTATAAGCAGAGTTAGGCGGGAAAGTGCGATACGTTAACAAATGGCGGACATTTTAAATTTTGCTTCTATGTGTGAAACGAGAAAAGTTGTCATTATACTCTCATAAAACAAATCAGAAACCGTCCCTGGCCTAGGCCCAGATGTAGAAAATTATTTATAATGCAAAAGTGTAGGTCTAAAGTTCCATTAGGCTATAGGACTAGATAAAATAAGTACTTACATTACATGTTTAACAAGCCCTAGGCCTTTCTTAGCCAACCCTAGGCCAGCACAACATTGTTCTGCCCGGTGGTTCTGCCACACAATACACAAAAACACAATGTCGAAGAAAGGTGTCGAATAATATGAGCTTGCTCATCTGTTTGTTTACATAATTGCAACAATCAAATCATTTCATGAAACTCGACTTTCGATTGGCCCGCGTTTATGAAGGAACTGCCATCTAGAATAAATATAGAACTTTTTCGAGCTCTTTGCTATACGCAAATCTTTTTAAAGTGTTTGGATTTCGTGATACTCTTTCAACTCACAACCCATGACGTTTTCCACGATACCGTTCAAGAATACCAATTCCTTCGAAAACGAAAACGACTTCGATTTCAAATTGCGTTTTCAACTCATCTCCCACGAACTCAAGAATTGGGGTCCAGTCCTTATACCGTCGTTATACCATGGTTATACCACCTATACCCAGGATGTACATGAATCCGGGTCTAGATATTTTACATCCTATATTGTTACTGCTAATACCATAGAAATTAAATCAACTTTGATAAAATTATTATATTTTAACATATAATTTTGCAATGGAACTTGAAAAAGTAATGAGATCACACACATAACAAAAACTTGTAGAAATACAGCCAAACCTTACACACTCAAAAGAAATGAGATCTAAAAAAAGGGCCAAGCTCATCTACCCTTCCACATTTGCGCATTCTTAATTCATAAACGTACAGTGTCCCATAACAGCATCCTCGAAAAGCTTGGCAAAATAAAATTTGCATGTTATTACGTTTAAATTAATTAGAAAAAAGAACTTGGATGAACTATTTCGTTTAAATTAATAATCGCAAATTCTATTTTGCCAAGCTTTTCGAGGATGCTGTTATGGGACACTGTACGTTTATGAATTAAGAATGCGCAAATGTGGAAGGGTAGATGAGCTTGGCCCTTTTTTTAGATCTCATTTCTTTTGAGTGTGTAAGGTTTGGCTGTATTTCTACAAGTTTTTGTTATGTGTGTTGGATATACATTAGCAACAATTTATTAACGACCGTAGTAAGGATTATCTTTATAACTTATATAAGTTATTATAAGAATCTGTTTCAGCTGGACTTGTCAGTTGTGCTAGTTTTCTAGTCATAGTTTTAAGCTTGTGCTGACATATTCACATCACAACTACTGTAGCCTAGTGTATTATTGGGTACGGTGAATGAAGGACTTGCTTGCTGCGTTGCAGGTGTCTGTCCCCGAGAACGCAGCCATAGGAGTCACTGTGGCCTGGATCCAGGCGCTAGACGAAGACTCTGGTCAGTTCGGATCTCAGGGGATCCGTTACACCAACCTAGGAGGGAGCGTGGCCGAACTGTGAGTAGTAGGGCCTACACACTTGTGCTAGAGGCCTAATCATATAGTACTAAAGTGATTTCTACCACTCATCGGATGTATGGAATGGTTAAAAAATTGCTAAGATGTCATGAGACTGCAAATTGGGTAATATTAGCTGACTAATATTCAATTCAAATTTTAAGTACCAACCATGTAGTCTATAGACCTACTCAAAATTTCTACGGAATTGTAATTATTTTAAAATAAAAGTTTTTGTTGATTGGCCAAACCTTATATTTTTGGCCCAATACATTCAGATATTTAATATTTAATATTATCATTTATCACACTTAATAACTTGTGGGCACTTTTTTACCATATTTACCTGATTGCAAGCCTGTCTTTTTCTTGTTGACACATTCTTTCAGTGTAAAATGGCACCTTAGCTTTTAAGTAATGTAAAACTTATGGTCTCTTAAAATTAAGTTAATTCTATGTCTTGGATTTTCAGGCTGTCTCTCGACCCTGTATCAGGAATAATCACAATTAAATCCAATGGTCCCGCATTCGACCGTGAGCTAGTATCCAGACATTACCTGACCGTCGAAGCGCGCGATGATTTGGGAAATGGAAACAGGTTGGTCTCGGCACCATTGTAACAATTTGTGTCTTTTAAGCGATACATTTTCTGCATTTAGGTCTAATATGTTATTTCCTTTTTATTTTTTAAGAAATACCGTGCAACTAATAATAAACATTGAAGACGTCAACGACAATGCCCCCATGTTCCTGCAAAGTAAATACGAAGCACGACTGTTGGAAAACAGTCCCGAGTTTGATTCTCCACTGTTCATCGAAGCTCGCGACATGGACTTAAATGGTGAGTGTATTCCCTGGTACGACACCTGGGCTGGGTAGGTAGACCTACCTATCTTTATAGAAGACAGTGCAGCAACATTCTTTAGGGATGACATCGGATACCCTGGTCCTTACCAAACATCTTCTCTCTGCCACCAGGCACACTGAACAGCCAGCTCCGCTACAGCCTGCTCAGCGGTAATGGCAGCTTCACCATCGACCCTATCCGAGGCTCGTTGCGTCCGGTCCACCCGCTGGACTTTGAACAGCTGACTGGCAGCGTGTTGAACGGAGGCGTGAGAGCGGTTAGTCTCACTGTGCAAGTGCAAGACCTTGGAGAGCCCAGTCTGTGGTCCGAGGCGCCAGTCACTGTCTACATCATGGATGTCAACGACCATGGACCCATCTTTCAGTTGGACCACTACGAGAAGGTGACATTTGATTTTAAAATCTTTTAATATAGTCTCTGTAGCCATTGAAGCTGTTGTCTCGTCTTACAATACAAACTAATAGGCACGTTAATACCATATAGTAATATCGTATTGGACCGAATATAGTACAATTTCGGATGTAACTCTACCCCCAATTTTTCGAAATCATTTCAAGATAAGAGAAAAAAATCAAAGAAAATTAAAATGTACAAGAAACATTTTTGATTTACAATACAATGATTCCAAAATATTGGAATCGATAATTGTGACCTAAGAATCGATTCCTAAGATCAAACTTTTTAATTTTTACGCACAGTTATTTTGGTGGTATTTTCCGTGATGACGTCACCCGCCCCACGCCACGGAACGATGTATTTCACAACGTTGCGTTGTCGTCTGTTGACCGTACTGCCTGCCATTTTGTATGATTGGCGTCTTGCGGCGAAAGAGGGAAGGATCAAAGATACTGGAAGTACAGTGGACAAGCCAAGTTCGGCTGGCATAGAGTTGGTGGGCGGGGCGATGTGCAACAGCCGATGCGCGGGAGTTGCCTATGTTCAGACTCTATTTCAAATGCAAGAGGGTGGAAATAATGCAAATGCTGTTTTTGAAATTGTACTTTTGGAAAAAAACATTGCGCTACATTCTGTCCGATACGGTAGATATGAAATACTAAAGCTACAATTCATGGGAAAAAATCTTTGTACAGTCTTGTTTTAACAATGTAGACAGGATCTGATCACGTATTGTAAATTACTTTATTAAACAAGTATTTTATTAAATGAGAACCACTTTACTTAGTTTCGATTATCAAACATTTAAAATACTTCATCCGTCAATTGGTTCTTAACTGACCCCCGTCTTTATTAGGTGGTGCTCGTTGGTTCTTTGGTCTTCCTCAGACATGTCCTCATGTCATGTCATGTCTTGGTTCAAGCAGAAGTTTTATGTTCAAAAATGGACTTAAATCCACTATATGATTGTAAAAGGTGACTTTGGAGCTGTCCTAAGCATATAATGTTGAGGATGCCAAACATTTAATTATTCTTGATCCTTATTGAGACCTGATTAGGGCCAAATTTGTTACTAATAAGTATCCCAATTTGCTGTTAATCCTACATTAGGTGTAATTAGGCCTATGTACCGGTATTTTTATGTTGGGTCTGTAACTGTGAAAATCTAAAAATCTTGTAATCGCCAAATGTCAAATTCAAATATGAATTTATTTGCGAATTCCAGTCAATTCCGGAAGACACAGCTGGTGGCACTGAAGTCTTGCGAGTATCGGCAATCGATGCCGACGGCTCGTCGCCCAACAATGCAGTTGTGTATCGCATCGCGCATGGAGCAGGGGACAAGTTTGTGATTGGTGCCGAGAACGGAGTGATAAGCGTGGCTTCGGGCGCCAACCTAGATCCAGACCACACGGAGCCTAAGACCACGCACTACAAGCTAACTGTCAGGGCGCTTGATGGGGGTATTGGCGTGCAGCAGAGACAAGCCACAGTACAGGTAAACGACTTATTATAGGCCTACTGTTAACGTTTGTTTGGGGCTATTTTTAGTAGGACTTCTAAAAAATGAACAATAATTTTGATTAGGGATGACACCGGGTAGCAAAATTCGGAACCGGTTCCAGCACTCAAATTACCCGGGTACCCGGGTCCCGTTACGTCACGATGTGTGGAAACGCTGTTTCCTAGGCCTACTAGTTGGTTTGAAGGTCATACCGACTGACTACGTTTCCGTCTCTGGAAACTTTTGCAATAATCGTTCACAAATAAAGAACCCCTTTGATAACCAGGCAATGATCTTCATTCTTCATTACACCAAAGATTAGTTTACCAATTACACTGTACAGGCAGTGAAACTCGTTGTAGGTAGGCCTAGGCCTACGCGCAGAAAGCAGGGGAAAACAAACACGCATCGAATGTGGGAAAATCTCTCACTACTATATCCCGCACTGAAGCTCTCGTCGCAAGATAAGCCTAGGAAAGAAAGAAGATAAGCCCAGGAATAACAATCCTATGCGTCGTGATTACGAATTTCGTGAATCGGTTTGAAAGATGATTGCATCGCGAATTCTTCTTCACCCAACCATCTTTGTCAGTCAGCTGTGAGTGTGAGTTGGTTGGATCGTACGCGCATCTCGTACTGCGCAGACGGCGGTGTCCAAGATTTATTGCCGCATCTTTCTCTCTTGCACTCACTCGTGGCATGGGCGCGACTCGCCGAGACGGACGGAAGCACGGGATTAACTTGGACTTGGGCCGAATTTGCTAACCTTTGCGCTCTCTGTCTGGCGCGGCGCGCGCACCATGCTTACCAGTCTCAGTAAGCGCGCGCATCACATAATGTCTGCCGCGCGGTTCAAAGAACCTTATAATAATATAATGCGAATAGACATATAGCGGACGTGAAAAAATATAACAAACCTTTATCGTTTCTATTTAAAATATAAAGGAATATTTATCATACATAAACAAAAAAAAACTCATCACCTTTAACGTTTCTATTTATAATCTAAAGGACTTTCACCCGCAAAAGAGTTTTATTAATTGTTATTGAATTTATAATTAATGTTATAAAAGAAAAACATAAAGAATAGAATGTAAAAAAAAAACACCTTGCCGGAGGTTTGAACCAACAAATTCTCGTTTAGAAGTCGGACCCGCTACCACCCTGCCACACAGCGCTGTGTTGATCGCCCGCCTACAAACGTGTTGGGTGGTAACGACGGTGGCCGGCTGCCGCGGAAAGGTTAGCCAATTCGGCTAAACGATTCAACCGCACGTGATAGCTTACAACGCGCTCTGTCGTCAACTCCAGTTACTCTTTAGGCAGCGGGCACGCTCCGCGGGAAAGAAACGCAACCACGTAGCGCGTAATTTAAACTGGTGAATTAGCCTAAAAACGGCCACGAAATATACCCGGATCTTAAAATCGGCTCCGGGTAATTTCTGGAACCGGGTACCCGGGCTACCCGGGTACCCGATGTCATCCCTAATTTTGATGTGAAAAATGGAAATAAATCAAATAATACCTTAAATTTGTGAAATCAGCAGTTTGGGCTCTATTTTGAAATTTAAAGTTTTATTTTGAACTTTATAGTTTATAATAATAACAGCCACATTCATTATATTGTAGGGATTAAGTCGTCCAGGTACCCGGATACCTGGATCTTCTTATGGGCTTGTTTAATATGGGTGAAAATGGTAATTTTAGGCCCAAGTGCCTTTATTCCGGTGGTCTATTTCCTCGTAGCCCGTGATGACATAGCAGGACGCTCTGCCTGTAGCCCGTCCCCGCGACCTGGAGACTGTTCGCTTCACTTGTCATTGGGGCTGGAACTGGCTAGAAAATATAATGCATAATCGGACGTAATAGCATAGTGCTACTATCTTAATGAATGACGCATTGCGAGTTGCGACGCTACAAATCATTTATATTGAGATTTATTTTTGTATGTTGTATGGTATAAATAAACATAATATAGTACATTCATGCGTATTATTATTGGGTCTTTCATTTATAGAAACAGTTTATAGTAGCCTATATGGCAATGCATGCCTATGTTGATCAACACAGTACCATATCCTATTTGGTCAATTACGACAATTGAGCTAAGATAGATATATACAGTCGAGCCCACTTATAACAAACTTGACAAAAACTGACTTTTACTTTGTTAAAAAGAACTTTGTTAAAACAGAGTCACTTTACATGTATTTTTAATTAACAAACTTTAAAATTACTTTGTTAAATCCATAACTTTGTTAAAAGAGAGTTCTTTATAAGTGGGCTCGACTGTACTATTTTTATTTTACGTGATTACTGCAGAGCAATGATGACTGCCACCTAGAAATGCTGTATCCCTCCCTCCCTCCCTCCCCCCCCATTACCAGCATCATACACATTTTATTTATTTATTGTTTAACACATGAACGTATTAGATTACTAGAAATGGGCATAGCCCCATTCACATTTAGTGCCTTGCAACCTAATAAATATAAAGACAATACACAACAATTAAATTCATTCACATAGTATGTGGCAAACCATCAAAATACATTGTTATGGAGAAACAGGACCAGACTAGTCTGTCCGATGTACACTCGACCACTCTTACAGGACCTTAGTGGATATGGTCTTTAACTGTGTTTTATAATGCTTGGAGCTTTTTATGTGGAGAAAGGAGAGTAAACAGGCGGCTCACAGTAGGCTGCAAAACGACAAGCGTGCGGCCTGCCAAAACCGTGTGTTGTGTTAATACACTCTCATTATGGTGGTGCAATGTTCCGAAAACAGTGTTATACTATTACAATCTCCTATGTTGCAGTTATGTTCTATGCTGTAAAAATAGATTAATTTGCTATATTGTGGTAAGCCTTGTAGGCCTATATCTTTTGTTGATATATAAATAAATAATAATAAATATGTTCGTTTTAACGTTATACTACCCACCAAATGATTTCATTCATCCCTTAACCATTGATTTGTTGGTCACAATATTTTGCAGTTAACACTTAACATTTAATTTCTTGTTGTATATGGCTACTAATTTTCTGGCTACTACCTCCATGCAGGTGAACATCTCGGTGATTGATGTCAACAACAAGGTGCCCGTGTTTCTGGATCCAGGTAGCGTTCGTGTGCGAGAGAATGCACGTGTGGGTACGGTGGTGTGTCGACTGTCAGCACTGGATGCCGACGACAAGCCTGTGTTGCGCTACCGCGTTGACGCTGTTAACTCAGGGGCGCGATCAGAAGAGGTAAAGTATTATTTATGAGATGATATTTTGAATTTTCCATAATAAAGATACATGTATGAAGCAGTTTCAGTTTACATTTTATAGTGCTTGTATTTTTACTATGTAGCATCTATTGTTGTTATGAATTTGTTTATTGTATTGTAACACATCTTTAGTAATAGCAGCATAACAGATCCTGCAGGCCTGCTATTGTGTTGTACAAAAGTGTACGTTATGCTAATACGTGCATACATACTTTACTACAGGGTACACTGGTCAAGCCCTCGGACTACGACTTCCTGGGTGCGCTAGAGCTCAACGCACTCAACGGCGAGCTTAGGGTCGTGAAGATGCTCGACCGGGAAAAGGTCGAGTCGATACGGCTGGCGGTGGTCGTCGAGGATCTAGCCGCCAGCCAGGGGAAGCAGACATCCATGGGTGGGTAGCGAGGTGGCTTACTTGGGCACAAGTCTATGCTGAAAACACATTGTTTAGTAAATTACAGATGTCTAAGAGTAATACTAATTAATCAATACAAAAGTGTGTTTGTATATTATATAAATTTTGGTGAAGAGGTTGTGATATCCGTTGCTATATTTTGTCTTCAATGTTGATGTTTTCATTGTGCATCGAGGCCCAGTCTTAGTCAAAATGAAGTTAGCTGTAAATCCTAATTTTACTGCTCCCTTCTCACCGTGACTTCTCTTGTTTTCAGCCGTCCTAACCATCATAGTTGAAGACGAGAACGACAACAACCCCAGTTTCCGACGCCCTTTTTACCGCCGCTCAATTACAGAGAACAGCAAGAACGGTGTGGTTATAACCAACATTGTGGCAGACGACGCGGACCGCAACCGAACGATATCCTACTCTCTGGAAGGTCCTCGTGAAGCCACAGAACTGCTGTACCTGGATGCCGAGACTGGAGAGATGGTTGTAGCCTCGCGCATGGATCACGAGACGTCGCCGTGGCTCAACGTTACAGTGCGCGCGACCGATTCCGGAGTACCATCGCGGTCGAGCCTCGTGGACGTGTTCATACAGGTGTTGGATGAGAACGACAACAACCCGTACTTTGTGGGTGATGTTAGTAATGTGACGGTTAGGGAAGATGCGCCAGTCGGGACGGAGATTGCTGTCATTGAAGCCAGGGATGCTGATTCGGGTGACTTTGGCAGGGTCACCTACCTTCTAGACCGCATGTCCTCGCAGGTACGCAGGGCTGTCATCTGTCTTAACCTAAGATTGTTGCATGTTCTTGAACAGTTGGACCAACCAGGTACGGGTGCCGAACTTGAGGATAAGGAAGCCTGTCTCTACTGGAAAACCAGAAAATGCATGATATGGGTGATTGCCTAGTAAGTAGTAAGCAAAAAATGTGGGAAAATGAAAAAAAGACGAAGATTACTATACCATGTGCTCTACTCTGTTTCATGGTAAAATTACCATGCTAAGTACTGTTCTTTTTTCAAAGTTAGAATATTATTTTAAAGTGGTTAATAAATATGTATTTTAAAATTTGTAGTTTGTTGGGTAACTAGGGCATATAGGCCTGTAACGAATTTGCTCTAGCTCTTCAAATAAAGAAGTTAGGTGCACAAACCGTATAACAAGCTGAAAATTTAACCAAGTGTTCTCAACACCCTGATTAAACTACTGTGTAAAATTACCCGAAATCACTTTAGCGGAAAAAGGGTTTTAAATAATGGCAAACGGGTAACTTTTCAAAAAAATGGGAAGTTTTGTAACATCATTAAGAAATAGCTGGAAGCTAATCGTCTGGACAAAACTGCACATACCTTGTTTTTAAAACTACTTTTTAATATCCATAAACGTAATAAAAGGCATAGACCAACAATTTTAATTATATATAGTCTGTTTACACATAAATAGACCCCGAAATGCATTTTTAAACCGTTTCGCAATATTTCAATCTCATTCTTCAGACGAAATATGAAGAATTATCTAAAACTTATCCAGCAATAGAGTCATCTATGTGTCTGCTTCGATAAAAAAAATTGACGCCTTGAAAAACGTACATTTAAAAACATTGATTGTAGGCTCGAAGCCGCTTATGCTTTATTGTCCACTTTTCCCGCCAAAATATAAACATAGCTAAATTTGGATTTGAAACATTATATACAACGCCAACTAGTAACATATCTTTTAAAACTACACAAAAACAACCCTTTACATTTGACATTAGTTAGAATGTCATAGAACATGTTCAAAATAAAATAGAACCATACAAAATAAATCACAAAATATGCGCTGTACTCGTTCTTTAGATAGAAAATCAGCATCACATGACTACATACAAATTTATACACTCTCTTAACAATTCATTTAATTATTAATAGCCTTTTTAAGACTAAAAAGGCTAAAGAGGCTAAAGGGCTTACAATAGGCAATTTTTTCTTGTTTGTAGTTGTAAAATTTTAATTTTTTTAGTACTTGTTCATATTATATTTAATGATTTGTATAGGTAACGTATTTGTATTGTTTTGAATTGTATATTTTTGAATTGTTTAGTTTTAGTTACACCTAACATTTGTGGGTTTTGATACCTGTTGTTAAAGATAAATAAATAATAAATAAAAAATAAAAAAGTTCAATGATTTATGGTTTCTTTAGTGCAAAGTCGTACGAACACTCGCGAAATCACGTCAGTTTAGGTTAACGCCGTTGTAACACTGCCCGAATGTAATAGACCTAGGAAAAAAGAAAATGATATGAACATTAACTTATTTTTGGATGATTTCGTAGAATCCATTTCATGACCGCTTTTCCTTAGTTTTGGTCATCATTAGTGATATAAGATTTGTCTTGAAAATTAAACACGTTGTAACAGTCTCGATTACATCGGCAAATATCTGTACAATCCAGTCCATTTCGATAGCAGGGGCATTTATCGGAATCAGTGCACAAGAACTTTGTTCTACATTACACAAGGTCCCTCATGATTCCGGATAAATGGTCCTGACTGAGAATGAAACACAACACGGTTTGAATACTTTTCTGAAATTTTTATTTTAATGGCAAAAGGACGGAATGCATTTGATATCTCAGTGTCAACTCCAGCTTCATTTAAAAATTGAATGTACATTTCCATTTCCTAAACTTTAGGGAGCTGTATTATTTTTTCCGTTTTCAATCGAGTCTTTGCAAGAATCCCAAATAAAGTCTGCGGTTTGGTCATGTTTTGTTAATTGGTTTGATCATTTTTTGCGGATTCGATGTTTCTTGTGCTTGTGTATTTTTGATAACAGTCTCGATGATACCTCTCTTTTACAGCAAAGAGATCGCTTTCAAATGAAATTCGTTTGCCTATATTTTGATCACATCTACTTAACGGGGCTTGAAAAAACAGACTCTCTGACTCGAACAGGATTCATGTCGACAAGTGAAAACAAACGCCCTCGTTTAAATTTATCTTCTATCTCGCCACAAATTTAACAGTTGATATTCCAATCAAATTTAAGTGATTCATTCCTAGCACGGCGTTTAGACTCAGTTGGTACATTGTACGTAGTGCCTTCTTCAGATAAATTTTTCTTGCTCTTTCACGTTTGCGTGAGTCTGTATAAACAGTTCTACATTTTTGGTGAAATTTGTATGGGAAACTGTCAACGGTACATTCTCGGTATTTAAGAATTTTAATAGCCACATCGTCCTGCCTAACTCCCAAACGCTTTTATAAGTGTAACAAAACCTTTCTTAGTCAAAATCGTTTTATATTCTGTGGAAATTAATGGGCCTTCCTTGCCATCACAAATAAGAACACACACGGTAGTTCTGTGAAATGTTGATTTGATATATTCTTTCGCAGAAGAGATCGCAAAATCGTCCTTGTCACCTATTTTAATAAATGTGCGGATGTGTGAGTTTTGTTAAATGTATACATTATTAGTCTTATATTATTATACATTGCAGTCAGTAATCACCCATTTCCAGGTTATTTTGTATGATTTTTCATGATTTACATTAAAAGAAAAGAGTTAAACAACAGGCACAACCATTCGTAGACTTCAATAAAACTTCCACAAAATTAGTGAATTAACACAATAATCTGGCACCGAGTTATAAAATACTAAACGAACTGTCCTGTTCGAAATATCTAACAGGACCAGGACTGAACTGATATTAACCTTTAGTAAAGCTCTTGCACCCTTACACCAATTCATTTTTGTATTTGTAATTATTTACAATAACCTGAGTAGAGTTGAGCATACGATCATTTAGGTTTAAGTATGTTGGAAGAGATAACACTTGATAACACGAATGGGAAGATGCGGTATGCCACACATATTTCAGTGGAGGGGCTCGATCTAACACGCGTCAACAAATTTGTATGCTTATTGCATTGGTACCGGGTAGTAAAGATCTGTAAACACAGAAGAGATGAGCAATCATAACGTAGGTGGATCGTACAGTCGCTTCAATTTTGTGTGAATTGTGTGCATGTATTATTCTAAAGCCAAACGGGTAAGGAGCTGAACAACTGGACAATGTCATGAAAATTTGGCAATTATTTGTGTTGAGAAATACATATTGTGCAGTTAGTGTTATTAACAATGTTATCTCATTAAAAATTACAATACATATGAAGGTTGTAAAACTATTTTAGCACACAGCAACATTTAAATAAAACACAGCACAGCTCTAAAACTTTAACATTAGGCCTACCAATTTACCATGTGATACTTTTATAGTCTTAATTATATTAATAAAAAGGATGTGTAAATTCTATATAATTTTACAAAACGTTTCATATACATAAGGAAAAGACGGGATCATTTCAGCAGTATAACCCGTATGAGTAATCTAAAAATACAAAGCGACGAAAATCACATCTGAGGTTTAATTTATTTTTTAAACAAAGGAGTTTGACCATGTAGTAGTAAATTTAAATACAACTTAACATATGATGTAACTAGCAGGGTGAAATAGAAAATTTCAATTTATTTTCTTTCCATTTATGACCCATCTTATTTTCTAACATACTATAAGAAAATGTAATATATAGATGTAATTGCATATACTTATTACTTACGTTTCTATGTGAAGATTGTTTATTGTATATAAGAAGATTCTAAAGCAAAATTGGAAGAAATAGTGAACTAAAATATATATTTTTCACTTTTTGCCGTATTTACCCATTTTATGTTTTACATTTTCCGCTAAAGTGATTTTGGGTACATTTGCACCACACATTTGTGAGGGCCTAATGAAGGTTTGGTTATAAAAATCAGCGTGTTATACGGTTTGTACACCTAAAAAGTGAAAATTTCAATATTGGTTAGTCCTCCATAAATAATTGAAGTTGCCCATTATAAGCCCATTTAACCTTTTAAGTAAGGCTCTTTTAAATTTAATGAATTGTTGAGAGAGTGTATAAATTTGTATGTTGTCACGTAATGCTGATTTTCTATGTTAAGAACGAGTACAGTGCATATTTTGTGATTTATTGTGTAGGGTTCCATTTTATTTTGAACAGGTTCTATGACATTCTTACTAATGCCTGATGTAAAATGGTTATATAAGTTGAGTTTTATAACATATGTTACTAGTTGGCGTTGTATATAATGTTTCAAATTCAAATTTAGCTATGTTTATATTTTGGCGGGAAAAGTGGACAATAAAGCATACGCGGCTTCGAGCGTACAATCAATGTTTTTAAATGTACGTTTTTCAAGGCTTCAATTTTTTTTATCGAAGCAGACACATAGATGACTATTGCTGGATAACTTTTAGATAATTCTACATATTTCGTCTGAAGAATGAGATTGAAATATTGCGAAACAGTTTAAAAATGCATTTCGGGGTCTATTTATGTGTAAAACAGACTATATAAAATTAAAATTGTTGGTCTTTGCCTTTTATTACGTTTATGGATATTAAAAAGTAGTGTTAAAAACAAGGTATGTGCAGTTTTGTCCAGACGATCAGCTTCCAGCTATTTCTTAATGATGTTACAAAACTTACCCTTTTTTTGAAAAGTTACCCGTTTGCCATTTTTTAAAACCCTTTTCCGCTAAAGTGATTTCGGGTAATTTTACACAGTAGTTTAATCAGGGTGTTGAGAACACTTGGTTAAATTTTCAGCTTGTTATACGGTTTGTGCACCTAAAAGTGAAATTTCAATATTTTTTACTCCTCTAATAGGAATAATCTAACTCTGTTAGCTACAGTTATATTGTACACCATCCAAACTACTAGTAGGCCTACACTGTTATGCCCTACCAATGTTCCTGACACTATCTTTTTAACTTGAAGGGTAAATTCCAAATCGACCCCGACACTGGAGTGGTGAAAGTGGCCGACAAACTGAACCGAGAAGAGCAAAGCGTGTTCATGTTGATCATCGAAGCGTGGGACAACTACCAGTTTGGGTACGCCACTGGCGAGAGTAGAAACTCCTTCAAGCAAGTCAGGTATGTGTATGCCTCACATACTTTCTTCTTCAATTACATCACGATTCACGACCAGGGTGATAAAGGTGATGGCGACTTGGGCCATGTAAAATTAATTTATAGGTACTATACATTTGCCAATTTGGCAGTTATGTAGCATTCATTTCACTAACACTAGGAAAACGCTAATGTCCCGCCGCGTTGATGGATGAGCTTTTTGAAGTTTTTAGTTTGCGTAAGATATCTTTACTTTTACAAGTGCTTTGTTTTGTTGCCTACGCATTGTAGGTGATTGTTGTCAAGCTTCTATTGTTTCTTGTCAATTGGTATTATTTATCGTAAAAAACGTATATTAAAAGCTATATTTCTATGGATTCTGGCTAACTTTTTCAACTTTTTCTTTCAAAAGGTACTACATTACCATAACCATAATGTCCATGTATAATATGAACGTTGTAGCCCCACCCGTTTGGTCAGAATTGGCCCAAATGGCACGAAAATATCGCACAAAAAATCAAAAAACTTATATTAAAAGCTTTATTTCTGTAGATTCTGGCTAACTTTTTCAACTTTTTCTTTCAAAATGTACTACATCACCATAACCTTATTGTCCATGTATAATATGAACGTTGTAGCCCCTCCTGTTTGGTCAGAATTGGCCCAAATGGCACGAAAATATCGCACAAAAAATCGAAAAAAATCGTAAAAGTACGATATTTATGAGAAATATTTCTTCGATTGTACCCAAAAACGTAGCAAGTCTAAGTTCAGAGATTTCGAAGGTCCTGTCAAATTTTCATCAAGATCGCATATGCCGTTTGCCCGGTAGAGAGCAACAAACAAACAAACAAACAAAAAAAAAACGAGCTAAATTTTTTGGGGGGTCGGTGAAATTGAAGTCTTCGCTTCACTCGCTTCGCTCGCTACGCTCATCCAATTATTATCATTCACAAAATCCCTAGTGTAGTATTGAAACCATAAACTATAGTTATTATTTATCTAATTAGTTTATTAATAGTTAAATATGTATATACTGTTTTGTAAAAAAAAAATGCTATTTTGACATACTGCTACATCTTGTCAAAGTGGGTAAAACAGAAAAACTAAAAAACTAAAATTAAATTAATGTATCTTCCAAATATTTTTTTACACACACAAAGTTGCAAGAATATAGCCGGAACAGACAAGTTTAGCATAAATTCATTAATTTGGTAGTAGTAGGCCCTACTGTACGTATTTGGCAAAAGATTAAGATTTCCATATTCATAATCATCTGATAAGTAGCCATAACAAACCTAGGAAAAGTATCAAAAGAGCTGTAAAACCCGCTAAATGTACAGTAGGCTATAGTAGGCCCTACACTAACGATGACATGCGTATTTGGCAGCCTGAACATCGTGGATGTGAATGACGAGACGCCGGTGATCGAACCTGTGACCGGCTGTGCCACCATAACAGAGTTTCACGAGCCTCGCGATGTGGTGACAGTCGTCAAGGCAACCGATGCAGATGACCCAAACACACCCAACGGACGGATCAACTTCTTCATCGTTGGCGGGAACGAACTGGGTGAGTTGTCGAAGTCAAATTGTGCATTTCTTAGAATAGAACCCTATTAAGAATAGCCTAATTGAAAAATGTTCTTTTCTAAATACTGTATGATTTTTCAGTTTTCACAATTAATAAAATGTTGATATATAGGAACCCTATATGAATAATTGAATATTATGATATAGGCATATCATGTAGGCTATCCATGATCCATCAAAATATTTTCCCTACCATATCGACATCAAAACGTCTGTTTTCGTCTATCCCTACTGCAGGCTTGTTCAAGCTAGAGGTTCTAGACTTCTCGTGGGCCCGCGTCACAACCACGCGCTCTCTGAAAGGACTGTACGGCAACTACACTCTCAGGCTGAAGGCTCAAGACCTGGGGACCCCACCCAACGCGGTGCTGACCGACTTAGATATATGCGTCATGGACTTCAACGATAATGCTCCACAGTTTGTCAGTCCGCCCAACAACGTTACCATTCGAGTGCCCGAGAATGCTACGCTAGGCAGCGCCGTGCTACAGGTAGGTTTCCTTACGAGTGTGCGTATGTTTACCTAATATTTGTTTAAGTCTGTATCAATATAAGATAAATAGGAACATGCATATTTGTGATGTGCAACGATCTTTTATAAAATCTATATGGGCGCCAATTTTCCTTTGACAAATTCTGATTTAGATATCAGAATATCAAATTTTTCGGCCGCAAAAATGACTTACTTGGCTACAATTTGCCCTGCTTAACCTCCCAGGCGTGGTTTTTTTAGTGTAAAATTTTACCCCAACGTGGTTTATTTTTTTTAGAAAAATGAAATAATTTGCAATGCATTTTATAAAAATTACGATTATCAGGAAATGCCAATAGGGTATTGTTGAATGTAAAAATAAATATTTATACATCATTGTTGCTATTTTAACAACTTGTATTGCTGTAAAAAAATAAATTAAAATAAGACTGAGAGCAATGGCATTGTTGCAGACATGCAAGTAATTTCACATTAAATAGCCAATGAAGAAAGTTAATTTAAAGATACATTGTTGATATTTTTAAAAATATTGTACCCATTGTGTCACAAACAAAAATGATATAACATCCAAAAAACAATTTTTTCCCAGTATTGTAAAAAATATGACCAATTTGCCAATGATTCAAATAAAAAGGTAATTTAGGTATAGATATATTGTTGAATTTAAAAAATATTGTACACATTGTTGTAGGCCTAACAAAATATTATATATGCCTAATCCAATAAGTAACTGCCACCCCCAAAAAAAGTAACCTACAAAGCATAAAAATATACAATCGGCAAAATATACTCTATAGGCCTACGTATACTATATAATGTATATAATAATATAAATATAATATCTGATATTTACTGCTGTTGTAAGACACGATTCCGATATGTCATCTTTGGGTGAGCAAAGCAGAAACTGAACTGAATGTTTTGGCGCGTTTATGTTTTTGCGCGCTACTTTGCAGAGTTTGCGAGTGTACTCGAACAGCTTATGACGCGTCATTGCGCGTGCTGCTATCTCACGGCGATCATGAATACTAACTGTACTAGCTATTATCCTGGTGCTGCTGCAAGTAGCAACTTGATGAACCTATTAGAAGCGCGGCTATTTGAAACTGAACTTGTAGGACGTCCTAGGACGTCGCACACGCTTGGCGTCGGTCTGGGGGAGGACGTGTTAAGGCGTCTCACACGCCTGGGAGGTTAAATGGAAGGCCTTCATTTCATTTCATTTTTATTAACCTGCCTGTATCATAGAGGCCTACAGTCGAGCCCACTTATAAAGAACTCTCTTTTAACAAAGTTCTGGATTTAAAAGTACCAATAATTTTAAAGCTTGTTAATTAAAATACATGTAAAGTGACTCTGTTTTAACAAAGTTCTTTTTTAACAAAGGTTCCGGTAATAGTATATAAGCCTAAGTAAAAAATAAATTAAAAATTCATATTTAGAGTCGACCCACTCAGTCATATCATATTAACATAGCAAATATATAGGCATTGTCATAGCATATTAGTAGAGGTAGTGAAAAATGGTGATAACGAAATTCGCGAATTTTTTTAAATATCCATTTTATTGCCTAAAATGTAATATTGTCAACAAATTACATCATTTAGAGATGGAAAAAACACATTTTGAAAACGCGAATTTCGCGAAATCTCGTGTATATCGCGAAATAACGAACAAAATTGTATAAAACTGGTCAAAACTAAAACGCAAATTAACTCGCGAAATTAGGCATTTTAGAGCTCAAAATGTGGGGGGATGGTGGAGGTGCCGGTCCAGACCGAAAATTACGCGCGCAGCGGGCGGTACATCGTTTCGTGACGTCACGGGCTCCACGGAAATAGACCGCCAAAATAACGACGCGTATCACGGACTCCGCGGCAATAGTCCACCAAAATAATGGTGCGTACAAATATTTTATTTTTGCTTGGGAATCGATTCTGAAAAGATTTGTTGGTCACAATGATCGATTCTAACTGATTGGAATTTGTCATCCCTACTTAAAAAGGCTTAAAGGGATTTTTTTAAATTTTCATTTCGTTTCATTTTTATTTTTTTTTAAGATATAGGCCTATGTTTTTGACCATTTACATGAAATCGCGAAAAACGCGAAATTTGGGTTTTATAAAACGAAATTTGGATTTTTATATCACCATTTCTCATTACCTCTACATATTAGAATTAAAGTTAATTCTAAAGCAACACCAGACAACTAGAAGCAGAAAAATGAGCCATACCATTCACAGAACTGTACAATCCTGCATTAATAAAATTTAACCAGAGTAGGTAGGTACAGTAAGATCTCTCTTATCCGAGTTGGATGAGACCGGGGGCACCTCGGATTTGCGAAAAACTCGGATGGCGCGGATCAATTGTTTATTTGCTCTCGTAGCATAGCCTGATGTGGTAAAATGATATATGACACATGTAATGGATAAAGGAACATAAAATACACACGATACACTTCATACAGGGTATACTAAATGATTTAATAGC
Organism: Sweltsa coloradensis; assembly: GCA_024449915.1. Taxonomy (NCBI): domain Eukaryota; kingdom Metazoa; phylum Arthropoda; class Insecta; order Plecoptera; family Chloroperlidae; genus Sweltsa; species Sweltsa coloradensis. The sequence goes on from JAMZAV010000448.1 coordinate 198,179, forward strand.
TTGTAATTCAAGCTCACGAACACACGTACACAATTAGGCCTACATGTCGTAATAAAAACGTATGTCTAGGCCTAGGCCTAGGCCTAAACTCGACGCAGTAGGCCTAGGCCTACAATGCAAACATAGGCCTAGGCCTAGCTCTCTTTCTCATGTGGGAAAACCTCTCACTACTATGCCCGCGCTGAAGCTCACGACGCAAGATAAGTCTGGGAAAGAAATAAGATAAGCCCAGGAATAACAATTCAATGCGTCGTGATTACGAATTTCGTGAATTGGTTGAAACATGATTGCATCTAGTTCCACAACGACCATCTTTGAACAGCTGTGTGTGAGATGGCTGGATCGTATGCGCACGCGCAGGCGCGCGACGCACACTGACCTCTATATGCTCAGTGGGTGGCACTGACGCTTACCGGCGATGCGCCCGACGCACACTGACCACTGAACTCTATACGCTCAGTACACTGATGCACACTGCTCGAAAGTCGAGATATATCGCCGATCTATCTTCTTTGCACTCACTCGTAAGGCATGCCTACAAATGTATGCGAGTACATTTAAAAAAGTGCGGCGCGGCGTCTGTAATTATTTTTATGTTTTATTTACGTATTTAAAACTTTAATTTTTTTTTTTTTTTTTTTTTTTTGGGGCGGCTCGGTTAACACGGAACATCGGATAAGAGGAGATCGGATAAGAGAGATCTTACTGTACTACTAAATAGCAAATATTAGTGTTGTAAACATTAATTTTTATTTTTATTTACCATCAATTACTACTGGAGAGTGGAGAGGCTTATGAAATCATGGAGGCAATAGTACTTATTCTCCAGTTAAGGCTCTTTTAGCTTTGCACTTGAATTCTACACCACAGGAAGAATCTTTAATATTGTGAGGAAGTTTGTTGTAGATTTTACTGCACAGATAAGTAGGGCTATGCTTCAACAGTGAACTTGTAAAGGAAAGAATGATGTTGGCTCTTGATCTAGTTTGACGGGTGTGGTTTTCATTTGATTATGGTGAAAATTGTTTCTGGTCACTCCCTAGTTTACACCCACATGACAAACCCGACAAGTATTGTGACTTAGAACATTCACGTAGGCCCTATGATCGTTTTACATCAATAAAACCTATTTGACTGTGGGCTAGTAAAAACGCTCTCGGGCTAGAGGACTTTGTTGTGGCCAAAAATGTTAATCTCAAGTCTTGACCCCTGATTAGGCCTAAATTTAAAAATTACAATATGGTGATTTTTTTGGGTGCTCATTTCATATGTGTGCCTAGAATGTGTTCGTCTTTCTTCTAACGTGCATGTACATGTGTATCAGGTGCAAGCCGTGGACGCTGACATTGGCTCGAACGGGGCGATCCGCTACCACCTGAAGCAAGACCCTCTTGGAAACTGGCACTCGTTCTCAATCAACGAAGTTACCGGCGTTGTGGAGCTACGCAGGCCACTGGACCGTGAGAAACAGAAGGTCTACGAGATTCGGGTTGAAGCCGTCGACCTCGGGATTCCATCTCCTCTTTCCTCCGATCTCGATCTTACCATCTACGTAACGAACGTCAATGACTTTGAACCACAGTTCCTTGTGGACGAGTTTACGGTCAACTTTACAGGTAGATACCTTGGCCTAAGCACAAACGTAGGTCATTCAATCATCTGTTCCCTTGCTTTTGACAAATCATCTATATGTCCCTTCGCTATTGACATATTCTTCCTCAGCATCTTTCTGTTCTCTCAAAACTATCCGCTTACCTTGCACTCTCAAATTTAAATCTATTACAAGTGTACTATGCAGTGTGTGTGATTGGGGAAAGAAGAAAGAGGTTCAACAGCTTACTTTTAACGAGATGGGCAGCTGCGTGAAAGTGGCTGGTTATCAAATATATTTACAAAACAGATACACAATGTCGTACGTTTCGGCCAACGTGGCCTTGGTCACTGACTATTAGAGAAGAACTAAATTTAAAGTTATTTATGATATTTTACAAGGCACTGTTGGGGGTGAGTAAGGGTTGCGGTGCAACAGATGGGAGGGGTCTAAGCAGTGGCGTAACTCTCTAGGCCTATGGTGCAAGGTAAGCAGTGTTTACGGGCCCCACAACCTAGGGGCCCCCCGCGACCTCCACCCGGTATTAGGCCTAACAAAAATGGTCAATTTTGACTTTACATTTAATTCACTGTCATTTGGGATACAAAGTTGCCTTGAAATGCGTTTTGCCACCAAATATTATAATGTAGCCTTAATTTTTTCCGCCTCTGGCGAAAATGGCTCAGCTGGCTGGGGCTTCACCCCAGACCCCGGCTATATACCGCGCAACCATACTTTGTCCCGGAAGTAGGGGCCCCGAAATCCAACTTGCATACGGGCCCCGCCATTTTTAGTTACGCCACTGGATCTAAGGAGGAGGGCCTAGGCCCATCTTAGATTGAGGTTGGGTTTTTGGCGCGAGCTGGTGACAATTTGATGCGCCGCGTCAGCGTGTACTTCCAACGTCCACCCAACATCAGTGACCACATCGTTAGGCATACCCCCACCAGGAAGACCGACAAGCTCCCCATGCCACAGGGTTCACACCCTTGCATGAGACCCAGTTGCAAAACCACTGAAACCACTTAAACATTTACTGCCAAGGCGACTGGAATAACATACCCCATCAGGCAACACAACAACTGCACCACAACCAACCTGATCTACCAACTACAGTGCCAGCTAAGCCTAACCGAGTACATAGGCCATGGGAATTGGTGTGCATCAAATTGTCGCCAGCTCGGGCCAAAAACCCAACCTCAATTTAAGATAGGCCTAGGCCCTCCTCCTTAGACCCCTCCCACCTGTTACACCGCCACCCCTACTCACCCCCAACAGCGTCTTGTAATATATTGTAAACAACTTTAAATTTAGTTCTTCTCTAACGGTCAGTGACCAAGGCCACGTTGGCCGAAACGTACGACATTGTGTATCTGTTTTGTAATACATTTGTTAACCAGCCAGTTTCATGCAGCTACCCATCTCGTTTAAGGTAAGCTGTTGATCCCCTTTCTTCTTTCCCCAATCACACGACACTAACCTAGCCGATAGACATTCTATCACAAGAAGCAGAAAACGGCAATGGATAATGAATAATGCTGATGATTTTTGATCTATTGATTTTCACAACCAACAAGTACTATTCAGTCATACTGATTTCATTGCACTGCGTTAACTTTCAAAAATCAATAGATCAAAAATCACCATCATTGATTCATTATCCATTGCCGTTTCCTGCTTCTGGCAGGGTCAGCTTGGGTTTAGCAACCAAATTTTTCCACTTCTTTCTATTCTCCCACAATCGTATCTCTTCCATATCTTCATTGTGTATCTGTTTTGTAATACATTTGTTAACCAGCCAGTTTCATGCAGCTACCCATCTCGTTTAAGGTAAGCTGTTGATCCCCTTTCTTCTTTCCCCAATCACACGACACTAACCTAGCCGATAGACATTCTATCACAAGAAGCAGAAAACGGCAATGGATAATGAATAATGCTGATGATTTTTGATCTATTGATTTTCACAACCAACAAGTACTATTCAGTCATACTGATTACATTGCACTGTGTTAACTTTCAAAAATCAATAGATCAAAAATCACCATCATTGATTCATTATCCATTGCCGTTTCCTGCTTCTGGCGGGGTCAGCTTGGGTTTAGCAACCAAATTTTTCCACTTCTTTCTATTCTCCCACAATCGTATCTCTTCCATATCTTCCCAGCTCTCTTCTCTTGCTTCCAAGTCTCCTGCTATTATGTCTTTCCATCTCTTTCTTGGTCTACCCCGTCTTCTTCCTTTATTAATCCTTATTTCATACATTTGCTTAGGCATCCTATTTTCCCCCAATTGTTTCATATGTCCAGAGGCAGGTATTTGGGGTGAAAATAAAAGCAATGTTCGTTTTTATTGTACCCAAAAGCGGTGAAATGGTGGTGAAAATAATTTAACATTAAGTTGAAAGCTCTATCTATATCTCTCCCCTGCTGATTTTTTTAAAATTTTGAGTGTGGTACCTTGTAAAAGAATTGCAGATTACAATAAAATGTAGTTATGAGAATTCAGAGGCAGGTATTTGTGGTGGAACTTATTTGCATCTTTGGTTTTGTTCTGACCAAAAGCGGTAAATATGGTGTTGAAAATGATTTATCATTCACGGTTTTTAGCGGTGAAAATTTTGTTTTTACCGTAAATACCTGCCTCTGCATATGTCCATACCATCTGAACCTTCTTCCTATCCTGTCACTTAACTTCTCCACACCTAGCATTTCTCTTATGTCTGTGTTTCTTATTCTATCCCTTCTCTTCTTGCCCACTGTGCTCCTCAGGAATTTCATCTCTGCCTCCAGCATCTGACTCTCCTCTTGATCTCCCATTGTCCAGGTTTGTCCAGATCAAAAATATTAAATTTAAAAAAAAATAGAGAGAATAGGCCTACTTGCAAAAGAAAGATAACCGCAGTTACAATGCAAGCAGTGGCATATACAGGGATATGGGCCGTTCAGGGGGGCAATCCCTCCCGCACCCGCATGAGACTCTGATTTTGATGCTAGAACTTTAAACCAGACCCCATATTAATTTATTGGGCCATTTAAACTTTTGACAGATATGAATCCCAAATGAAATGTAATCAATTCCATATTTTATTACCCGATATATGTAATCCCTACTTGCTAGTAGTAATGCTACTTCACTATTGTGTGCTGTCTTGTAGATTGTTGTGTGTTTGCTCCCCAGAACACACGCGCCCCGGAGTGGAAAGGCAGCCCCTGGTGGAGACAGTGGATCGAGATGAAGCAGACGAGCTAGACGGGCCGACTGCTCCCGTCTGCTACTTCAAAGGAATTCTTCAAGCTTGAGCCGCTGCGACACGAGCTAATGGTACGTCCTGCTTACTGTTCAATGTGAATTGTCTTCTTTTAAATAGCTTCTGTTGACTTGATTCTATGTCCTATAGTAATTGGAATTGAGAATTGACTTACATTAACTCATTTTTAATTGAACGAGTGAGCGTAGCGAACGTAGTGATTTCCATTCGACTTAAACGGCCCTTATTGTTTTTCTGCGTGCGTGTGTGTTTGTGTGTGTATACGTTGAAAATCAGCCGAATCGCTGAACAGATTGGGCTGCAATTTTAAACAGACATCCAGTACAAGTTTATTGAGAACTGCTAACAAAATCAGCAAGATTCATTGCAATTGAAACCTACAAGAAATAATAAACTGAAAAATAGACTTCCAATGTTTAGAAATTATTTTAACGACAATGTTTTAGATTTTGAAAAGATATTTTTTGTTTGTTATTCGCCTGGCTGTGAAATGCCGTGGCCATGCAAAGTCTATCGAATGTTGCCCGTCAAGGTACCCCCAAATTCCGCTAGATTGAGTAAACCTTGCAATATTTTCACGTATTTCGTACTGGCTATGCGTACCATAGTAGGCCCTATTGCCACAGATGATGGACTACACTGCGTTATATGCATTTCAAAACATGTTTAATTATTTTTGAAATACAATCTAGAAATTACAAAATCTTTCCCGACCAGGGGATTGAACCCACTTCTTTCACATTTCGGCTACAAGGTCGCCTTAGCCAACTAGACTAGGGAAACGCCAAAGTCGTAGTTAGACGAGTGAGCGAGTCATGTGGTGAGTACCCGGGAACATTTGCATTTAAGTTTGATAATTATATTCGTATAAATAATAGTTTTTTAAAGTTTAGTTGGTATACGGGGACGGGCGCGTCAACTGTAAGGTCATAATGCGCCTCTCTAGCCTATGATAGGCTAGGTAGGCCTAAGGTAGGGGGAAGAAAAGTAATGTAATCGGGTACTCAACACATGGCTCACTCACTCGTTTAACAACGACTTTGGTGTTTCCCTAATATAATACAATGTGCATACAATGTCTGCCTACAATTAGACCCTACATGTCAATTCATATCAAAGATGAAAGTGAAAGATGAAAATATGGGTAGAGTACGGTAATAGTGAAGAGAAATTGGTTGAAAAATGAAAATACATTCTTTAGTTTTAATTGTATTTATGTATTATAAAGGCAATGGACAAATACATTGTATTTGTATACATATATGGTATACTGCATACAGCATAAACAACACAAAAGATACAAAATATTACAAACATTATATATTATCATAATTCATTAATCATTATAGGTAGTAGACTCTTTCAATGCTAGTTGGATGAGCGTAGCGAGCGAAGCGAAGATTCCATTTCACTACACTGGAGAAAAAAATCCGGAATGTTTTTTTTTTTTTTCTTTCTTTCTTTCTTTCTTTCTTTCTTTCTTTCTGTATTTTTGTCTGTCTGTTAACACGATTCCGGCTAAACCGATACTCCAATTGCGATGAAATTTTATGGAGGCCTTCGAAATCTCTGAACTTAGAACTGCCACATTTTTGAGCGCAATCGAAAAATTATTTCTCATGAAAATCGCAATTTTACGATTTTTTTCGATTTTTTGAAAATTTATTTTACTTATAACAACTACATGCTTTATCCGATTTTAATGATTTTTTCACAGAAACTTAATTTTATGAATTAAGATATTCGTGTGAAATTTAAGTGCAATCGAAAAATTATTTTTCATGAAAATAGAAATTTTGTGGTTTTTTTCTTTTTTAAGACAATTGTTTTACTTATTACACCTACATGCTTGATTCTATTGTAATAAGTTTTTTCACAGAACCTTAATTTTATTAATTTATTTATTCGTGTGAAACTCGAGCGCAATCGAATAATTATTTCTTCTAAAAATCCCAATTTTTCGATTTTTTTTCTTTTTTTTAAAATTACGATTAACTAAAAAAAATTTAAATTTAAGTTTATTTTTTGTTTAATTTATTTTAATTAAAAAAAAAATTGAACTTAGTAATATTTTTTTCATAGAACAACAGAAAAATCCGCATAACACATGGCAGCTCAATGCACCAATTACGCTCATCCAACAACGCGGCGGGACTTAAGCGTTTTCCTAGTTAATAAAAAATTCAAGTTAATTAAAAGCGAACTTGCATGTTTTGTTATTTACTATCTGCCAACTTCCACCAAATCAGCCCTGAAAGAACATGTATAATGATGACGTTATGATATTATGAATGAATATTATGTATCACTAGGAAAACGCTTAAGGCTATTCCACCGCGTTTTTCTATTTTCCAAAATATGCTACTAAGTCAAAATATAGTGAATGGCTTTGAAACATGGCTATTTTAGAAAATCAAAAATATTTTTTCCAAATTTTTCTGATCCGGTACACGGCCAATATAGCCACCTCAACATAATTTCAAACTTCAATTCGCCAGGGCACACCATTCAACGTAGGGTGTTGTGCTTTTGTGACATTAATTTTCAACTGTTTTTCTTTGGACTGACTGAGAGAAAACAGATTTATTTTAACAATTGTCTTTCCTGCGAATTTTTTCGTTTGGGGGTACAAATCGGTAAAAAATACCGCCAAACGAAACAATTCGCTGGAAAGACAATTGTTAAAATAAATCTGTTTTCTCTCAGTCAGTCCATAGAAAAACAGTTAAAAATTAATGTCACAAAAGCACAACACCGTACGTTGAATGGTGTGCCCTGGCGAATTGAAGTTTGAAATTATTTTGAGGTGGCTATATTGGCCGTGTACCGGATCAGAAAAATTTGGAAAAAAATTTTTGATTTCTAAAATAGCCATGTTTCAAAGCCATTCACTATATTTTGACTTAGTAGCATATTTTGGAAAATAGAAAAACGCGGTGGAATAGCCTTAAGTCCCGCCGCGTTGTTGGATGAGCGTAATTGGTGCATTGAGCTGCCATGTGTTATGCGGATTTTCTGTTGTTCTGTGAAAAAATCATTACTAAGTTGAAGATATTTTTAAAATTAAATTTAATTTAATCAAAAATTAACTGAAATTTTAAGTTTTTTAATTAATCGTAATTTTAAAAAAGGAAAAAAACGTAATATTGAAATTTTCATAAGAAATAATAATTCGATTGCGCACAAATTTTACACGAATATATTAATTTATAAAATTAAGGTTCTTTAAAAAAAATCATTACAATCGGATAAAGCAGGGGTTGAAAAATACCAGGCGCCAGGTCGCCATGGCGCCTAGAATTAAGGCCCTGGCGACTTACAAAATGCAATTTTTTTTTTTTTTTTTTTTTTAGAACGGAGATGCAAGCAATCGAAATTAACATTTTACAAAAACATCAACAATTTAGATAATTAACCCTGATGTGACCAGTGGCGGTTTTTACAGTGTGCAAGGTGTGACAATTGCACACTGATCAATCAGGAAAAACTTAAAAAAACCTTACAAAACAAAATTAGGCAGTAATCGGGAAATAGACTAGTTTGGCTGGCGAGCCAGTGTGGTCATGCAGTTGTAGCTGCATATTTTACCGTCAGTTAGAATACAAATTCGCCTTAGAACTCTTTTTAGGCCAATACAAGTAGCAGTCCCCCAAAAAAAGCGCCTACGCAACCCAGCTATTCACCGCTTCCTCGTTTTTAAGAATTTCACACCTGATATTGAGGTCAAAAACCGCCGATGGATGTGACCGTACAGCATGAAGACCGAAATGACATTGACACTAACCAATGCCGAGTCCACGCCATCTATTATGCATGGGACTAGGCTGGCTGCTGTTCATGAAGTATTTGAGGGCAATACAGGCCTAGGCTTAGCTATTGTTGCACATGCACCAATAGATTCCATTTTAATTAGGCCTACCTCCTCATTGCTGGGGTCTAGGCGTATTTATGTACTCTTTGGATGGGTAAAAACCCGATAAAATCTATAAGAAGCCATTTATGCCAGGTGATAATGCTTATCTGTACACTCTACAAGAGTGGATAATAAACCCTCCAAACCCATTTTACGGGCACTTAGGTTAAATTGTTTATGCAAAAAAAATTCACCTGCGGCGAATTTGCCTCCGGCGGCTGGGGCTTCGCCCCAGACCCCGGTTTTCCCACGCATCGTCCCTGACTCCTAACTTTCTTCCCATGGCTCCTACATTTTCAGATATTTTTCAACCCCTCGGATAAAGCATGTAGGTGTTATAAGCTGGAGAAATTTTAAAAATTGAAAAAAGTCGTAAAATTGCGATTTTCGTAAAAAATAGTTTTTTGATAACGCTCAAATTTCACATGAATATATCAATTCATGAAATTAGGGTTCTGTGAAAAAATCATTACAATCGGACAAAGCATGTAGGTGTTGTAAGTCGAAGAAATTTTTAAAAAATCGAAAAAAATCGTAAAATTGCGATTTTCATGAGAAATAATTTTTCGATTGTGCTCAAAAACGTGGCAGTTCTAAGTTCAGAGATTTCGAAGACCTCCATAAAATTTCATCGCAATCGGAGTATCGGTTTAGCCGGAATCGTGCTAACAAACAGACAAAAATACAAAAAAAAAAAAAAAACATTCCGGATTTTTTTCTCCAGTGTAGTGAAATGGAATCTTCGCTTCGCTCGCTACGCTCATCCAATCATTCATCAATCATCATATAATATGTAACTTCTCGTTGATAGAGAATGCAATTTACTTGCAGGTGTCTCACGAACTGGACCGCGAGGAGAAAGAGAGATACGAACTGGTCGTGAAGGCAAGTGAAGACTGCGCACACGCACCCGAGAACGCAAGCGCATTTGTGTCCAGCGACGACTCCCTACTACGTGTGATTGTAAACGTTGTCGACGTTAACGATAATTCCCCGCGGTTCGTGAAGCGAGTGTTCACGGGCGGAGTCACCACGGAAGCAGACTTTGGGGTGGAGTTCATGCAAATCAAGGTGAGGGTCTCTTGCATTGGCATTCCACGGCCTCCTTTAATACTTGTTCTTTTTATTCATTATTCTAATGTAACATGTTTAAATAATAGGAATAGGGTGTGACATGTGAGGAAAGGGTTTTGGAGAGAACTCAATCCAAGTATTTGTCTTATTGATTGATTGAGACACACTGGAAAAAGCTTGAAGCAGTATTTTTGATGGCGTCTATCAAACATGCGACCTCTTGAGTCACTGTCTGCAGCGTTATTTTCTTTTCTTCCACTAGCCATAGAATCTCACCCTAAGTCCTAACTTCTCTGACTCTAATATTTCTCTGGTGTTCAAGAGTTAGATCTGAGGAACTATCCCAATGCTGTTTAGTGTTTATGAAGTACAATACCCCTATTCTGCCAACTCACAGCTACCGCTGCCTGCATGGAATGTCCCTTTCATTGAATGAATTTCATTAAATGAACTAGGCAAAATGGAGCTTTGGGATACTCCCTCAATATTAGACTTACTTCTTAACATTTTGTTCTGACCCATCACGCAGTTTTAAATTGTAGAAACTCAATGTGCATAAAATTTTCTTTATCTCGTCACTATCCTTTACAATTACTCTTAATTAGCACGTGCAACGTCATCTGCAGTCGCTCGCAATGTTGGGGTATATAGCTCATATAGCCATATTGATAAAAAAAATCTGTCAATATCTTGTCAATTATCATCCATACACTTATTGCCTCAATTAATATGAAATAATATGGTTTTAACCAGGGCTACTATAATCTATAAATGATCCAAACTTTAATTTTATTAATAATCGATTAATCATTAATCATGAAATAATCAATATTGGTTCGATTTATCAATATAGTTTACTATTGGCTAGGAGGCGATTGAACAAAATAAAAATTACGAGAACTCGCTTAAGTTGTTTGTGATAGAATGCCTATCGGCTAGGTTAGTGTTTGTGGTTTGGGAAAGAAGAAAGGAGACCAACAGCTTACCTTAAATGAGATGGGCAGCTGCGTGAAACTGGCTGGTTAACATAAATATTTACAAGATACACAATGTCGTACGTTTCGGCCAACGCGGCCTTGGTCACGACCGTTAGAGAAGAACTAAATTTAAAAATATTTACAATATATTACAAGGCACTGTTGGGGGTGAGGGTGGGTGAAGGTGGCGGTGCAACATGTGGGAGGAGTCAGGTGGTCTAAGAGGGAGGGCCTAGGTCTATCTTAGATTGAGGTTAGGTTTTTTGCGCGAGCTGGTGACTATTTGGTGCGCTAATTCCCATTGCCTTAAGTGTTCCTCGTTGCAGGATGGGGGTAATGACTTAACAACCCTCGTTGTGTAGCAGTCATTGAAGTCCCTGTTGTGGGTTCCTGCATGTTGTGCCACCGGTTTTAGTTCAAGTTTCCTGACAGTGTCCTGCCTATGCCCGTTCATCCTGGTGCTCAGGGAATTGGTGGTTAGGCCTATGTACTCGGCTGGGCATAGCTATACCCCATAAGGCAACACAACAACTGCACCACAACCAACCTGATCTACCAACTACAGTGCCAGCTATGCCCAGCCGAGTACATAGGCCTAACCACCAATTCCCTGAGCACCAGGATGAACGGGCATAGGCAGGACACTGTCAGGAAACTTGAACTAAAACCGGTGGCACAACATGCAGGAACCCACAACAGGGACTTCAATGACTGCTACACAACGAGGGTTGTTAAGTCATTACCCCCATCCTGCAACGAGGAACACTTAAGGCAATGGGAATTAGCGCACCAAATAGTCACCAGCTCGCGCAAAAAACCTAACCTCAATCTAAGATAGACCTAGGCCCTCCCTCTTAGACCACCTGACTCCTCCCACATGTTGCACCGCCACCTTCACCCACCCTCACCCCCAACAGCGCCTTGTAATATATTGTAAATATTTTTAAATTTAGTTCTTCTCTAACGGTCGGTGACCAAGGCCGCGTTGGCCGAAACGTACGACATTGTGTATCTTGTAAATATTTGTGTTAACCAGCCAGTTTCACGCAGCTGCCCATCTCATTTAAGGTAAGCTGTTGGTCTCCTTTCTTCTTTCGAGAACTCACTTAAATTTAATTTCCTAGCTCTTGTCACATAACAATATAATGTAGCACAAAGAATCTCCGTATATTATTAATCGATTAAAAATCTAAACTAATTGATCAATTATCCACCAATCAAATTATCTTGAATCATGCTCATTTGAGATGTGCTACAACACTATGTTTTCAGGCTGTGGATCTGGATGCTGGCGAGAATGCTGTTGTCTCCTATCACCAGATGGGACGAATGCAGAAGCTGTCGAGCGAAGGATTGGAACACGTTCTCAATCAACCTTTCATAGTCGATCCAAAGACGGGCGGCATCTTTCTAAATTTTGATCCGCAGAAAGGAATGAAGGGATACTTTGATTTTATGGTAACTAAACTGTCCTTCATTTACTGTAAACTGTCAATAGTGTTGCAAAGGAACTTTGCAGCAATTGCTGTGTACTTTGCGGTTAAAACATTTTCTGTACATTGCTGTGTACTAGGTGCTGTAAAACTGTACTGCAAGCTGGCATTTGTATTAGCATTACAAAAGTCTTCATTGTTTCTGCAAAATATGAATATGTAGAAACAAAAGTAAGGATGTCATCGATCATTGTGACCTAAGAATAGGGAAGCCTCACGTGACGTCACAGCTTGCCGGCAAGTGGCCGCGAATCGAACTGATGGACAAGCATTCTCATTTCGCAAGTTGACGCCTGGTGAACGGCTCAACAAAGATCACGCTCTAACTTTTATCCTATTCATTATTTGGACAAAACTTAAGAGAAATAAAATTTAGCAAACTATCATTTCTTCTAATGGCGATTATCTCAAATTTTTTAACAGAACCGTTAGCTTGTTATAACGAGTTATGCATTATATATGACAAAATTATCAAGAACTTTTAAGTCTTCGCAACTTCAATTGATAAAAAACTACTGATCGGATTTCAACAAGAATTCTCTCTAAATATGCATCCAACTAATAAGACAAGAAATAACACTGGTGTTAGATAGGATCCAACAGCTTCCCTTCGAAAAGTGATGGTGGCTGTTGAGTTTTTTGAAAAAGATAGCAACACAAACATATACAAAACAGAAAAATACGAGACATTTCGATATAAGGTCTTGTTCACTCAAGAGAGAAAGGAGAATGGTAACTGATTGCAACAATCAAAAAACAAAACAAAAAACAAAAAGGTGGCTAAAAATATAAACAAAGTCAGAGAATATGGACAAATTTACAAGGCGCTGTAGGTGGGTGTGGCTGTGACAGGTAGGGGAGGAGTCTAGTCATAGATAACTACTATACCTCCACCCGTAGATGTGCTACTCTCTGCAGGCGACATGAAGAACTGTTTGAGACTAGTGGCGGTGCGCCTTGCTCGGACTTTTAACTAACTGAGGTTATGTGGTAATGCAGTTCCCTACTATTTCTACTTATTATTCTGAAATATAAAAACTAAATTTACTAACAATGTAACTACAAAAATAGAACACATGGTTAACAATAAAAATATATTATTTATTGAAATACAAGACAATTTGTATACAATCACATTTTTCATAGTTATTAGTTATAAAATAAATAATAATATATTCAAAGAACATGGTATAAATTACAACATGATTAACATAACATGATGGAAATACAAACATGATTGTGAAGGGATTTTGATATACGCGGAAATCAATGTACCCGGGCGAGTAGGTAGTGAATTAGGGATGACGAAACCCGACTTTTTTATGACCCGGGTACCCGTCCACTTTACCCGCGGGTTACCCGGGTAGTAACACAAAAAATCGTGTGTGGTGTCTAATGGACTAATATCTCGGACGTAATGCTGTTCTGATTGATTGATTGGATATTGCTTTACGTCTCATATTTATGCAACTTGGCAAATCGAGACGAAGGGAGAAACGTTTGGGGAGACGCGCGGGGACAAGGGGTGGACAGGCCTGCAGCCACAAGCGTTTGGGGAGGGCAGGGGTTCCCCCACGTCGTGGTCGTCTCCGTCTGTGTCATCATCCGTCGTGTTGTCAATTGTCGTCGCCGTCGGGGAGGTAGTCAAAGGGAAGGGGAAAGTTCCCTGACGACGACCCAGAGCCAGAGCTCGCCATTAGTTTCAGGGAGATAAACTCCCCTAATCACGGCCCAAACCACGAGAAGGTTGCGAGTTGGAATTTGTTGGCCCAATGCTGTTCTGTAAACAATGACGTGCTGATGAAGTAGTATTTCATAATCACGAAAGAAAGAGGAACAGTAGCGAGCCGAGATAACACTCACGGTTCGTTACATGTTTTATATCTTGTCAGTCACAGTCAAGTCAAGGTCACAATGCGTTGGCGCGGGGCGTGGGAGGGTGGGGGGGCTGGAGCCCGAATGATAGTAAACATGATAAGGAAAGGCAATTATCACCATGGGTGATAGCTTTTAAGTTTTGAATTCTAGCAGATTGAAAACATAAGTGATGTTGTGACTGGTAATTATTTACGCGGTATAATCTCTGGAAGATCGCATGAGCAGTTAGGCAGGAGGGGGGTGGGGGGGGGGGGCATACTCAGCACACTACAACAAGTCGGCGGCATAAACAAAGGACATTATAATTCAGAAGAAAAACGCCGTCAATAAGCACAAAAGATAATGAGAAAGCGCATGTTTACATTAGCCTTACGCCTGAAATGTGACATCTCAATTCAGGAACTGGGTTAGTGATGATAGATAGTGATGTAAGAAATTCATAAAACCTGACAGTGATCAGACATGTCTCTTGTCCAATGTGGTATTATTGTACCCGTTACGCCATCTGTCTTCATGGTAGCTGGTGGCGGGTTGACTTCTTGGATGTCACAGATGTAGTCCTCATGGCGTCATCTTGATGATCATAATGGTATGCAGGGCTCAAAAAATACCATGCCCGAGATGACCGGGGCATGTAAAAAAAGTAGATTATTTTCCCACATGCCCGTCTAGGCATGTGGGAAATCTCTCACTATCGCCCGCGCTTAGCCCTTAGCTCTCGCAGCCTGGGAAAAAAGATAAGTCCACTTGTCCAGTAACAGGCCCCATGCGTGGTGATTGCAGGCCATTAAGATAACACTCACTGTTCCTTGCGTCTGGTTTATATCTTGTCACAGTCTAGTCAAGGTCACGATGCGTTGGCGCGGGTTGAGAGGGCTGGAGCCTGAATGCCAGTAAACAAGATACGGAAAGGCCAGCCTTGGTCATCTTGGTCTTCATAATGGCATGGTAGTCTTCACTCTTCATGTCATCTCATCTTCTTGGATGTTAATGTGTTATAGTTGGCCAATTCATACAGCCATTAGCAAGAAACTGCCTACGGGCAATTCCGTAGAATTAATTTAAAACTAATAAGGGCATAGCCCAGCAATACTCGTCCAGGGCCCTTTCTCACCTTTGATGGTCAATGATAATCACTTTCTATATTGATTGGTCAGTACATTGAAACATTTTATTATGCCTCGAAATTATTGCCTTCGAATATTGTAGGCCTACATACCCTAATTGCCATGTGACTTTCACGTGCGTTTCTAAGACTTTTGTTTTATCAATATTTTGAAGTAAACAACTGCTATATCGGCCAATAATCGATTAGTCGCGCAAAAAAGCGACGATAACACTCTGATGCTCGGACTTTGAACTACTGAAACTCGAAACAAATGAAGGAACACTGCCACACGATTTAGCATTGCTCTTTCAGCACCCTGAGTCTAGTCTAGCGGATATTCAGGTTAGGTGGCAGTCTGGATTGGGTAATCCACTGATGTGCCAACTCCCATCTTCTGAGTTCCCCTGGACATAAGACAAGACAAGAAATAAGTTAACTTTCTCGATAGAAAAAGCACTGAACGAAATTTTACAGCATAGCGTGCAGTTTTTCACGGCTCATCGGCACGTCAAAAGCGCGTATTTTAGATGAAAACACATACCATGCATATTACCCTATGCTATAAATTTTTGTTCTGTGCACTTTCTATCTAGAAAGTTTATTTATTTCTTGTCTAAACAGTCCGATGAATTTTTTGAAAGAGGTCTTGTCAAAATCCGATCACTAGGTTTTTGTCAATTGAAGTTGTTTTATTTAATTTCATAAAAAAAGAAGTTTAAGTCTTAAATGTTATTTCAATACGTACATCGATATAACACGTTAACGTCTGTCTAAAAATTCAAAATATAATCGCTATTAGAAGGAATGATATATTTGCTAAATATTATTCCTCTTAAGTTTTTTCCCAATAATGAATAGGGTAAAAGTTGGAGCGTGATAAGTTGTGTGATGTTCAGCAGGCGTCCACTTGCGAAACGATGGTTGCTTGTCCATCAGTTGGGCTCAAAGCGGAGAATACCTTTCATTCCCCTCGATTTGTGACGTAGTTGCTAGTAGCTTATTGGTTTGGAATCGATTCCCAGGAAACAAAATTAATAGGGAAAATGCATGATCATTGATCATCCAATATTGATTCTAGGTTATGTAGAAAGAATGCCAATCGGCTGGAGTATATTGGTGTTAGATAGGATCCAACAGCTTTCCCTTCAAAAAGTGATGGTGGCTGTTGAGTTTATTGAAGAATAGTAACATAAATATATACTTAACACAGAAAAACACAAGACGTTTCGACACAAGGTCTTGTTCACTCAAGAGAGAAAAGAAAAATTGCTACTGATTGCAACAATCAAAAAACAAAACAAAAAGGCAGCTAAAAATAAACAGTCAGAGAATAGGGACAAATTTACAAGGCGCTGTAGGTGGGTGTGGCTGTGACAGGTAGGGGAGGAGCCTATCGAATATTCAGGTTAGGTGGCAGTCTGGATTGGGTAATCCACTGATGTGCTAACTCTCATCTTCTGAGTTCCCCTGGCTTGCATCTGGCAGGAAGTGCTTTAACCACTCTGGTTGTGTAGCACTTGTTAAAGTCCAAGTTGTGGGATGCTGCGTGACAAGCCACTGGTTTGTCCATTGTCCCGTTTTTTGTGTCTTGCCTGTGTCCATTCATGCGAGACCTGAGCGTGTTCTTGGTTAGGCCTACATACACGGCAGGACACTGGTTGCATTTGAGCTGGTATACCAGATTGCTGGTTTTGCAAGTGTTAAATTGCCGAATGGGGTATGTCCTGCCTGTGGCCTGAGCACTGAAGGTGGTGGGGGGTTGGTGTATTTGGCAGGTCAAGCAGCCATTGCCACCTTGGCAAGGGTAGGATCCAGTTGGTTCATTAGTTTGCGCATCCTTTTCACGGCAGTCTCTCTTAACGACTAGGTCTGCGTGAATAATAATAGAAAGGTTGAAAACTGCAAAAGCCCTGACACCATCATCATGTCATCAAAAGTCACATCATTCCTTTTGAAATCAATATAGATGGCTTGCTTTAAAATAAAAGTACTAGTGTTTAATATAAATAATGTGTAATAGTAGTGTACTTTGGTGTATTTAGCCCCCATTGTCTACACATGGCATGTGCTTTAAAAATGGTTTGGTTTGCCCTAGGGGGTTCAATCCAAAGAACCACCGGCTGTATGTACCAATGCACGTACAGTCTTACCAGTTGAGCTGTGTATATTTGTTGTGATTGTTTTGTTATAGTATTATTTCTTTCCAGGTACTTGCAAACGACACAGGAGGGCGCCAGGACATGGCTCGGGTCTTCATCTACTTGTTACGCGAGGATCAACAAGTACGCTTCGTCCTACGCCAGCATCCACACGAAGTGCGCCAGCGTATCGACGTCTTCAGAGAGTGAGTTCAATACGGCCATCTGTATCGAATCCTAGCCAAAAATTGTTCATTAATATTTTAACAATAGAGGAATTAGGCAAATTAATGCTTGCCTGTTTAACAAAAACATGTCATTATGATAATAATTTAAGGTCTGACCTGCACACTTCTCATGAAGCCTCTGGTGGCAAAAGCTGTAAATGAGCTTTAAAGGATAAAAGAATAAAACCCCAGCCAGGTAGTGCAAAATAGTTATAATGAAATTTGTGATTTTTTTAAAAATGTTTTTATTGCCTAAAATGTGATATTGTCAACAAATGACATAATTTAGAGATGGAAAAACCACATTTTGAAATTACAAATTTCGTGAAATATTGCTTATAGTACGAAATAACTACCAAAATTCTATGAAACTGGTTAAAACACAAATTAACTCCAAAATTAAACATTTTAGTGCGTAAAATGTGGGGGGATGGTGGAGATGCCGGCCCAGAAATTTCACGAATTTTGATGTAGGTGCCGGTCCAGACCGAACATTACGCATGCGGCAGACGGTACAGGAAACAGACAACGTAATATCGTTTTGAGACGTCACGGGCTCCACGGAAATAGAACACCAAAATAACGCTACCCGTACATCCTCAGTCACGACATCATGACTGTTTTTTTTCAATAAAAGTGCTAAAAAGAGTAAAGGTAAAACTTGGTAAAATATGTAAAACTTAGTCATTGGAAAATCTATGAACAAGATTTGAATTGAACATTTCCATTTTTATTGTCATTAATTATTAGGTTTGTTATATACCATGTTTTTTTAAACAGACACATTAAGCTAATAACTAAGTAAACCTTACCTAACCTAGGTCATTTACATTAGAACTGCAAATGTTTTAGCCACACATCCTTGTTCTTTCTCAAGCAGTGGTTAACTGCTATCTTTTTGTGTTTGATTTCGATACATGTATCTTCGTCTTCTCATATACCCACACGTTTGACAAGTTTTTAGATTTTGGCTAATTTCAAAAGACAAAACCTTATGTATGAACTTTTTTCAGATTTTTTATTTTTTATTTGGTCATCAAGGTTGAATTAATATCAATTGAATAAAGATGTGTACAAACAAATTATAGATACTACAGAAGATAGAATAAAATAGGACTTGGAAACCTTAGTTTTAAGGGAAAATATAGCGCTT
This sequence comes from Sweltsa coloradensis, assembly GCA_024449915.1. Classification (NCBI taxonomy): domain Eukaryota; kingdom Metazoa; phylum Arthropoda; class Insecta; order Plecoptera; family Chloroperlidae; genus Sweltsa; species Sweltsa coloradensis. Next base: position 216,999 of record JAMZAV010000448.1, read on the forward strand.
CGTAGCATCTATTCACAAAACGCTATTTTCACGTACCTCTAACCATCATTTATTTTTTTTGTAGACCTCGGGCCAACGGTTTTTTACAATGTTAAATCATGGAATTACAAGGCGCATGGATATGCATCTCTTGGTTAATTTAATTTGTGTACTGTGAAACTAGCCCCGAAAAACAAAAACTTGTCAAACATTGTCGCCATTTTCGCCTGTTTACACAATTATTTACATTTTGAAGTGCTAAAATGGCCGCCAATTTTATTGTTGCTATAAGTTTAGGCCTAAACAGGAAACGAGAATCGCAGACGCACCGCCCCATAATGTTGCAGGTCCAGTAACGCCAGTTACTATTATAAGTCCATGGTTAAATGTCCATTTAAAAATTCCCTTGATCCAAATCCAAATCCAGCTAATTTCACAAATATTCTAGATCACTTTCAACCTCCAATGTTCACCCCAAAAATTGAAATTTTTGAGAGGTTGTTAAGAAAGGATTAGCGCATGTTGCTATCGGAGCACATTTTAACATTTCAAATAATTGTCTCCTACACAACCTTGGGAAATTACTACCAATTACAATGACCCGTTTGGGGGCATATTCACGGTCAGTTTATAACCAAATATGATTTAAAGGAAATTGAGGTGATCGGGCTCTTAATAGGAGCAAGAGGAACGATACCGGATTTTTTTGTTAAATTTTGCAAACGTTTTAGACTAAATGCGAGTTTTATTTATGACTTGGTGCTCCTTGCTTTAAACTTTAAAGTTTAAAGAGATTGATTTTGATTTTTAGAAATCATCTATATGGCCAAAGCAAGAAGTAACAAGTATAAAACTGTATTTGTTATTTTATAGGCACCGAGCGTTCATACAACTAGCGCCATCCGTGGACGAATCCGGAACAACTTGACTGAATGATCGTCTTCCTTGCGCACTTTCCTATGCTATTAGCTCACATGTCAGAGTGAATTATTTTAGTTTTTACTGTATTGCAGGACTATAATGGATGTTGAGAATGTTTGTAGGATATTCAGGAAGTCCTGTTGCATTGTTGGCTGTTCAAATTGAATCGCCAACACAGAAAAATATGTTATATTTTACAGTTTTCCTGGCAGACCCCATGAGAGGGAATGGCGCGGCAGACTGGTCCAAAAGCAGTGAATGGATAGATAAAAGTTTTTCTGTAACCCTCCATTTATTTACTAATGCAAACAGTGTATTTATTAGACACAAACCTGAACATTGGCCGATAAGTAATAGCCAATAGTCCTTGGTCCAGCTAGACATATCTGTGGAAGGTCTGAAGTTGTGACTGAGTAGGCCTAATTTCCATCATGACAGTTGACAGATCATGTGGCAGACAGAACCTAGCAGACGAAGTCGTATTGTTTTCATTTTGGTATTTTGCACATGCTAAAATTTGAAATTGGACTCATCATAAATAGACCCTAATTAACCTAGGCCTAATCCACATTCACCGAAATTGGGGTAGATTTAGATTTGATATCGCCAGGAAGGCAGCTAGGCCTAGGCCCTACCTAGGCGTAGGCCTCTGGCCTAGGAAACTTTTTTGTTTGACCTAGGTCTTATCTCTTTGCCTATACCTGTCAGGACAGTCAGTAGCAAAGATGTCAGTAGTGTCTACTAAATAATGCATTGTTGCCCATGTCACTGGATTCGGTTCTTATACAAAGTAAAGTGGCCAGGGCCTAGGGGTGCAGCTATTTAACCATAGGCCTAGGCCTACAGAAGAATCAACACAAAACCTGACAGAAAGCTGCTCAAACTGTTCTCAAGAAACTAAGCCTCAGAGCCTAGGCATAATTGTAGCATGTAGGGTTTAACTTTATGCCCCTGGGACATTTTTTAATGTAGGTAACTAGGCCTAATGCACTTCAAATCAATTATTCACGAAACATCGGCTTAGACCTTGCGGCGTGTTGCGAGTGAACTTCGTGATATATTGTGAGTGTTTGGGTATTTATTTCCTATTCTAGTGATATCTTCGTTGACTTGTTATTACACTGAAATCACGATTCTCTGTCTTATTTCACGTGTCAGCCAGGGTTTTGTCTCTAAAAGCTCTGGATAGGGGCTAGTCAAGTTGAGACTCGTTTGGAATCGCAAACAAAAACATCCACTTTTAATCATGACGTCTAGCAACCAAAACTATTTTTGTAATGGTGTTTTAGGCCTATACTTTTTCAGAAAAACGATAATAAGATAAGAAGCGATTGTTTGTTTTCATATACTCTATGAACCTTCTGAAAACCACATTTAATAACACAATTCGCGTTGTTATAGCCATTACAGCAATGTCAAATTCTACATGTGATTCAGTCAATTTGTTCCCCTAGTGGCCGCCCAGAGCGCTGCGTGTATTTTTAGTGGCGCGCTCAGTGGCTAATCTCGGTCCCTATACTTCACAAATCATACTTCTCACTTCATTTTTCACTTCATTTCATTTTTTCATAATCTGTAACTAATTTTACTTATTGTTAAACGTACTTTGTATAAATGTAAATTAATTAATTTTTGTTATTCTGTGTCTTTAAGGCAACCTTAATGTAAAGGCAGAGCTTTGTTTTGAAAATAAAGTTGTACTACAGTGAGCAATTTTTGGGAAATGGGCCCTGATAGCAACAATAAGTCAATAACCCAATGATCCAAGTGATCCAGACTAAACCTCAGGGCCCCGATTCATGTACATTTATCCCGGGTATAAGTGGTATAAGGACGGTATAATGCAGGACATGGCAGGATAAGGCCTGGTTAAGTCTGAGCAACTCTCATCCAATCAGAAATTTTCAATCCAACAACAAGTACAACAAATGTTTTTTCCACTGCATTCCACAGCCATGTAAATCAGCAGATTTGCAAAAGAACACTAAAAATTTGCACCATCTTTTGTTTTACATTTTTATTTATTGACAGAAGATTGCGTGAGATCATTAAAAGAAAAGAAAATGCGTATTATTGCCGTAAATTTTGGAATAGCCTAGGACTATCATACTATTGTTCATCTGCATAAGGCTTTTAGTAATCAAAACTAGTTATTTGTGCGGGATGTGTGTCAAAACTAGGTCGTGCAGGCCTAGGGTTGCCTAGGAGAGGCCAAGGGCTTGTCAAACGTGTTATGTTAGTATTAATTTTATCTAGTCCTATAGCCTAATGGAACTTTAGACCTACACTGTTGTATTATGAATAATTTTCTACATCTGGGCCTAGGCCCGAGACGGTTTCTGATTTGTTTTATGATGGTAATGACAACTTTTCTCGTTTTACACATAGACGCAAAATTTAAAATGTCCGCCATCTGTTTACATATTTTCTTATCCCCGTGCGAGGCGGGATAAGTCTTCATGAATTGGATTCGGAGTTATACCGCACTTATACCACCTAACTCTGCTTATACCGGGATAAAAATGTACATGAATCCGGGCCCTGCTGGTTTTCTCAAGCTCAGACATCAGTCTTGATGCTAGGTGTAAGTGTAAGGGCATCCAATTTGTCTTTAAGAGTAGAATTTCTTAACAAATGATCTCTGTTCTGTTCTTTGCTACTAGGCCTACATTGAGTATAGGCTATGTATCAAAATTAATACTAATTACTCATTAATTGGTAATCCACTAACCCAATATTAGTAAGAACTCTCTTATCCGAGTTGGATGAGACCGGGGGCACCTCGGATTTGCGAAAAACTCGGATGGCGCGGTTCATTTGTTTATTTGCTCTCGTAGCATAGCCTGATGTGGTAAAATGATATATGACACTTGTAATGGATAAAGGAACATAAAATACACACGATACACTTCATACAGGGTATACTAAATGATTTAATAGCTTGTAAATCAAGCTCACAAACACACGTACACAATTAGGCCTACATGTCGTAATAAAAACGTATGTCTAGGCCTAAACTCGACGCAGTAGGCCTAGGCCTACAATGCAAACATAGGCCTAGGCCTAGCTCTCTTTCTCATGTGGGAAAACCTCTCACTACTATGCCCGCGCTGAAGCTCTCGACGCAAGATAAGTCTGGGAAAGAAATAAGATAAGCCCAGGAATAACAATTCAATGCGTCGTGATTACGAATTTCGTGAATCGGTTGAAACATGATTGCATCTAGTTCCACAACGACCATCTTTGGACAGCTGTGTGTGAGATGGTTGGATCGTATGTGCACGCGCAGGCGCGCGACGCACACTGACCTCTATATGCTTAGTGATACTGATGCTTACCGGCGATGCGCCCAACGCACACTGACCACTGAACTCTATATGCACACTGCTCGAAAGTCGAGATATGTCGCCGATCTATCTTCTTTGCACTCACTCGTAAGGCATGCCTACAAATGTATGCGAGTACATTTAAAAAAGTGCGGCGCGGCGTCTGTAATTATTTTTATGTTTTATTTACGTATTTAAAACTTTAATTTTTTTTTTTTTTTTTGGCGGCTCGGTTAACACAGTACATCGGATAAGCGGAGATCGGATAAGAGAGTTCTTACTATATTATTTTTATTTTTATTTTTTTAAATTTATTTATAATATTATTTTATTATAATATTTGCAATGTTTGATTGCCAATTAACTACCTCATGGAGTAAAACTTTGTTTTTCAGTTAATAGAAGTAACAATAATTAATTTTAATACTTGTCGCAGCACCCTGAGCAACGTGACGGGCGCTATAGTGAATGTGGACGAGTTCAAAGTCCACGAGAATCGCGACGGGTCGGTTGACAAGACAAAGACCGACCTCTATCTTCATCTGGTGAACCGTATCGACAATTCCATCCTAGATGTAGACGATGTTCTCAAGCTCGTCGATCAGAACATCGAACTGCTGGATCTACTTTTCAAGGTTAGTCATACAGTCACTTGGCGATGGATTTCGATTGTACGTAAAGATTACATGAGAGTCATCGTCTGCAATATCAACTCGGATGGAAAACAAAATAATTTTTTAATGCTCATTGTCTATTATATTATTGTACATTTTGACTTGGCAAGTAGGCCTAGAATCAATGGCCTAAATGCCAAATGGATCGAGTAGGCAGTGCATAATATAATAAAGTACCTCATCAAGGTACCTCGGCCTACTGTGAATAGGATTTCATTAATAATATGCAATTAAATTATAATTTACTGTACCAATAGAATCAATCTAATTTGAATAGATCAAGTATGATGTAGACCTATATATACAGCCTACAATTTCTGTGCCATTCAATAGTGTTTAAATTATGTGGGGATAGGTGAGCTACCACTTCACTCCACATAAAACAGTTTATTTCTGTTGTAAGTTTTATAGATGGTTCCAATATGCTAGAGAAGTGAATAAGTAATAAGTTAGAGAAGACTGTAAGGTTAGGAAAAGTCATTAGCCCTACTACCACTACCAGCATATAATATGTATTATATATAGGGGTAAGCAATCTACCAGCAAAAACACCCTTGGGGCTACGTGTAGCATACTTAAAGTAGTCACACTACAATTTGTTACATCTATTTTATAAAATGGTTCAATGGTATGATGTGGTGTGTGAAGCTGAAGAGCTGTATAATAAGGTTTTTACACCGCTACAATGACAGCACATCTCTCTGTGTTGTGGCAGGACTTCAATGTGTTGGACACTCAGCCAGCAGAAGCCGCTATGTTTCGAGATGACTCCAACAGTTTCTTGGTTGCGTGGTTGGTTGGCACCACCGTCTTCCTGGGTCTCCTTCTGATCGTGGCTGTCTCCGTCTTTCTGTCGCAGAGGCAGACATTCCAGCGCCAGCTCAAGGCCGCCACAGTAGCAGCGTTTGGTCAGTAGGCCTACAACACAACCATAGATTTAGATAGGGTATTTGACTTCACTCTTGTCAAGTTCTTAGGTGGCCCTATACTTTATTTCAAGAAACAGTAATATATATTTCAATTCCATTCAGAATTTGCTATCAAATAGAATGGTGAGAAATTGAGATCTTCTAAAAATCCAATAAAAATTAATCAGTAAATCCATCCATTAGCCATTTCTGCACCAATATACCTACCAATGCTAACAATAAACATGACAAAAAAAAATATTTTTGGACCAAACTATAATGCTTGAAGATAATAAAAATTGTTTTCTGAACAGTTAAAAACTTTTTTTACATGATTTTTTAAAAATATTTTAGTTTCTCATCATCATCATCATCACATCCCTGCTTCTGGCAGTGTCAGCTAGAGTTTTTCAACAAAATAGTTTCACTTCTTTCTATCCTACCCCAATTGGCAATCTCTTCCACTCCTTCTCAGCTCTCTCCTCCTGCCTGCTATGGTATTCTTCCATCTCGTTCTTGTCCTCCTCCTTCTTCCTTACATTTTGTTTCATACATTTTCTTGGGCATATCCCCATCCCTAGTTTCATATTATGTTCAAACCATCTCTGCTGTGTCCTTCTCATCCTGTCACCGTTGAGCACCCAGCAGTGGCTGACAGTACGTCATGATTGCAGGTTCGAACGAGTCTGACCTGATCCGAGTGACGGGTAGGGTCCCCAACACCAACATGCACAGCGTAGAAGGCTCCAATCCTATTTGGATGCAGGCATATAAAAATGAATGGTACAAAGAAGATGACTCGCTGAGGTGAGTGTTATGACTATGAGAAGAGATTCATAGTGATACTTTTAGTGATTTTGGTATTACTTTGCTTTAAAATTAATATGTGACACAACAATTAGTGGTGTTGTTCTTTAAATATTGATTGATCAATTGCATAAATTTTGGTTATTGATTGAATAAAAGTTTCAGTTATGGTCCTATGAGTAGAGGTATGAGAAAATAGTGTTTTGTGAAGAGATGCTACAAAGCACTATTTTTTAGTCCTATTTTATGTTATTTTCCATAGTATTTATAGTTTGTTTCTACACATTTTTATTCAGTTTATATTAATTCAATCTTGATGAAATAATTTTGAAATAAAAATTGAAAAAACTTCATACACAAGTTTTTAAAGGTGGCAAAAAATAGATGCTAGATGCTACAAAAACAAAACGCTATAAAACGGCACTCAAAATGCAATATACATGTACCTTTCTACCTATGGGTTGACATGTCTAAGTAGCATCAAACTCTTACCTGAAGTGTGGAGCTCGAACATTGTGGTTATATTTGAATGTTGTGTTTTGCAGTCAAATGTCCGAGAGAGACTCGTTGGATGCGGCAGGAGAGTCGAGAACTGGGTCCAAGAACTCCAAGCCGTACTTTGGCCAGGGTTGTACCTACACAACTAACTCTTGTGACAGGTACGAACAGTTCTGAGTTCTTCATGCCTCGTGCAGCCAAGGAGTCACTACTAACTTTTAACCTTGAAGCTTATCATATCCACATCCATATCCACATCACATTGACATATCCACAGAATATAATCAAAATTAACTTTAGAATAACCAAAAGTGACTATTCCTCATTGCACCAAACACTGAATGAAAATCTATTTAACCACTAGCCATACTACCACGTCTGCCAGGCAGGCGTCAGGGGGTGTAAGGGGTGTTGCTTCGCCAATAGTGGATAGCATGTGAAACAATGATTTGGAAGGGGAATCAAATTTTGCATATATTGTACGGATGACATAATTTCTAGAATTGGGTACCGTTCTAAATTACGGACCGATTAAAGAAGGGTATTTCCGCCTTTTAGACAAATTCACCCGGTTATGTACCGTTACATACATACATACCTGCCCGCGCTTAAGATCTGGGTCGAACAGAGCTATGTAACCGACCGTTGCTTTCGCCATCCTCCGCCAAGAGTCGGCCATGCCTACGCTGATGCAAGAGAGATAGATCGGCTATCTCGAGCAGTGCCGTGGCAGGCTTCGCGAACTAGTGCGATGTACATGCAGCTGCAGACAGCTGACCGGCTAGTATGTGTGGAACAAAGAAGGTCGGTGTAGAAGAGTCCGCCCAGCGAGTCGTGCCCATGCCTACGAGTGAGTGCAAGAGAGATAGATGCGGCGATATATCTCGAGCAGTGCCGTGGCATGGCCTGCGCGAACTAGTTGCATGTACACTCGCAGCTGCAGACAGCTGACCGGCTAGTATGTGTGGAACAAAGAAGGTCGGTGTAGAAGAAGAATTTGCGATGCGACCATGTTTCAACCGATTCACGAATTTCGTAATCAAGACTCATAAAGATTGTTATTCCTCGGCTTATCTTCTTTCTTTCCCAGGCTTATCTTGCGACAAGAGCTTCAGCGCGGGCGATAGTAGTGAGAGATTTTCCCACATGCGATGCGTGTTTTCCCCTGCTTTCTGCGCGTAGGCCTAGGCGTACGTACGATGAGTTACACTGCCTGTACAGTGTAATTGGTAAACTAATCTTTGGTATAATGAAGAATGAAGATCATTGCCTTGTTATCAAGGCGATTCTTTGTTTGTGTACGATTATTGCAAAAGTTTCCAGAGACAGAAACCTAGTCAATCGGTATGACCTTCAAACCAACTTGTAGTAGGAAACAGCGTTTCACACATTGTGACGTAACAGGATCCGGGTACCCGGGTAATTTAAGTGCTGGAATCGGTTCCGAATTTTACAACCCGATGTCATCCATACATTGTGTTTTTTTAATATTAAAAATTTGGGGTTATTTATTTTACAGAAACCGTTCGGGGGGAAGTGATTCTGGAGAAAAGTGGCTAGGGGGGGGGGGGGAGCAAATGTAAAAATCGGATTAGAACCTATCAAATTACCTGAAAGGTCAAGTTAAATAGGTATTTTTTTCTCTTTTAGAGTTACAATAAAAAAATTGGGGGAGGAAGGGGGTGGAGTCGGGGGATGGAGAGGGTGGTGGGAGTAGTGACTTTGGTTGGCTAAATGTGCTAAATCTCAATATCAGATAAAATCCAAACAGATAACCTAAAAGGTAAAGAGGTGGTTGCATTTTGGGGGGAGGGGTTAGTTGGTGAAGGGGTGGGGGTAAGTCTGTAAGGGGTTGGTGATGTCAAGGTTGGAAAGGATCCGACAAAATTAACATAGGGGGAAATAATTTTAAATTTTCATTTGTTTAGTTGTTTGGAATGATTAAAATGTGAGGGGTGGAGTTCCAATGAGCTTGACTTGGAGAAGGGGGGGGGGAGCAGTAGTGGAGGCTTATGTCAATTTTGGATGAAATCTGACAAAAGTACCATTAATTAGGGAAATAAATTATTGAACTTAAGCATAGTTTTTTTAGAATTCTAAAAATTTCATGAAATACTATAGGTGTGGCCCCCTCCCCCCCACACCAAAAGGGAAAGCGGTGGACGCTTAAGTCTCAAAGTGGGATAAAATCCAATAAAATTTCCGAAAAGGGGAAGAAAATTTGGAAATTTTTGGTTTCCCCCCCCCCCCCCATAATTTGACTTCAAATAGTATTTTCATGGCTTGTACCCGAAAACGTAGCAAGTCTAAGTTCAGAGATTTCGAAGGTCCCCTTAAATTTTCATCAAGATCGCATATGCCATTTGCCCGGTAGAGCGCAAACAGACAAATTTTTTTTTGTGGCTCGTTGGTCTTTGTGTGGCTCGTTGGTCTTGTGGTTAGCGTATCTGCTTCCAATGCAGAAGGTCCAGGGTTCGATTCCCGACAAAGTCAGAAGTTTTTTAACTTCTGATTTGGACTTAAGTCCATCAGTACTTATCTTAGGAGTTTGTAAATGGTGACTTTGAAGCCGTCCTAGCAACGAAGCACATAATAAATTCAAAGTTGTTCTGAATCGGCCTTGTTGGTTCTGGCGTTGATCCGCGGGTGTTCGCACTGTCCATACCACTGATTGCTATATTTCCTATTAAAAATATCAATCTTTGGTTGGTTATCGCTCACTCGTCGATTGCGTCGGGGCCTACAGGGTTGGCTTGGTCGCTTTGGTTTACTGTCCCCCACTGAAAATCAGTTATATGACTGAGTGGGTAGACTCTAAATACAATTTATTTATTTATTTAAATAATTTAAAATTTAAAAAAAACACCCGAGCTAATTTTTTTTTAGGGCGTTAGTGAAATTGAAGTCTTTGCTTCGCTTAAATTTAACTTCAACAGTCTCTTGATTCATCAGTTTATCTCATGAAATGGATCACATAATCATTCTATTGATCTGTTGTTACAGTCGGTCCAACATCTTGCGAGAGGGATCCGGAGTGAACGTAAAGGAACAAAACGACCTAAACCGAACCGGTACAACTTACCAAGAGAACCTCTATCAACACCTTGAGAAACTGGGTAACCCACTAATTCTGAAAAAATTAGAAACTACAGAACTTTAGCAGTTTGGGATTTCTTTGTGTTGTAAAGTTTGTAGACTTGTGTGTGCTTGAACTTAGGTAGCATGTCTCGTCACGTATATTTGTACTAGGCGTAGGCGTTAGTGTTGGCTCGCAATGTCAGGAATTAGGAATTGTAATTTTGTAATTGGTTACCGAACATCGCTAATGATTCGGTTTTTGCAATGCTCTAGTTTTCTGCTGGACTAGGTAATAGTTATCATCATTCATCAATATTAATTATTAGTGCACTCAATTTAAAAAAAACACATATATAAATCATCCTTTTTTCAACCAAAAATGAGTGCTATGGCAACTGCAGATGCTCTACTACAATATGTGACTTTTATTGAAAATGTACGAGTATTACACCATAAATTCTGAGGGTACAAATTTAGATTGATATTTGATAATGCTAATCTGATAATCAGTGCCGCACTGCCGCTACATGTATACATATTGGGGAATGTTATGCATAATTAGTTAATTTCTTACAAAAAGAATACTACAGTTCTTGACTAGATTCAATGATTAGTTATAACTATTTACTATGGATGTCAATTGTCAATGGTTATCAATACAATACAATACATTATGGAAATGGCTTGCTGTATTGCGATTGTTGTACATGTACGATATGAATTGTGTGCAAGATTGTGATAATTATTGGTAATGTGGATTTTAAATTTTGAGTGCCTACTGATTGACTGTTAACTGCATTCCTTGACTGGAAGTTTGGTATCTATAAAGCCCTATCCCCCTTTCAGCGTAATAAACAAACTCGCCCGCAAGCCATATCCATCTCTCTTTACTTACGTACTTGCGTACGTGATTGTGTTGACTGTCTGTGTCATCACATCTTGTTGTGCCACTTGCGTCTCCTCCATTGCACAACAGTTGGTGTCAGCTGCTATGCTCCAACGCGATGACGAGCCCGCAGCCCCACCCACCAACCATATCATCGAGACAAGGCAATGCTCTAGTCTCTCGCGCTCTCTTTCACTTCACCACTCTCTCTCCCACACTACGCTGTCTCGTAGGAGTGTCGAGGCTTTCTAAACCCAAAGGTTAAGGGAACGGTTGCAGGTAGCAGACAATCCACCGACCACTAGGACTAGTGTCATGTTAGTGCTGAGATGACGCGCAATTGGAATATCTAGATGCCCATGCAAGAAGACAAGTTTTACCGGTTTACATCGATATATTGTGATGTGAATGTGAAGATACCCTATTGGGGCAATATTTTTGGCACGTTTAATCACAATATTATTATTGTTTCTCCCAATTATTGACAGGAATTTTGAAATTCTCATATCGTTTGACATTCCTCGTTATAACACTTTTTGACTTCCTTATTTATAAAATTTATGTAGCTTACACAGAAACTACATGTTAACTATAGTCATTTATTTATTTATTACCTAGATCCGGAATACATTATATTGTCTCCCATTCACTAATTCTATTACAGTACAAATACACACTAGAGTTGCCAACTTTACAAGAATGGAGAATTTAGTAGTGTATTTAACTATATTAGCAGTAAAATCAAGTCAATCATTGATCTTCCTTTTGTGAGCAATTTAATATTGAACAGATTATAAACAAAACCTGCCATTTAATGTGGCACATTTGTAACATGCTTGTTTGAGATCATTAGATCAATAATATTATGATGCCCACTGAAGTAAAGCAGAGTGTATTAAATAGCCGATATTATCGTAAAACTTTAGCTGCTTTGAAAGTGTAACATAGCCTACCACTAGTTGCCAACGCCTTTACAAATACATATGTGCAAGTGTGAGTGTAAACGATAAATACATCGAAAAATCCCACCGTTCCTTATTATTAATTAACTTAATTCTGTAGCATTACTGTATTCAGTGTATTGTGTTGAGTGTTATGATTGTGTCAATAATGTTTTTGTTGTCATCTCTTCAAGTGACGAAAAGAGGTCGATTCTTCGCTCACCAAAGAGTTTGTCCCATACCCTTGTAAGTACCTTGTATATTAATTCAATTCCATATGAATGTTATGGAATCTAGAATATTTAATTTATTTATTAAATCATAAATCAACCTTCATGTACATGTAGAAAGAAATGAATACGTATTATAATTTTTTATTTATTGAACATTTTTTAAATAAAGCAAATAAGTGCATTGTAGTATGGTAGTTATTTATTTTGCAAATCTTTCAACTACTCTTCTATTCCAGCCAAGAGGTCTAGATTTGCTCTGCCGGCACATTCGGGTTAGGGGAAGATCAGATGGGATGAGCAGGCAACTGGTCAACACCGTCGGAACTTTTAATAGTTTTATTTCACTAAAATTAAGAAAGCAATTCAACAGTGTATAACACAAGACAAAATGAGCTTTTATAATACCTAGTATTATTATTATGATAACATGTATATATACATTACAAAACTCTTAGATTAGAAGGTACACAAGTATCAGTGGTATTGCCAATGGTACCCACTACCCAGTGTGTACAGTATTATGTTACGTCACTCATTCATAAAGCATAGCTTTCATAATTTTTAAACATTTCAAAGTAAATAACAAGTGACAACTACTGTACTTACTGTCTAGTAATTATAGTTAGTACACTAAACAAAAAATCATTTAGCCAACTAAAGTTTTGATATCAAAATTAATCAAATGTATTAGAAAGTGTGGAAAAGGCCAACCGGCTAGGTTAGTTTGATTGGAGAAGGGTTGACATGTTGGGAAAGCATAGAGAACATATAACTCAGCCTGAAGGACTGGGGGCGACAAAACTTTTAACCTGCTGATGACAACTGCAGCTAATTTAAACCTTTTGAAAAGTGAGTTCAAAATTGGGGTTTGCCACCCCTAAAGTGAGTTTTTCCCCATATTTTAGAATCTAAGGGAAAAATTCTTAATGAGATTAATAACCAATATTTTCTTGTGTAGTAAATGTTTATTTGCACTCAATATTCATAATAATTTCCCAGATTTCGTCTACATTCATATCCACGCGCCTTGCCATAGCTACCGATAACACTTGTTGCTGCCTACTAGAACGCACTAGGCCTGCCGTCACACACACCGGCAACACACGTATTCACAAAAACAGGCTAAAAGTAGATCAAATCTCGTCCAAATGTTTCACTAAATAGTTCAAGATGTTGTCAATAGGTAGCACTACTGCATGGCCGAGCTCCAGCTCGATGCACCCATTCCTTGAATTACTGTGCAACCCAAAAACATCAAAACGTACATATACGGGAATACTCTGGCAGGGCGCTCGGGAGCGCACGTATATATACGGGCATACTTTTCAAAAGGTTAAAGTTGTTTTTTACCTTATTCCATGATGCGTTTCGTCCTTCTGGGACTCACCCACTAAAAACAGCTAACAACATACAAACAAAACTCAACATAACCAAACCTGAGGTAGGGCCACGCAAGAAGAAAATTTGCTCGTGGCCCTAAGTTTTGTGGTTTCCCATAGTCCCAGAAGGACGAAATGCATTGTGGATTAAGGTAACAAACAACATTAAATTAGCTGTAGTTCTCATCAGCAGGTGAAAAGTTTTGTCGCCCCCATCTGGGTTTTATGTTCTCTATGCTTTCCCAACATGTCAACCCTTCTCCAATCTATCCAAATGTATAATTCTTAGATATCCTCAATGCATTGATAATTCCAGACATAAATGATAGAAAAACATTCACACATCAGACCAACTAAAGAAATCATCATTATTCAAAATTTACAAGAAATATCCTGGAAATAAATGCCTCCATCTTTATACTGACTGATTGATCATCAGGGGAAATCAATGCAGGGATATTTTGTAGAGAATTTGATGGCCTCCTACCCAAGTGCCTATGGATGTAATTATGATGGAGAAGTCAGAGCAATAGTTGAAAGTTGAAACTAAGAAAATTTGATAACAATAAAATTGTGATTGTATCCAACTCGAGACTGCCATTATAGAATCAGGGAGGTAGAACCTCAAATTATACACTACAAACTATAAAAATGTGTACCTTATGGATGCTGTAAACAAAATTGTATTACAGAATAAGTAGGTACCGGTACTCAGCCAGCCCACTGAGGCATTTACAGTAATGAAAAGGCCTATTAGGTAATTACTTGACCAAATGAGGAAGCAAAAAAGCCAACAGTCACATACAGTAACTGTTCTAAAATCTAGTCTTCATGCATGAACACTGAACATGCAATGTTAACATTTTACGTGGTCCTTTCAGGGTTGGGGTGGCAAGAAAAGGGACAAAATAAACTTGCAAAGTATACTAAAACAATGCCTGCTAGTGTTTCTGTTAAAGTAGAACAGAAATATGTAGCTCAATTTCTGGACATGGCCTACTTGGAAAGCATCTGTCTAGATTAGATGTATAGAGTTTTTCAAGTCCAATGTGCTACACTTGTAGGATAAAAGGGGTTGAAGAACAATTAAATTAAGATATGAAACATCTTTTTGAATGTGCATACCGGTAATGCTGAATGGGACCAAATGCCCAACATCATGGATTGGAAAGAACATGAGTCGTCAGACCTCCCTAACTCTACTGGCCAAAACACATGAATGAACATACGGACACATGAAAACCTGGCTTTAATAATTCTAATAGTAGGCTAGCCATTTGAAAAGAAGATGTATCTTATACTTTTCTATATGCCCACAATTTGACATTTTCAATTTCAATTTATTTTTTTTCAATTTCAATTTCAATATATTTTGGACAACAACAAATAACAATAGTTACAGTTTTTAACAGTTTTCACCGTGTAGTCCATTTTAGTTTTACACAAGTATTAAACTTAATGAAGTTTACAAAATAGTATATGTATAAATACTATACATACAGTACATCTACTAATAATAAAATACCATCATGACCATGTCACTAACAAATAATCGTCTTTCATCACATTGTCTCTCATATTAGGTAATACATAGGCTACTGCCAAAAGCCAATGATACAGTGCAAGTTTACAATATTACATTATTAGTTAACTTGGATAAAAAGAAATGAATAAGAACATTAATTTCCAAATTTCAAATATTGTAACATTAACAACCAACTGATATAAAATTATGGTAGGTCAGTTGATGTGATAAAGTCATTTACACTGTAGTAAGCTTTTTTGTAATAAAAATTTTGTCAGCTCATTTTTAAATTTAATATATTGAGGTATATCTTTGATTTCTTTTGGAACAAGGTTGTAGAGAATTTTATTTATATAATCAGAGTTTTTCTGGCCAAGGTTTGTAGAACATTGGCTAAGATGGAGATCATTATTCATATCATCATGTGTTTTCTAGTCATCCAGTAGAGATAGGACTCTTGTTCCCTCCGATCCACACCATGTGGCATTTTGTCCCGTTCAACCTTGATAATTGATACATGTTCATTCAAGTATACGGTAGTTTTAGTAGAGATTTGTGGGCGCTGCCATCTTGGCTATGACGTCACGGAAGTGCTGCTAGAAACTCGTTTCCACCATGCAGCACATGTTAGCACAGCACCTTCATGGCGCCAACAAAAACAACCGTATATATTCCTGTCTTGTTCCCCAACTTCACACATCCAGCAGACACTGGATTCAAACTCCAAGCAAGTCAAGTTCTGTTTGAATTGAGCACTTTCTGTTTGTCAAAATGTTGGCAAAGTATAAATAGTGGCATGATGCTAGAAAACAATATCCTACAAAATGCTAGCTAGAAACATGTTTGTCAAGAATATCTAGCACAGTTAGTTACTAACGCATTAATCTAAGGATAATCAGTAGAGGTACGTAAAATTAGTGTTTTAGGTTATTACGTTAAATTGGTGAACATATATAGGTATTTAAGAAAACGTTACAAAATGGTCAAATTTAATTTTTCTCAAAGTAAGGTTCACCCCTGAAATACTTGAGTGGGTGACCACTTGGGAACACCACTTGCTGTTGGCAATAGGGGTGAAGCAAATTGCCAAAGTGTTCCCCCGATTGAAAACGATCTTACATTGTCACCCTTAGCCGCTCTGCGGAGAACAATGTTCATAACATGTTTCTGGTGTTGGATTAAAAAAAAATGAAATGAAATTAAATAACAATTAGTTTAGCACATTGTATTTTTTTTGTGGCAATAATGGCATTGCATTGAGTTTAGATTTACTTTAATAACTTTATTCACCATTAAAAGAAATAAGAAACAGATGCTATAAATTGTTAAAATTTGATTGGAATTTAAAAATAGGATGATGTATTAAGTTTATTTGCTTGTCTTTAACCCAAAAGCAAAAAGTTAATTGAGTGTTTCTTTAAACTTTCTTACCAAAGTCGTTGGTTTTCTTTCTCCATATTTGGCAAATTTTAAACAAGGGTGTATTTGGAAGAGCGAAGCGATGACTTCAATTTCACTTACCCCGAGAAAAATAGCTCGGGTGTTTTTTTTATGCATACAAAAAGCAAGTCTTTGGGCCTCGAGACATTTTACATTTTATTGTTAATTGGTATTACAATAACAATTAATACTACTTTAAAAATTATCCTAATTTAACAAAAATAATTTTGCAATGGAACTTGAAAAAGTAATATGAGATCCCACTTATACAAAAAAACTTAGTAATCGTTGGACAGAAATAGTCACCCAAAAAAGCTCACCCATCAACGCAACTGGAAAAAGCGTTCGCGAAGCTGCCTAGTTATTTTGAAATATAGCAGAGACCCACCTGCAGTGCGATCATGTAACTTTTCCTAGATATCAAACGTTAACCCGAACGATCGAAAGTTTTACGGGCGATCATGAGCTTTCAATCGCTAGAGGTCTCGATCGTTTACTAGTATCACATGAGCTTTCAATCGCTAGAGGTCTCGATCGTTTACTAGTATCGTTAGACTTGCGCAGTGCACCACACACTCGGTCGTGGCGAGCCCCGTTACAAGAAGTAAATGTCCACAAAATAACAATTCTTACATAAAAGCAGGGTCCAAGACTGCTTTAAAAATTATTTTATTGTAGCTCGTATCCATATTGATGATCAAAATCATAATAATAATATGTATTTATCTACTTCAGCTCATAGTGTATAAGTAGGCAGTTATCGAAGCCGAACCCACCCGGCCGGCATGGCCTAGTGGTAAGCATTAATTTTAGCCTACCGCATGGAAGACTGGGGTGCGATCCCAGTTAGTTTGAACTTTTTTTATCTTTTCACACCCACATATTATTATTATTATTATTATTGTTGAGGGGTGTTTGATGCAAAATAAAAATGAGGTGATTTTGTTTTATCCTGGAAATTTTTATAATTATTTCACGCTACGTAATACGTTTTGAACATTGCGGCGGCAACTTATGCACACGATTCGCATTTGTTATGTTCAATTTTGATCACTGCCTCCTCCTAGACAACAATTTTCATTTATTCTACACACACTTTGCTAGCTCTGACTTCCATTGGAAACATTGAACAATGCAATTTGAACTCTTTACATGCACTTCTACCCCCCGGTTCCCACTAGAACACCGAAGTTAAGCAAACTTGGGCGTGGTCAGGGGTAGAGTGGGTGACCGCTTAGCCACTCACGTATGTCGTTGGTTAGAGTAGATGGAGGGTTCGAGAGCTAGTGTATCGGCTTCGTTCTCTTCGCCGTCTGCTCGGCAGTCTGGGTTAGTGGAGGAACACCTATATGACTGTCAAGGTTGCACCATCCTTTCGGATGGGACATTAAGCCGTTGGTCCCCTTGGTACTTTTCGAAAGGAGTAGGCTACATGTTGGTACCGGGTTTCCCCTCCTCCCTTCTGTTCATACTTCATCCTCATCTAACACCACTTATCGTCTCGAATAGCCAAAGTGCATTAAGGCCTATGAGACGTTAAGCAATATCCAATCCAATCTAATCTTTCCGTCAAGTTTCTATTCACGCCCATGAACAAAACATTAGAGCGTCCAAATACGGCCTTAGACTGAGTCAATAGCATTTTGACGAACTTGCAGAAAGCATCCTATAACAATTATTTATTTATTTAAATGATATTTTCTCGCCGCTCGGCGAGAAGGCCATTGTAGGCACAATTCCCTCTTTAGCCTCCTATAACAATGCTCTAGCTAGGTGCCACCGCATAGGGTGGAGGCCGCAATCCAAAGCCATTAAATGATTAGATCATATAGGCCAGTACTTTGTAGTGAATCACTTGTGACATGTGTCATTACTCATTACAATATACTACAATTACAATATTATCACTTAATAACTGCATTTATTAATAATAACAAAAATTAAATAATTATCTATGCATATATTTGCATGGAAAAAAGGTGCTGAAAGATTCCTCTGCAGGGCTTTCTATACAGCTATTTGTCACATCGTTCACGTTATCACATAGGTCTGAGGCGGGTGATAATGCAGACGACCATTTCAATCGTTAACAAGTTACATGATCGCTCCGAACGATGTTCATCGACAAATCTCGCATTCTAATAAAACAAAATACATTAAAAACACAAACATACATGCATAACAATAGGGAACTGGCCTTGGTTTCAAAAATACAATTTATATGTTTGAGAATTTGGATGACATGCTTTAATAAACATCCCAATTTACACAAGTAATAAGAAATAAAATCTATTTATTCTACGGGTGTTCAAAATTGTTGGGTTTTCAATTACCGCACAAAGTATGGAGATTTGTCCTGATGTCAAGGCATGGGTTGCAGCCTGGTTCAAACTGTGTGGAGAGCTATCTGCTAGCTTACGCCCTACTCCGGATGACGTCACGTTGTTTCCAGCGGCAAGACAGATTCAAATGTTTCTTGACAAAATCTGGTACTAATAAGAACCTGACACTAAAAAACAATTAGTCTATATTTGAAGTTATTGTTAGTAAAATATTCTAACTAGGCCGCTTCGCTAACGCTTTTTCCAGTCACGTTGATGGATGAGCTTTTATGGTCGATTATCGTTGCCCTAAAAGCTGGAAAAAGCTGGACACGATTCCACCCGCTGACAGCACCAGAATCAACAAAGGCTAATTCGGAACAACTTTAGAATTTATTCTGTGCCTCGTTGCAAGAATGACTCCTAAGTCACCGTCTACACATTCCTAAGGCAAGAGCTGATGGCCCAAGTTGTATACCAGTTTGGCGGTGTAAAAGTAACTGGTGTACCTAAATACTGAACAGGCCTGACTGAACATACCCCTTTGCCTCATCACTCTAGATTCTAGCTAGACGATACATGGAAACTGACCTTGTCTTGCATGCTTTCATCAAAGCAACTGTGTATGATCTTGCAAAGCAAAACCTGTACAAGATCAGTGATGTTACGCCTGGACTAAAGTAAGAAATCCCCCAGCGTAGCACATGTTAATATACTCATCAGTTTCTTCTGCTCACTTTCCAAATTGGCAATATTGGTTTAATGGCCATTATTAGGGTTCCTAGCCAGCGGTTTAGCCGAGGTCGTTTAACCGGTTTGCCACTAGAACACCGAAGTTAAGCAGAATCGGGCGTTGTCAGGGGCAGGAGTAGAGTGAGTGACCGCTCTGCCCTGCAACTCACGTATACAGCTGGTTAGAGCAGATGGAGGGTTCGAGAGCTAGTGTAACGGTTTGTTCTCTTCGACGTCTGCTCGGCAGTCCGGATTAGTGGAGGAACCTATATGTCTGTTAAGGTTACACCGTCCTTTCAGATGGGACGTTAAGTCGTTGGTCCCCT
Organism: Sweltsa coloradensis; assembly: GCA_024449915.1. Classification (NCBI taxonomy): domain Eukaryota; kingdom Metazoa; phylum Arthropoda; class Insecta; order Plecoptera; family Chloroperlidae; genus Sweltsa; species Sweltsa coloradensis. Next base: position 236,973 of record JAMZAV010000448.1, read on the forward strand.
AGATACTTTTTGACAGGAGTAGGCTACGTGCCGGTACCAGGTTTCCTCTCCTCCCTTTTTCATCAATCATCATGCATTGTTGTTAATCATCAGTTGACATAATGGTATTGATCACTCTAAAATGGCAGAAAAATTATGTATGTGGCCAATTCATAAATACAAAATTAAAAAATAACTATTTGTAGTTGATCCTGATAATTTTTTGTCATTGTGTTTCATCTGTAAACCATTGTACAACGAAAATAAAGACTATCAATCAAAACATAACGTCTAGCATTGAGAGAGGAATAGGATCAAACAGCTTTCTAAGTGCAATTTGAAATAAAAGAGCAATATATAAAATTAAAACCTAAAAGACAACCATTGATGTTTTGTAATCATTTTCTATATGCAGTACTTTTATCTCAAATTAAATTTGTAAATTTCCGTTATGATTGGATTGAAAGATTGGGTCCTCCTACGGTCCTACCCCATCACTCTTTACTATAGCCAATAGTCTACTTGCATGAATTTTAAATTTAGAAACATAAATGGCGCCATCTAAGACAAAATTTTGTCACGGTCAAGACTAAAGATTAGATTTTAGCAATAAAACACAAAAATTGGGTCCCCGTAAAAGCAAGTCTATGGCTTAGACCAATGATAATGATATAGTAGGCTAGATCACCAGTCTCCAATACAGTACAGTATAGGCGCTAGCATAGCAAATTGAAGCATCAATCTGACCTATTCAAGATGGCGATTTGGCGTTTCAATTTATGCTTGATTGATTGATTGAATATTGCTTAACGTCTCATATTTATGCACTTTGGCTAATCGAGACGATGCGAGTGGTGATAGATGAGGATGAAGTATGAACAGAAGGGAGGAGGGGAAACCCGGTACCGGCACGTAGCCTACTCCTTTCGAAAAGTACCAAGGGGACCAACGGCTTAACGTCCCATCCGAAAGGACGGTGTAACTTTGACAGTCATGTAGGTTCCTCCACTAACCCGGACTGCCGAGCAGACGTCGAGGAGAACGAAGCCGTTACACTAGCTTTCGAACTCTCCATCTGCTCTAACCAGCAGTATACGTGAGTTTCAGGGTAGAGCGGTCACCCACTCTACCCATGACCACGCCCGATTCTGCTTAACTTCGGTGTTCGAGTGGGAACCGGTTAAACGAGCTCGGCTAAACCGCTGGCTTTATGCTTGACATTATGTTTTAGATGCGATTAAGTATTTTTCTGGATTGTTTTGATATGGTTTTAGCTTGTGCAGCATGGGAATGCAGTGAAAAGTGTAAAGTGTTAAGTTTTAGTTACCTAACTAACTTTACAAAACTCGAGATTTTAGCAAGTTATGACATATTTTGCATATTTTATATGCTATAACTTACCTATGTTAATTTTTTAGTATTAGTTGTAACTTGTAAATGATATGATCCTCATATTGATATGTATTGATATGTGATATGTATGATGATATGCAGTGGCGGATACAGGGGAGGGGGGGCGGGGGGGCGATCGCCCCCCCATGATTCTTTAAAAATTAAAAAAAAAAAATTTATTATTTTATTGTGCGCGCACCAAATGCACCCTAAAAACCTGATTTTCAAAATTTTCGTCTGCGGCACTATTTATTTAAAACTCCCAATAAAAATCAACTTTCCTTTATGTTGTCAGAAATAATCAGTTTGCCTCTGAAATGTGTCTGCATCAGTGTACTTCGATTTATTAAGTTGTCCTCCTATGTGAATCGTTTTTTAACTAAATAGGATAGACGTTTAATAAATAAATAAAATGATGAATTGAAAATAAGATCAAACGTTTATAATAATGTTGCAATCTAGGCCAATGCTGTAAATTGTAAGCTCGACATGACGACAAAACAAATTGGTGCACACAAACTACATTGTTTCTGTATTGCATTCCGCCCACCACTTTTTTCTAAAACGCACCAAATGCACTCTAAAAACCTGATTTTCAAAATTTTCGCCTGCGGCGCAATTAATGGGGGGCGGAGCCCCCCATACCCCCCGTGCGTCCGCGCTTAGTCCCTTTCCCACGACTGTACATGCACACGCAAATCGCCCCCCCAAGATTATGTCCTAGATCCGCCACTGATGATATGTAGACTGTCACTGCAAGATGGTATTTATGTAAAATTATCTTTTGTTGTACATGTACTGCTAAACCTACTATATCCTAGATACTAAATTACTTTTTCCTATTTGTAAACTCATACATTTTTATTTGAATCTGTTACTTGCAGTGTATGGTTAAGTTGAAAAAAAAGCGATGAGCTTAACTTCGCCAATAAAGACTTATTCTATTCAATTTTAATAAGAAGTTATTGCATAAGGGAATTTAGTAATCATTTGGTGTTAATGGATAGTGTGCTCATCTGTCAACCTGACAGCACGCTTGAAAAACATTTGGGCTACAAATCACTACAACCCATTTACAAAACTGACCTACTCAAGATGGCTTCTAATTGACACACCAGTGGACCAATGACTAGGGATCTAGCCTACTATAGATGTTAAATATCATTGGCCTAGGCCCTAGAACATGCCCAATTTTTGCATTATTATGCACATTATAAGGAAGACCTTGGCTAATATAGCGGCTCCATTAGGTTACAGTTTTGGCGCGGATTTTAAAAGCCTTCTTTGAAACAAGATTTTCAATTATTTTTTATTAAATACATTTAGGACTTAAAATTTAAATTTGGTTTTGAAACTATTCATACTAATTATGAAACTTACTAATCATTAGAGCTACTTGAAAAAAAATACTTAAAAATGTCATGCAAATAGAATATTATTGGCAGTCTTGAGGACGCTCTTTTAAAAAGTAGCATGCCATTGCTAACGCTACATGCCCCAAAAAAGTAGCTTCACCACTTTTTTCAGATGTAGCGACGCTACATTCGCGCTACACGAGAAATGTAGTGCGCTACTTTTCCGCTACATGTTTTAATAGGGGTGTGTGGGGCTCTCAAATTACTTAGTTTTTATGTCTTTCGACGTCGAGTCGAGATTATTTTTGGCTCCATTTATGACTACTCGATCGTGACCTATCATTAAAAGAAAGCACATAGTCTTGATTTCCATTACGATAGGTGTTGAATTTCATGTCAACGAGTTTTTTCGCAGAATTACGGCAAAAGACTGAAGAATGCAACAAACAACGCTCAGAGTAGGCCTACTGGACATTGGACAATAGCGATCTATTAATACCCCGGAAGGTGTCAAGGGAGGGGGGGATATAAGACGCTAATCACTTCATTTCAATGTACAATACAATGATTGGTGTATTCTTATTGAGCGGATTATGATCTAAATCAACACTAAACAGACTTCTCATTATTCCTAATACATCTTTGTCTGCGTTTTGTGAAGAGTTTATGACACTGAAATAGCACTCAATATGCACCATGCAATTTAACTAGGAAAACGCTTAAGTCCCGCCGCGTTGTTGGATGAGCGTATATGGTGCATTGAGATGCCATGTATTACGCGGATTTTCTGTTGTTCTGTGAAAAAATCATTACTAAGTCGAAGATTTTTTTTAATTAAATTAAATTATATAAAAAATTAACTTAATTTTTATAATTAAATTAAATAAAATAAAAAATTAACTTAATTGTTTTAATTAATCGTAATTTTTTAAAAAGAAAAAAATCGTAAAATTGCAATTTGCATAAGAAATAATTATTCGATTGCGCTCAAATTTAACACGAATATATTAATTCATGAAATTAAGGTTCTGTAAAAAAATCATTACAATAGAATAAAGAATGTAGGTGTTAAAGTCAAAGAATTGTTTTTAAAAAGAAAAAATAACATAAAATTTTGATGTTCATGAGAAATAATTTTTCGATTACGCTCAAATTTCACACGAATATCTTAATTCATAAAATTAAGGTTCTGTGAAAAAATCATTACAATCGGATAAAGCATGTAGGTGTTATAAGTCGAAGAAATTTTTTAAAAATCGAAAAAAAATCGTAAAATTGCGTTTTTTATGTGAAAAAATTTCCCGATTGCGCTCAAAAACGTGGCAGTTCTAAGTTCAGAGATTTCGAAGGTCTCCATAAAATTTCATTGCAATCGGAGTATCGGTTTAGCCGGATCGTGTTAACAAACACACAAAAATACAGAAAGAAAGAAAGAAAGAAAGAAAGAAAGAAAAAAAAAAAAAACATTCCGGATTTTTTTCTCCAGTGTAGTGAAATGGAATCTTCGCTTCGCTCGCTACGCTCATCCAATAATCACTACAATATTTTTGGTAAAGAACTCCCGATGTGATAGATCGCTTACATCCTTCCGACGCCGCGGGGAGACTTTCGCTCTCTCGGGGAGCGAGCGAGGGAGAGCAAACAATGTGTGTGCAAGTGAGACAAGATTACGGGACGTGAAACTCGTAGACTCGGAACATTCACAGCACCGCGGAGGGCGTAACAAGTTACCGGTACTTTGCAGTGCCGACTTTTGACTTTACTTGGTACTAGGGTTGGAACTTAAAAAGTAGCGCAAAATCACGCTAATGCTACACAAAAATTGTAGCGCGCTTCTCCCCAAGCCTTCACTTACATCTTAGTACAATTGCTTTATATTTTATTTTGTGCATTTCAACAATCTTCTATTCCAGCCAAGATTTGCTCTGCCGGCTGGGCTAATTCGGGTTAGGAAGATCGGATGGGACATGCAGGCAACTGAACTGGTCAACACCGTTGGAACTTTCAATAGTTTTATTTCACTAAAATTAGGTAAAACAGTACAACAGTATTCATAACACAAGACTAATGGGCCTTCATCATATATTATAAAACTCTAAGATTAGAAGGTCCACAAGTAGCAGTGGTATTGCCAATGGGGGGAAATGGTACCTGGTAATGTCAAAAGCAAATCCTGACATTCATATCCAGTCCCAGAACATGATCACAGTGCCAGTGGTCGATTGTCAACATTTTGCATGGTCTATTTCTAATAAGTGAAAAAAGCATCAACACAAAACATTCAATTTAATAACAAATACATAACTATAAAATGTGTAGCCTAACAATATAGATTAAAACATATTAAATACTTTGTATATAAACTCAATAAAATGCAATGTTATCTGGTTAAATGCTCTACGAGTTGTCTGTGGTAAGGGTGTAAAACATTTTAAAATCGAACCGAACCTATTTCCTACCTCTTACGGTATTGCTTATGAGTTACGATGCCTGCATCTGATATGATTTCCGGCTATACCACATGTATGGCATGGGGGATGAATCCTTATGCACTCAACAGAGAATTGTATGCATTATACATACACATTTGACTTAGTTACAAACAATTTTGTCATCTTTGAACCTCACAGTTTGTATTTTTTTAGTAGCCTACAAAGAAGACTTTCATGCACCCACTAACACAGGCTATTGATGTCTCAATGCCTGCAAAATGTCAACTATAGTAGGATTTCCTTTAGTATAGCAAGCACTGATCATTAAATATTAGGTTTATTAGTATAGTTGTGATCCATATGCACCTTTCAGTATTTGATTGAATCATTTATGACTACCTAAAATATTGTTGAACAAATAGTATTGTAACACAGGGCCTCAAAAGTGTACTAGACACATGCACCACCCACTATCTGAATCACATATGAATACGACTCCCTGCAATATAACATATACGTATGCAGTTATGTACAGAACTGTAATTGCACGATTGTCACGTGTGTGAAACGTGTGCAATTCATGTGTACCGTTCAGTAATATACACCCACGTGTGCCTTAAAATTATGCAAAAGTTTAAAAAGTCAATTTCTGCAAGGAGTTTTACCCTTGCCTCCTACCCCACATACATAATTGGTTTGGCCATTAAAAATGTCTGTACTGTACATAGTAACTTTTGTTTCACAATAAATGACTGTTATGAAATTTAGAACTCTGTCAACTTAGCTCAACTAGAAAGTATTTTGTAAAGTTAAATTTCATTTACAAAAAATAGGAATGATCTTGCTGCAAAAATAAAGTTAAGTAACAGGCCTGTATTAATGTCTGCAATGTGTTTTGTATACACATGCCTGAAACTATAACCCCCCTCCCTAGCAGCGGAGTTGAAAATTCGTTGGGTTCTTCTACCAAATCCTCGGAACGTAGCCAAGCTTACAGTCTTACTGTCTCATTTCGTCGGGTTTGCACAGTCGACTAAGAACCATTAACAATGTTTGATCATCAAACTTTATCAAGTGGTTCGGTTTGATAAAAAAATGTGGGATCGAACCTCTCCTCATTAAAACAATAAGTAAAATGCCTAACTATAAAACCCTTAATAATATTCTCTCTCAATAATATACCTATCACATATTGTCGTAACTAGAATGGAATACACTATAAAATAAGCTAACAAGATTAGTTATATGTTAGCAGCGCTTATTAAGTAACTTTTTAATATGTTAGCAACTAGAGCTAAGTTATTGATAATGGTTTGTCAGGTTTGTAAGACTCTCACTCGGAGGTTAACACTGAACAGTGCAAAACCCTCGACTACTGCACGGGTCGCGCGCTGGGTTGGGCCTAGGTCGATGCCGTGGGCTGGAAGTAGCGTAAGCCATTCAACTGGAAACAAGAGTTACGCACAAGTCTTAGTTCGAGGGAAGGTATTTGCTACGGGATTTATTGTTATGAAGGTTTTTTGCCGTATAAAAACCAAAGCCCTTTGCAGCAATGGGACCCCCTGAGATAGGGGCCGACTATGAATTTGGGCCTAAGCTTCTTTACCCACCATCTGTACACACACACATATCGTATTAGTATACAACCATCAGCAGCGATATTTGATAACAATTGGCAAGATAACAAGAAGTGCAGAAGAACAGTGTTCTAGGTTACCGTCCGCACGCAGCTGTATGTGCACAATTTTTATAATTTGAATATGATAGCCTACATGTTAAGTAAACTAGCATACTAATCCGAATAATATAGCTTTGTTTTTCCGAAAAAATGTCCTCCAAATTCGCACTTACATTTGCGACTTAAGCATTGCCAATGCTATTTCAATACATAAGAAATTAGAATATCCCTCAACCTAAATATTGAACTAGTTAACTACTAACTGCTATAGCCGTGTGCCAGAAATCAGCCGCTAAATTAGCTAGGTAAGCAAAAATTATTTCATCGCTAGAGACGCTAAGTTCGATTTCTGGAACGCAAAAATGGCCGAGCGAGAAATTTTGTTAGCAGTTGAAGAGGGACTTTAAATAGTTTGCCGCAAATGTCGACTGTCATGTTCTAAGGTTACAAGTACACAAGAAATAACGAGCCACTCTGTCAAGATGAGTTCTATTTATTTTAGGCTTACAAGGTGGCTGCACTGCACTAACTGCCAAGTGCTGAATATTGACATTTCCTTGAGGTGTGCCTGTTGTTGTTGCTGTTGTTGTTGTTGTTGTTGTTGCCAACACTATAACACAACATTGCAAAGTGTAGGTGGATATGACATCGACCATTGTATTTTTATTGCATTTTTATTCAACTGTATCTCAACTCCATGTTGTGTTTTACTGGGTTCAATTACGTTAGATATAAGACACACTTGGATACTATACGTTTATTATAAAACTGGCCCTCTATATGTACTGTTCCCTCGAAACCACTCTAACAACTGCCTCTCTACTAGCCAGGGTTGGTACTCTCAAGCAATACATAGATTAGCAAAAAGCAGCACATCACAATCGATTAACAATACACAACACTCCACATCATTTTTCACGCTCTTGTTACACATTCTGCAGAATATCGTTGTTTTTGTGCATAACATAGAACACAACATTTAAACTGAAAGCCATTTCTCGTGGTTGATGGCTGGTTAGCGGTTAGTATCGCTAGCTCAGCAGCTGATTACTGGAACGCTTCGCTAGAGCTTAGCCTATCTAGCCGATTGACATTGGAACGCATCACTTTCCTAGAGCTAACCTAGCGGCTGATTTCTGGCACGCGGCCTTTGCGTACAACCTTCACTTTCAACTAATACCGAGCAAGTGCAGATACTTACCGACATATCATACTCTGTGATGAAGGCTGGTATCTCCAGCTGGTCTGGAGCCATCATAGCGTACAGGTGTTCTACTCCAGGCAGACTGTGCACTTTCTGTTTGATGGCCGGCGCCATGAACGTTGTGAACCACCAAGTCACCATCTGCAAATATCAAGTAGATGCGGCCAAGTGAAGAATGTAGACAAATAGTCAGCACGTACAAAGTCAGGGACAGGCTGGCACAATTGCCACTACTGTACTAGGCATACACACAAATATATTTGTAGTGTGGGACTTGAAAGATTATTTAATTCGAGATCAATGTCAAAGCTTAAAGTTAACTTAAATCTGTTACATCATAAATCATTTAATTGTTCAACATCAAAACATTTGTAAGACATCGAAATAACGCGTAGAAGCATTCTCATACTATGTCCCAAATGCCGATTGCTAAGCCTGGTTCTCATTGGTTGTTCGGTCTTTCAAATTTCAACCAACAGCAAGCTCTCATTGTGATGTCGGCTTACCTCAAAACACATAGACTTTAAGCATCAGCTTATCTGTCTTTTAAGGCTCTATGTCTATTGTCAGTTGTCAGTGTTGATAAATAAATTTAATTTTGATAAATAAACATAATCTGATGTGTTACTAGCTTGGACTATGTAGGTCATTAAATTATGAGTTTATTAATACAAAATATGTCAAGATAGATGGATACATTTCAACATTGATGCAACTATCTTTGCATAAGATCTAGGTCAGGTAGTTTTCTACACAAGCTTTGATTTTCAGTTCACATCAGTGATGTGTTGTTTACAAATGCATTTTACAAAGAGCTAGTGATCACGAGTTTACAAATATTGATGATATTGAAAAATCTCTACTCATTGGTTTGGGACGTCAGACAGTTATTTACTATATTTTAGGGTGTGCGAATAGTGATTTTTGAGTTCGAATACTGATATCGAATAGTACACAGTAAAAAAGTCGAATATCGAAGTCGAATATCGAATAGTTGTCAAAACAGTGCGCACACATAAAAATAAACATTTAGTTGTTTTTAAGTTTTATTTATTATGGCTATTAATATTAATATTATTGATTAATAATAGGATCTTTGGTCCTAGGTCTAGGTCTAGGTAGGCTAGGCCAGGCTAGGACCTAGGCCTAGGTAGGCTCGGGCCTATGCCCTAGGCCTAGCATTGTGCAAGCACAGGGAATTAAAAACAATGTTCGTTGTTCTGACCTGTGGGGGTTTTAATTTTTTTTGCAATGCATACATTCGGCTTCGTTCCCTTTGGGTTGAAAAAGTACCAAATCGCCCTTGTTTGCCGTAGGCTAGGGCCTAGACTTTGAAGCGGGTAGGGCTAGGCCTAGGGCTATGTCCGTTTCGGGCTCAAGACCCGCTTCTTCTTCGTAATCTGTAAGCACGAGAACCCTATGCAGGTTTTACATGAGCATTTACCCGAGAAAAGACCATGTTTAGAACTTTTTCGCAGAAAGATTAGGTTTGCATCACGTTTTCGGAGTAATTTCTTACGTTCAACGACGTCGTGACAACGGTGATATCAGATGCTGTTGTTTGTCGAGGTTGGTACTGCTTGGTTTGGTTGGTACGACCGCTGAAAGAAACACGTTGCGCGGAGTTGACGATAGGGTGCGTCGATCGGTAATGTAGTTTCCTGCATACTAGCGGGAATTTCAAATCGAATACTTCGGGAATTCGAATACTTCGGAAATTCGAATAGTTACTATTCGAGTTTCGAATCGAATGCGAATAGTAAATTATTCTCGAATACTACTTCGAAAATTTCGAATATTCGCACACCCCTACTATATTTAGTATTGAGGCCTAGGCCTAGCACCATGTGAACACAAGGAGAATGGAACTGTGATCTCTCCCATCCCATCACATAATGCTAGCCTAACTTAAGTGATTCACTCTTGTAAAAAGTTCGTGTAAAGGTCACTTTAAAAGTGAGTTATGTGAGTTGTGTGAAAGAGTACTTTCATTTTTCTGTGCAATTGTTTGTCATGTGTCCCACTTTAATGCCTGGTCACACAACAAATTATGAGTGAACTTTTCATGACAGATCTAGCCACTCGAAGAAAACGCTATGTCATGTCTTTCTTGCACCGTATCATCAATAGCCTTGTTTACATGGAGGACTGGGTCCAGTACCGTACTGAAATTTAAGTACGGTTCCAATGTCCTTGAAGTGTTTACATGTCAAGTACCCAACTAGAACGGAACTGACATTCGGTGCAGCATCAACGCCATCTTACGGCGATTGCTCAAAACATCACTGTTACATAACCTTACTTTCATGTCATTTTCGTAGATACGAGTAGGATGATGATGATCTACATTTGAAGTTGGAGCCCAACGAACAGAAGTTTAAAAAAGATACAACATTTTAAAACTTATTTATTGACATTTGCAATTAGGCTGCATGTTTTTCAGCTCGGTTCCCTCTCAGGAAGCTGTTTACATGTGAGTACTCAGTACGGTTTTTCGGTTCGGTCGCACCATTTCGTCGGACCGAACCCAACCGGTTCTGTACCTGATTTCATGTGTTTACATGAGGTACTGAGACCAAAAACCGTACTCAACTCCGTACTCAGTCCTCCATGTAAACAAGGCTAATGGCATTTTCCGGTCCACCAGTCTTATCTCCATGTTTCCACTCCATGTTTCATCCCGCTTTAAAAGGCTTACGCACCTTTTCCATGTAGCTAGACCTAGACTTTCTATCACCTTTCGTTTAAATTCCCTTTATAATAATTTACCTAATTTACCAAAGTTTGACATATTATCTGATTTTAATTCTTTTAAAAAATCAATCCGTGATTGGACTGCAGTTGAAGGTCATTAGAATTTCCCACACATTAACACATTCCTGTTAATATTTTACATAAACGTTATTACGTACTTCAATGTTTTGTTGCACTTATAATTTTGATATAATTTTGATATATTTGTTTATTGTTCATCACCATATAATTATTTGTTAATTTGTAGGTACCTACTATAATAATGTAATTTTAGTTTTTACTTTATTTATATATTATTATAGGGCCTATTATATTGTCTATGTAAAATGGTACTTGTGCTGTATACTAGACACATTTATAAATATAAATAAATTTAAAAAAAGATAAGCTTTAGTTGGCATATTTAGAATGATCACAATTGTCAATTTCTGTAGATAAATGTTTTCTATTTTTCAAAATTCAAAGTCAAAAGTAATAACTACGTAGCCCTAATAATTTGTTGTGAAAATTATGTGAGTGACATTGATAAAGAATTAACAATCTATACCTAATCCTGTGTTCACTCTTGTTTTTTTATGACTGCAATTTGTTATTGTCCACACATAAATAATTAAAATATCCATTACAAACAATCTTTCAGATTTAATTCCCTAGTAATAGTGAACGATGCATTGAGGTTCATGGGTGCTAATTTAAAATGTGCATTTTATCGAAAGACCACGAGACTTCCACAAAGATATCAAGTGTTTTAGCAAAATATTTGCTAGCGTCGACGCCTTTTCTTGTTGTTAAAAAATGTAAAAATAACAAGGATAAACAACAATAAAAATAAATTAGTACTTATTCAAATTGCGTGAAATTTTAGCCTGTTGAACATAGAATTTAAAATGTACGTTACCTTAGTCCAAAAGGTTGGGTGGACGATGTAAAATGCTTTCAAGTGTTTCTTGTACCTGAAAGGAAAGTTCAAGAGTTGTAAGAAGGATCCATTTGTTGCATTGCATTATATTATTTTGTCAGTTCATTGAGTTCAAAAATAGGCTATCCTATATTAATATTGGTACATAAATATACATAATACATAGTATAGGGTATAGTAGTATATTATACTTATGTTGTGCATTCATTCATTCTAATAAGTAGGCCTAATCACTAAACTAAACGCCAAGACATCGGTAATATAAATTTTTAAATTTGTGTGGGTTCATCCGGAGAGGGGTAAGAACTAAGAACAAGCAGTAACCTACATTATGTGACGAGTGAGGGAAGCAGTCGTTGTTAATGTACTATGTGCATGCACCATATTATGGTATTTTCCAGGGCATCGAACCGGTACGAACCGAAAACCGAAAAAAAAAAACGATATTTTTCCTGAACCGAAAACCGAACACCGTCATAAGAAAGTGCCTGAACCGAAAACCGAACCGTAACCGAATTTCTTATTTCGGTTCATTTTTTGTTTTTTCGGTTAATTTTGGTTCAGGGGGCAGTTTCGGTCACAAAGTCTCAAAATCGCCAAATCGCGAAAATTGGGAAAAAGCAAAAAAAGTTTGATTTTTCCCTTTCACAAGTCCGGCTCATACCTTCTTTTCATAAGTCCAAAGACACCTGCCTACCACACCTTTAATAAACGCCGACTTCAGAATGTTGTTAACCGTGGAAATCAAATTAAGGTCACTTTAACTTAGGTAGTAGGCTAAATTGCAACATACATCACCCCCGTCATCGCACATTGATTTTGCCTTATCCAAACGTTATTTCCCAGTCTCTGCTATAGACGACCATTACAGACACACTGATTTGGGCTGAGGAGTGAGAACTGAGGAACATTGTGGAATGTGGACTTTGAGTCAGGTTTGAGCTTGGACATATATATATAATATTGATTCATAGCAGTTGTCGAAAAAGTTTGCCCCGACTGGGTTCGAACCCAGAACCTCCGGCTCGAACCCCAGTCGGGGCAACTTTTCGACAACTGCTATGAATCAATAACTATGTCCTTAAAGCGGGCTTATGCTTAAAAACCATATATTCATACATATATATATATATATATATATATATATTGGGAATTGATAGATGTGGGCATGTATCAGTAATTAATGTTAGTAAATATCCCTACAAACGTTTTCAACTTTCAAAAAAATGATAGTACTTTTATTGATATTTTGCCTTATAAAATGTAAAATAAAATAAACCGGTTCGAACCGAACCGTTATTTTTAGAAAGGTCGAACCGAACCGAAAACGGAACCGAAAAAATAACGTTGTACCGAAAACCGAACCGAAATAAAAATTATTTCGGTTCGATCCCTGGCCCCGATTCATGTACATTTATCCCGGGTATAATGGTATAAGGACGGTATAATGCAGGACATGGCAGATAAGCCTGGTTAAGTCTGAGCAACTCTCATCATCAGAAATTTTCAATCCAACAACAAGTACAACAAATGTTTTTTCCACTGCATTCCACAGCCATGTAAATCAGCAGATTTGCAAAGAACACTAAATTTGCACCATCTTTGTTTTACATTTTATTTATGACAGAAGATTACGTGAGATCATTAAAAGAAAAGAAAAGGCGTATTATTGCCGTCAAATTTGGAATAGCCTAGACTATCATACTATTGTTCATCTGCATAAGTGTTTTAGTAATCAAAACTAGTTTATTTGTGCGGGATGGTGTGTCAAAACATGGTCCGTGCAGGCCTAGGTTGCCTAAGAGGCCAAAGTGCTTGTCAACGTGTTACTTAGTATTAAGATCTAGTACCTATTGGCTAATGAGGAACTAGGCACACATTGTGTGACTTTGAGTAAGGTTTTCTAGCTTTGGCCTAGGGAGTTTCTGATTTGTTTATATAGGTAATGACAACTTTTTGGATTTGAATCAGATAGACGCAAAATTTAAAATGTCCCCGCTCATGTTACTTTATATTTTCTTATCCCGATGCAAAAAATAAGGTTTCGATCGAATTATTTTTGAAGTCGATACCGACAATACGGACCAAAACTCGTTGTACCGCGAAAAATGTACATGATCGGGTCCCTGGTAGTTTCACTAATTTGAACCGCCAAAACAAATATCATACAAAACTGAAAAATCCCATTGGCTTGGTGTGTAAAGTAAGAGCTTGATTATGTGAGGTGGATGGGACCAAGCTATGAACTGTTAATAAACTAGGAAGCTTCGCAAATGCTTTTTCAGGCGTGTTGTTGGATGAGCGTAATTTTTTTTTTAAAAAAAAAAAGCGTAACATTGCGATTTTTATGAGAAATAATTTTTCGATTACGCTCAAATTCCACACCTATATATATAAATTCACAAAATTAAGATTCTGTAAAAAAATCATTACAATCGGATAAAGCATGTAGGTGTGAAAATAGAAGAATTTAAAAAAAAAAAAAATCGTAAAATTGCGATTTTCATGAGAAATAATTTTTTGATTACGCTCAAATTTCACACGAATATATTAATTCATAAAATAAAGGTTCTGTGAAAAAATCATTACAATCAAATAAATAATGTAGATGTCATAAGTTGAAGAATTTTTTTTTAAATCGAAAAAAATCGTAAAATTGCGATTTTTATGAGAAATAATTTTTTGACTGCGCTCAAAAAGGTGGCAGTTCTAAGTTCAAAGATTTCAAAGGCCTCCATAAAATTTTATTGCAATTGGAATAACGGTTTAGCCGGAATCAAGTTAACAGACACACAAAAATACAAAAAAAAGAAAGAAAGAAAAAAAACATTCCGGATTTTTTTCTCCAGTGTAGTGAAATGGAATCTTCGCTTCGCTCGCTACGCTCATCCAAAAACAAATGTGATGAGATGATCCGGACTTTCTTGTTTATCCTTGAAGCAATTGCCCTAGTACGTACGGTATATGAAATATATATTTTAATTTTTAAGTGTGAAACTCTTAAAAACTATTACAAGAACTAGAACATAATCATACTCTATGTCTACTATGACATTTGACGGTACAATTGCTAGAAGAAGCTCATAAAATATTTCATGGGATATGGGACAAGCATAGTTGTGAAAGGGCCATTAAAACCTAGACGTAACTATTTAAATAAGATAAACAATTATGAAAACGTAATCACAAGAAGGTAAACAGGCCTATGAACGGACATAAAGAAAGACGTTATTTTCTTCTGCTCAACAGAAGATGAACGTTTTCTCAATGCAATATCTCGCCAGCGCTTCACTAGCAATACATCAGCTGTTGTTGCCTCCGCTGGCTGTTGTTTGACGTAAGACAGCCTCGAGTGCCGCAGTCCCCCCTCTCTCTCACCTACCATCTTTGTTCATATAGACCAGTCGAAAAATCCAAATATATGCGCAACATAGGCGCCATTTTGTTAACGGTACTTGCGTTACTTTGTCGTTTTTGCAACATATCATATAGTTCTCCGCAACCTCTAAAACCGTAAAATGTACCCCCCTGACGTGTTCATCGAACACTAATAAGACTTTAAATAGATACAACTCTTTTTGACATCGTGTTGGACACCATCTTGAATTAAGGACAAATGGGCCAAAATCAGAGGTAGTACCGGGCAGATTAAGATTCACAGGGTTTTGTTACCCAGGAATCAGCCCGGTACCCTAATGTCTCACACATAAAAAATTGTATTTATCCACAGGAAAAGGAAAACCCCATTTCCGCCATATCAACGTGGCTACCATTTTTTAAATTCTACTTCCGTTTTTTTTTATAGTGTTTCCGCAACACATTCAATCGTTCTCCTTGACCCCAAAAACCCTAACATGAACCCTCCTGAGCAGTGGTTAATTAGAGGGCGGACCGTCCGCCCACCTACTTTTAGAAATTTTAAAATTTTTTAGTCAATAAAATTACAATGTTGTAACACACTGTACTAGACTCTTATATATTATATATAAATAAATATTATTTACAAAAATGCAATGTATGAGTTTTAAAAGTTTCTTCTGTAATTAGGAAAACATTTTTAAACGTGTTTTTAGGCGTTTTCAAGTAGCAAATATGAAATTTTTCGCCTCAGCCCAAAATAACCATTGCCCCCTCCCCCCCCCACCTTTCTCCAGACAAGTGTTGATTCCTCGATATGCTACTGCTTGTAATGTTTTTTGTTGTAAATTAGGTTATAATAAAATTTTTAGTTTAATTCATATCCTATTCTAATTTTTAACATCACCAAATCGGCTATAAACTACAAACGAAGAGGAAAAAAATGCCTTGCAAGGCTATTGCCCCCCCCCCCCCCAAATAGGGATAGTGTTGTTACTTGTTTTGTTTTACCAACCTTTGGAAAATATTCTGCCGGCGTCCATGAACAACACAAAATGGATAGTTCAGGCTTTTTTGTTTTTTTGTTTGAGTAGTTCTGGAAATTTTGAAGTGACAATAAATTGTAAACTGTCAATATGTGGGTTTTCACAATTTTATAAATTATCGACACCAAACGCTAAAATCTAGTAAAATACCACAATTCGGAATGTTAAAAATCCAACAATTTCTGAGGCTATGCGAATGCGCTCCACACCCGCATTGTGCTAGACTAGGATACATACTTTTCCCAAAACAATTAATTGGAAGTTCTAAAAATTTCTTAATAATAGGTACATAGACCCAGCGTCGAGCGTCCGCCTACTTATTATTTTAGAAATTAACCACTGCTCCTGAGGTGTTCACCGAACACTAATGGAATTTTTCTACGCTTTTCAACACCTTGTTGGACGCCATCTTGGATTCCGGGTTAATGGGTCAAAATCTGAACTGGTACCGGGCAGATTCAGATTCAGCGGGGGTTGTTACTCACAAATCACTGAAATCAGCCCGGTACCACAATGTCTCACACATAAATTTGTATTTTCCAAAATAAAACTAAAATTACGTTTTCACTATATCAACGTGGGCGCCGTTTAAAAAATGGTTCTTTGACGTTTCGGTAACACTTTTTATTGTTCTCCACGGCTAAAAAAACTGTAAAATGAACCCCTCTTGACGTGTTCATCAACACTAATAGGACTTTAAATAGGTTTATTCGTTTTTAACACCTTGTTGGACGCCATCTTGAATCCTGGGCAAACGGGCCAAAATCCGTAGTGATACAAGGCAAATTTGGATTTATTGGGGTGTTTTACCTTTTAATCAGCTTGGTACCCAAATGTCTCACATTTTGCCGCTAGTATTTAAAATCATAAAAAAAATTACCAGCGACGTGGCGGTAAAAGAGTAACATGAGCACTTACTCAAATTTTTCTAACACTACCCTTCCCCCATCAACGCCCATGTGTTACCATTCTTAGGCTATTGTGTTTCTTGCATGATCGGCAACAGCATACTGCATGATAGTCAGATGTGATAAACATAACATTTGGACCTACGTAAGAAATAAAAAAAAACGTCTTGGTTAATCGGGGCATATATATTATTATATTTTATTATATTTATAAGACCGAAAGACAAACATCAAAGATGAATGCTAAATAAATGAAACTCTAAAAGTAAAAACTAATTTCTAAAGATGTAGGCCTAATCTTTGCCATGCACCAACATTACTAGTTTATTAAGCAGCAAGCGAGCGTTTCCATTGACTGCCGGAAAAATTGCACTCGTTTTGTTTTTTTGTTGATTTTTTTGTTGTATGTCCGCATAACGTTCGAACGGAGCTCGGATCGAGTTAAATTTGACATCGCAAGCTTTTGTTCTCGATTGAAGCATATTTTTGTGGCAAAATCGTTCAAAAATTAAAAAGTTAACATTAAAGTTATCGAAAGTTTTTTTTTCAAACTGAACCGGGCACAAAATCGAGATAGGCAAATCATTTAGGAATGTCCGTCCGGTCACGATTGTTAATTTAGTTTGATCCGATAAGTAATTGTAGATGGAAATACATTATAACAAAAGTAACGTTGCCATGGCCGAAAAGACGCGCGAAGTTTTAATGCACTGCACCTAGAAGTAATCAAACTACTTCCGAAGCGCTATTTTGTCACCAAGATTTAAATATTTTTCCCATGAGTCAAGGTCCTCTAGATGGCAGTGGATTTTAATCTGACAAAGTAAAAATTTACATAACGTTTACCCAAATACCTTGCAATAATACATATAAGTACGGAAAACATGGCCCAAGTGACAGCAACGTCGCAAATTTAAAATTTAAAAAAAGTGCATTAATGGTGTTAGCTATAGCACTGCTCGCTTATCAACGCGTCCAACTGAGCGTTTTCCTAGTTAGGTTTAAAAGCAATAATACTAGCTCCAACGAACGAATGCAGATGCTTTTGTCGCAAGTAGTACTTAGTCAACTACGCAGTCAACTACGTGTCAATTTAAAGAGAAATTAGCGTAGCCAACACACGCGAAAATGATCTGTGCTAGATCAGAGTTCCTCTGTGCGCTAGTTTTACGCTGAGCTAGCGTGAGTAGAGTTGAGACAGTTGTTATTTTGGAAAAACAATTTCAAAGCTATGTATTTACGCGCATATAGGCCGCCCTCACGTAATGTCCGTAACCCATTTTTGACCGTACACATTTTAAAAACTACTTTGCATGTAGTATTGGCCGCACATGTTATTTTAGACAGCAAATCCTTTAGGAATGCACAACAGATTGCAAAACAGGCAATGGACATGTAAAGCAAACAAGCATGAAAATAAAGAAACCATTTTAATGCAATGTTATTGAAGAGTGTTTGCTTTGCGTGTGCAAGGTCGCACTGCTAACATCAGGCACTCCCACAGCTGGCAAATACTCGTCGAGATCAAGGTCAACGCTCTCAGTCGGCGCCTCTCGATACTTTGAGTGAAGTGTGTATGAGAGAGAGAATGAGGGATGGAGTGAGCGAACGTCAAAAGAGTAGGTACTAGAACTGATTGCGATACTTAAGAGATTGGATTATGATTTCCATCGGGAAACGCGACCTTGCATGGGGCGTCCAGTGGATGCATGACCGGCTCACAAGGCTATCACTGCCGCAAAACAAGGAATTCTACAGACGGCGGGGCCGCGGCGGCCATGGACATCTTCACTTCCCGCGGACGTGTTCACACGTTGATCAAGACTTATTTAAATATTAAAATGAGTTTTATTGACTCTTGGTCACATGAGTACATAATATTGATACAATAATACATTATAACGTTTGGTAAATTAACGAATTTGCACCGTCATATTGGCCCCCCTCGCGTAATGGTCGCACTTTTGAATTTCAAATTTTTAAATATACCCGCGGCCTATATGTGCGTAAATACAGTATCTGCATTCTTTCATTTGGAACCACTATAACAAACCTGTTGATTATAGCTAGGGTGACCAGACATCTCCGTTTTACCGGGATTGTCCCACTTTTGTGGTCTGTCCCAGTGTCCCGAAAATGGTTGTCAGGACGGCAAAATGTCTCGGTTTTCAGAGTTTTACCAATTAATTCATATTATTCATTTAAATTGATATTAATAACAATATAGTGTAATTAGTCAGCTTCTTACTTGTAAGGTAGAACATTGTAGACCTCTCGCAGCCAGCCCAGTGAGGGATGGTTGGCGTTGGATGTGAGGGTGTGGAAGTAAGCGATTGCATAGTCGCCCTTCACAAGAGGGTCCAGGAGAGAGATCAGGTATAATAAGGCCTGCAACAAAGATCTTTAATCAGCCTTAGATAAATATAGCAATAATGCTACAGTATTTGTACTTGATTTGCTACCATCATCTCTGCAACTTAAGAGCTGCAAATAAATACAAATCAACTGTTTAAGCATTTCCAACAAGAATGACTTAGTCTTACAAAATGACAAGTTTCTTATAGTTAAAAATATAATCTAGAACTACCTACGTGGCAAATAAAATTTTAAATACGTTATTAAAAGTAATACAAATCATGGACTAAAATCTACTTGATTACTAGTAACAATTGCTAATTTGTATTTTGAGGCCTATTTTCATCAAGTTAAGTAATTGATATATTATTGTGTTTTATCGAGGAAACAGGCCTCCACTAAGATACAGTATAATATGTGTAGCAATTATGAACAGTTTTATTATTTATCAATATTTGACTGGTCAAATTAAGGTGCAGCCATTACCAAAAGGCCTGTAAGCGATTACATAGGCCTAGGCCTAGGCCTTAAAGGGGTATTCACCGGCTAAACTAAAAAAAAAGAAAAATCATTCAGGCTAACTAGTAATGAATTAATAAATTAACAGAAAAATTATTGGGTCCACCATGACCAAAACAAAAATTGTCAAACTTGGTATTTTTCGAGCTAGTCCCATCGGCAAAAATCTCCCATAATAAATAACATGGGGACGATCTTTATGCCCCGTGACCTTGAAAGATTTTGATCCAAAAAAATATTAGCCAATATTGACGAACTCTACAGCCTTTTCTGTAAATTCTCTATATTTTGTTTTGTAATTTGGGCAAGTGGTTCGGTCAAAATATACTGATTACCAAGATGGGGTGTGATTTTGGAATGCATATTTTTGCGTGTTTGAGAGTATATTTGTTCACAGTTTCAAGACACAATGTTACAAAGGGCCATTTAAGATTGGTACGATGTCGTAGTATCTATGTGGAACAAAAAAGAAGCAAGTTAAAGCCAATTTAATCAATTTCCCACAAAGACAACAATTTTCGCAAAGTTCTGGATAAAAAAAAATTGATGGAAAATTACAGTTACAAGATATAATTTTTAAAACGGTCATTTTAGTGTAGTATTATGCTATAGAATAGATTATGTGGTACAAAATCATTTTTTTGGGTAATAGTACCTAAAGTGTGTTTTTAATTGGTGAAATTAGTAAGGTATCTTCTGATAGTTTATTATTAATTTAATATTCATCGGAAAAGAACTGGGACTGTTGAGATTGAAGTATAATATAAACTAGGCTTAGAACGTCTAAGATGGTTTGGATATATGAAAAGGATGTGCAGGGAGAGGATCCCAAGAGAATTTGAAGCGGCAGAGGAGGGAAAAAGAAAATTAGGAAGGCCAAGAGAAAAATGGGGAAGATTAATTCAAGAAGATGTTGGAATACGAGATGAAGGGTGGGAGCATGTGGCAAGAGTAAAGCTGTGGGAAGACAGAAGAGAGTGGAGTAAATTGGTGGAGAGGAAGAAGGAAGATGATGAGGAAGAAACACTGAGTCTGGCAAGCTTAGTATCTACAGTTTCATGCCCTAGATAATGGTGGAAAACCACACTCAACCCGACATAGCTGGAACTTTGTTAAGATAATTATTATAATAGTCATGTACTTTGAATTTAATGGACATAGTTTGTTGTATTGATGTTGTTTTTAAAGTCATTTTTGTTTTTGTATTGTGAGAGCAAGTTTTCTAGCTTAAAGGAAACTATAGAAAATCGCTCCTCGTGCTCCTGTTAGTTGTGTTATTGTTTAAATTAAAAGAAATGCAGCGTTCTACCATAAAGGCATTTACATTTACGGTTTAAGGAGTCAGCCTTGTCAAAACCCTGTTCAGTCATTTTTGTAGCTTACTTAGGCCAGGTACTGTCGAGATAAATATGAATATAAAGGTGGCCATTTTGAAGCGGCCTACGGTGAGCAAGCTGCGAACTAACTGGATGAAACACTGAACTACTATAGTGTAGGTCATATATGAGAATGAATTAATGCTGCTTATCAAAAGTAGCATGCCATACCCTACTACCCAGTAATATTTATGCTTCTTTCACAATATGAAAGATTGTGAACACAAAATCACAAAAGAAAAGTATGTATAGAAAAGTGTTATAGGATAGAGTATATGCAGCAGATGACTGGATGAGCGATGGTAAGCACCAATCACCATTGATTATAGCTATTTACGAGCTGCAGTGTGTGAAAGAGTGGCTAATAATGTTGTGCAGTACAAGGAGAGTGGAGACAGAAAATACATAGCAAAGTTTCAGTTTCAAAAACATTTCAAGCTAGGATTGATTTTATTTTGTATTTACTTTTTATTTTTATTTATTTATTTTTTACTGTAGTGTAGGACTGTAGGGCACTGTTTTACAACTCGGATATTAAACAGTAACTATGCCATACGATAAAACTCCGTGCTAGCACCACTTCTGAATCGGAGAAATGAAATTACACTCACAGTATCTAGGTTTACTTCGCGGAAGCGGAACCACTTTCCGACGAAGACAATGACGGGACGTCCCTTGCGGTCAACACCACTTTGGTAGAGGCAACCGATTCCAGACACTTCCGAGAGGTCTTCCTTCTTGGCTCGACGCAGCAGGCGCTCGTACCTGAAACAAGTTTGGAACACACAATCTCGTTACACTGTCCACTCAGGTTTCTTGTTACAAATGGAATTATAAAATAAAACCTAGATTCAATATTTAAAATGTACCGACATGACCACACAACTGGCAGTCTCTTCAAAACCACCAACCACCTTAAAACGCTTATGTGCTGTTTTTGTGGTGTGACATCAAAATTAATGTCGGTAGTCTATGGTTGTCGGCTGGATGCTTTCTCCTTGGTCAGCTACATATACGAATATAACAGTGTCTACCTATGACACACAATTTGGAAAAAAATAGAACATTATTTATATTTGATGTTAAAGCATGAATATGCCTAATTCATTCATTATTTATAGATTAACAGGACTAGAGAGTAATGAGAACTGTGTTGAGAACATTTCTAACCTCAAAACAAAATTTGCTTTTGGGAGGAATCAAAGAGGGAGGAATATAAGACTGACATGCACTCCTCAGTCAAAAATAGAGTAGCACTAAGTCAACTAACAAGTCATATAGGCTACACTTCATTTCTATCACTGTTCCCTTACAGAAATTTACAGGAATATACCAAAGAAACTAGCTAGAAGTATAATTCTGTGTAGGAAGAAGGGACGGCACCTGCAAATCTGCATGTCTTCAGTTATTAGTAGGGATGATAAGTTGCTAAGGGTAGTCTAGGGGTCTACCAAGGTCCAAGACATGTCATAATATTACCCAATCCCTATTTAACACTATGTATTATCATTTCAAATATTTCTGTGCCTCCCCAACTTAACCCAACATTGGTAAGCCTATCCAGTTTTGCCCTAGCGGCCTGAATAGGTAACATCTGTCGAAAAATATTTTTCATTTCATTTCATTTTATTTTCGTAATGTTGACCCGTTACAACATCAGCTGGTCTGGGTATATTACATGTCATTGCCTATCCAGGCATGTCTAAAAACTAAAAAAAAGAAAATTTACCTACAACCAGTTTCTGTACAACAATAATAAATACATAAAATGCAACAACACTGCAGACCCTTATGTAAAAAACAATTCAACCATGGATCACAATCATTGGTTAAAATTAGTTCAAAGTTAGGTAATTAAAATTGTAACATTTAACAAGTTGTAGCATTAAGCATTATACAAACACCACCTTTTGTTTATTTTGGTCACACTGTAAAATATGCCTCTACAGAATAAAATGCATTTTTGACTAGGTACTTGTGTATTTTCTCTATCTGCTTATCCTTATTTCCTATTTCTCTAATACCCTTTGGGAGCTTATTGAATATTGTTTGGCCTGTAATACAATAACCCTTTTGGTACCTAGTTGTTCTACTGCGTGGTATGTTAAAATCCCCCCTATGTCTTGTGTTATACTGGTGAATGTCTTTATTTAACGTTTGGTCTCTGTCTGTTTGCTGTTTAATAATTAGTTTCAACAATTCATATATATAGATACATGGTACCGTAAGAATCTCTAATTCAATGAATGTTGCCACACAGGACTCTCTGAAGGCTAGTACTCCTATAATCCTTATCGCTTTTTTTGGAGTATGAAAATGTCCCCTAGGTGAGTGGTGCTTCCCCATATTTGTATTCCATATCTGAGTAGTGACTCGAAATATGCGTGATATGCAATCTTAGCTGTTTGCTTGCCTGTGGCTGCCTTAATCACCCTCAATGCAAAAGATGCCGAACTTAATTTAGAACTTAGTTTGATTATATGGCTTTCCCAGTTTAGATTTTCATCTGTGATTACCCCCAGGAACCCTGTATTCGTTACTCGCTCAATTTTTTTATCATTAAGTTGTAATTTTGGGAAATGTTCTATATGCTTCTGCCAAAAATGGAACTGAATAAAGCATGTTTTAGTCTCATTTAGTGCTAACTTGTTTGCTACCAGCCATTGGTAAATTAGTTTAATAATAATTACTGCTTCCCTCTCGAGGCTTTCCAGACATTTATTAAATAGCAGCGCTGTTATGTCGTCTGCAAAAAGAATTAACGTTATTTCTTTAATATATTTTTGTAGATCATTTATATAAACAAGGAAGAGGGTAGGACTAAGGACCGAACCTTGTGGTACTCCGGCCACCATCTCTAACCAGTTTGAAGAGAATTCTGTACAAAGCCCTCTCTTATTATATCTTATTTTTACTTTTTGTTTTCTTCCCCAAGATACGATTTAAACCACTTCCATGCCACCCCTCTTATATAAGACTGACATGCACTCCTCAGTCAAAAATAGAGTAGCACCAAGTCAACTAACAAGTCAAATACTTTTAAGTCAATTGATTGACAAGATAATACCAGCTTCTTGAATTATGAACTGTAAATATTGTGAAATTAGTAAATAACTCAAAATTAACACTATGCGAGCACTATGCTCTCCGATCGGCAACAACAAATGATGGTGATTAATAATATATGATAGTGATTGTGATTAAGAAATACCAGTAAATATGTGGTTTTTAAGCATGCCAATTTATAACAACTAGATAAATTAATAAAACCAGTAGGCCTACCGGTAAATGTTCAACTGTATTAGATTTGATTTGACTTGATTTAATTGACCAAAAATGAATATGAACCCTCAAATCCTATCCCCAGTCAACAGTAACCTGACAACCACAAAACCTTACTCACACATCTGTACATACATGCATTACTGTATGTGTGTTTGCACCGTGATCTCATCGACAACCTGGTAGAAACAATCCACATTTAGAAATGACAATGGAACATGTAGTTGACACTTTCCAATCAACAATAAAAAGTGTTAAGTACCTGAGATTAATGTACTACAGAACATTAAATTATGTTGTGTTGTAATGCAGTTACATAAGAATTACCGAAATACAAAGGAAGATAATAAACCACGCATTATACTAGCGGAGAATAACAATACAAACAAGGTATAAATGCGTCGCTGAAAGGAGACGCAATACATAATGTCCAACGAGTGACAGTCAGTGATTAATGAAATTGAGAAATAAAACCTCGCTCATACCTGCGTTAGGTAAATGACATTCTAAATTGAGTTTAGATGGTCAGTTCAAAGGCAGCAGAATCGATGCAGTACTGTTCCAATCTATTCAGATCTACAATGCACCAACAATCAAGATGTTATAAAGTTATCCGTCTCGGTAGCTTGGGGGTAAAGCACTCGACCGGCATTCGAGAGACCGGGGTTCGATACCCCGCTTGGATGGATTTTTTAACTTCTGGATGAATTTCTATAAAAGTCAGTCCTAGGTCGCATGAGACCATCAGTTGCAAGTACACTTCACTGTACATATTCCATTTACCAGCACAGTATCAAGATTGTGGCAAACTGAATTCTTCTTTCATCACAGACATTTATCGGCTCGTCATCTAGATCATTCATTGGTTGATTCAATTTCTTTGTGTTGTAGTCTACTCAAATTAACACATAAGATTTTTATAGCAAAGCCAAATTATGGCAGTATATTACAGTTTTATGTTAATTCAAATGTATATTTAATTCAAACTTGTGATAAAGTCGCGGGACTGAAGTCCGAAGTATAATATGATTATTAATTAAGATTTTTTTTAATGAATAAGGAAGCAATTAATACATGGTTGTGCAAGAAATTAAACAGCAGGCTAGTTCTGAGTGGGGCAGCCATTAAGTACCGAACTACCGGTAATCAATTTACTAATCAATTGATTAATCAATGTATTTCTCCCTTCCAAAACAACACAAACTATCAATTTAGTACTTCCAAGATTGTAAATAAATAAATAAATAAATAAAATAAATAAATAAATAAATAAATAAATAAATAAATAAATAAATAAATAAATACATATATAAATACATTTGGATTAAGAGTCTACCCACTCTGCTTTTTTCAGTGGGGGACAATTACATTTAAAGCAGACCAACACAAAAACGTTGGTGCAGACAACTATCAATGACCAACAATGACCAGTATTGTAAACGGGAAACTGGCCTAAACAAGCTAGACACTATTCCACTCGCGGACAGTGCCATAATCAACAAGGCTAATTCGGAACAACCTTTAAATTTATATGTGCCTCATAGCTCAGACGGCTCCAAAATCCCGTTGACATATTCCTAGGCCAAGAAATGATGGATCAAATCAGATGTTAAAAATCTCCTGCTATAGCGAGATTCGAAACACCGAACCTTCTGCATTGAAAGCAGAGACTTAACACGACCAACTAACCCGTATCACTTCTACTTCACGGTCGATTCTTGATCTTGTGCTTTCTAACAATCCTGATAACTTTTTTGGACTCGGAGGTTGTTACTGGTGTCAGGCTGTATTTTTTGGTCTTCATTGTCCAATAACCAAAGTTAAAATAATTCGGAAAATAGCTTACAACTATGGTAGGGCCGATTGGACGGAACTATAGGTAAGCAACTGGAGGAAAAAACCCCTTACTATTTTGTGAAGAAGAAGAGGATGAAGGTATCAACAATGCTTGGTGTAGGTGGAAATTGGTATTCTGGCAATGTGTGGATGCTTCAATTCCTAAATGCAATTTTTTAAAGGAAAACGCAGGGCTGCATGGATAAACAAATCACTAATAAAGGAAATACACAAAAGAGACCATCTTTGTTCTTTACAGATACTGGAAATCACATCAAACTGATGAAAACTGGGAAAGATATAGAATTGGAAGGAATTGCACAGAATCTGTTATAAGGGAAGCACATGCACAGTATATCTGGAAATTAAGAGGTGGTAATGGAAAACAGTTGTGGAAAGTATGATGTATGATGTATGATGTATGTATGATGTATGATGGAAACGCAGCTTTAATATTTCTTGATATCACTAAAGCGTTTGATAACGTTGGACACAATCATTTAGCTTCAACAGTTCGTGCTCAGCCCTACCAACACTTCTGAAGGACCTAATAATTGAACTACAGATTGGAAATACCACACAGTTGCAAGCCAAACAACCAAACAACTAAACCAATCAATATTAATAAAGGAGTAATGCAAGGTGCCCCTTTATCGCCATTTTTGTACAACTTAATCACTGACCACATTCTAAATGAACTATCAGAAAATGAAGTTTCAGAAATGTATGGTTTTAATTTAGTTGATGGTTTAGACAATCTTACAATCTTAGGGTTTGCTGATGATCTTGTTCTCGTAGCTAAGAATAAGGAAGCTGCCACAGCTCTTACACAAATGGCGAACAGTAGATTGGATGAATTAGGCCTCACAATAAATGCAAGAAAATGTGCTGCCATTATCATTGAAAAAGGTAAATTACAAGAAGAACCTCTCCATATAAATGCCACAATGACAATAAAAAGCATATCTCCAACAGAAACCATAAAATATTTGGGAGTTAATTTCAATAAATCCATAGTGACAGATTTTGCTGCTCTTATAAACCAACTCAAAACTAAATTACAGACCATCATCACTTCTCACTTACTAATGGCTGATCAGAAGCTTAATATCCTCAATCAATATATATGGCCAACCCTAATTTATCCTTTGCAGAACGCTCCCATTGGAAAATTACCAATGAAATTCCTGGAGGATTTGGATAAATTAGTAAGAAGCACCATTAACGAGATACTTCAACTACCAGGGGATACTCCTGACAGTATGCTATACACAGCCAGAAGTTGTAAGGGACTAGGAAACGTTTCGTGCCAAATGGGAAGCTTTTATTCAACATTATAATATTTGCCAGGTTTTAGAGAAATCTAACGATCCATATGTTATAGAAACACGTAATACCACTTTGGAAAAACAGCTATGTTTGGAGAAGCTAGTTATAACATCTGATGAGCTAGAAGAAAGTTGCAACACCTCAACTAAGAAGATAACAAGCAGGAAAATCAGAGATATAATGCGAATCAAAGAATATGGTAAGTGGTGTTCACTGATCCAAAAGGGGCGTGGTGTATCTATGTACAAGGAGTACACTCCAGCCAATAAATGGATTAGCACCAAACTCGGTTTGTCGTCATCAGAATGGAGAGATGCCTTGAAATTTACATGTGACGTTGCACCTGTAAGGTCTCTGCACGGAAGGAGTCAAGACGGTTACCACTGCAGGCATTGCCTCAGAGAGAAAGAAACTTTACCTCACGTTCTTGGCTCTTGTAAACATGGAGAACTTCTAAGGAACAATCGCCACCATAGCATCCGATCTGCCCTAGCAAACCAGCTGAAACTCAAAGGTTTGGAAGTATATGAAGAAGTCGCGTGCTTGGGAGCTAATGACAGTAGCCGTCGGGTGGATATATTGCCATTAACCGAAAACTAGCCACGGCTATATCATAGACCCTACCATAAGATTTGAAGGAGATACTGGACATGCGGAGAAGGTGGATCGAGAAAAGAAAGACATCTACGAGGCTACCGTTCCATATTTTCTCACCAAATATGATATAAAGGAAATTGAGGTGATCGGGCTCTTAATAGGAGCAAGAGGAACGATACCGGATTTTTTTGTCAAATTTTGCAAACGTTTTAGACTTAATGCGAGTTTTATTTATGACTTGGTGCTCCTTGCTTTAAAGGGATCGATTTTGATCAATCAATCATCTATATGGCCAAAGCAAGAAGTAACAAGTATAAATCAGTATTTGTTATTTTTATACTTCACAAATCATACTTCTCACTTCATTTTTCATTTCATTCTATTTTTTCATAATCTGTAACTTATTTTACTTATTGTTAAACGTAATTTGTATAAAATGTAAATTAATTTCTTTTTGTTATTCTGTGTCTTAAGGCAACCTTAATGTAAAGGCAGAGCTTTGTTTCATAAATAAAGTTGTACTACATGGAAAAATAGGTAATTCAGCTTGGTTAATGGTGTGAAAGAAATAGATTCGAGAAAAATAGTTCAAGAGTTTGCGAACAATTTTTCTACCAATTTTTCTGCAGGCACCTCGGATAATAGTGATTTGTGTCCAACCCAATTACGATCATCCCAGAAATCTTTCTCTATCAGTAGGCTACTATGTGTTTCTCCACGCAAACAAGATTTCAATGCGTTAAAAATAATACGCCCAGGTGGAGCAGGTGGAGCACAGGTCCTGAAGGTGTGCCAAGTAAAATTCTTCATAAATGTGCGACCTTTATAGCTCCCTCATTGTGCTCCCTGTATAGCAACAGATCCATGAGAAATAGTGAAATGCCAAATGAATGGAAGAAAGCTAACGTTGTGCCGATTCTTAAAGGTGGCGACCGTAACGATGTCAAAAATTTATTGGACAATCTCACTTACATCGATATTGGAAAAAGGAATTGAAAAACTTGTCAATGCTAGGCTATTACATCATTTGAAAGAAGTAAGGGGAATAAATATCGAGCACACTGGTTCCTGCTGAGAAAATCCTGTGTGACTATGTTGACTGGCAGCATGCCATTAAATAAATAAATAAATCCGTATTTAGAGTCTACCCACTCACACATAACTGGTTTTCAGTGGGGGACAGTCTACCAAATCGACCAAGCCAACTCTGTAGGCCCCGAAGCAATCGACGAGTGAGCGATAACCAACCAAAAATGGGTTCAGTGGTCGGTAGCCGCGTGAAAGTCATCACATTGGATTGGACAAAAGCGTTTGATAGGGTTTCTCACAAACGACTCCTCATGAAGCATAAAGAATTTAACATAGTATTATCTGGAAAGGTTTTCGACTGGATTGAGAGTTTTGTCTTAGGATGCAGCATGAAGGTTGTCTATGATGGTGCTAACTCTTCTGATTTTCGTGTTACATCCCAAGGCTCTGTACTTGGTCCTTTACTATTCACCATATTTATGATGGACCTACCCTGGTGTGTGGAATCTAAAGTAAGGCTTTATGCGGATGACTGTACTCTTTATAGAACCATCAAGACAGCAACTGATGTGGATATCTCACAAAAGGATCTTGAAAACATTGAGCTATGGTGTGAATTAAATCAAATGCTACTGAATGAAATAAATGCAGCCACATTACCTTGACAAAATCAAAAAAAGCACTTGCAATAGTTTTCAAAATCAATGGCTGTAACAATAAACGGGAAATCAAAATCAAGCTCTTAGGTATTACCATAACTTAGGTTTTGAAGTGGAATATTCAGACTGAAATTATGAGGAAAAATCAGCTAAGCTTTTAGGCTTTTTATCTAGAACTTTGCACTGTGCACTTAGCCAGGTCAAGTGCACTGTGTACTTATGCCTAGTTAGACCTACCCTGATCTACAAGAATCAACTTGTGACTGAAGCTACTCGAATGACTGAAAAGTGCAGATCTATCTTAGATCTTGTTCTTTGCAATAATGCGAACATAATGTCATCTGTCACTGTGATTCCTGGAGTAAGTGATCAACTTGCGATTATGTCGATTTTGAACATGCATAGGCCAAAAATCAAGAACATTAATAAAACCGTGTTTAATTATGCACACGCAGACTGGGATAACCTGTGTCAAAATCTTATTTTGGATCTACCTACAGATGTCAGCAATAAAAACGTAGACCAATTTTGGATAGAGTGGAGTGAAGTTTTCTGGTTGAATGTTCACAAAGCCATTCCTAGTATAAAAGTTAAGGGAAAACAACGTTCCCCATGGATCACCAGTGACATTGTTAAATTAATCAGAAAACGTGACTCAATCTATAGGAAATGGAAGAAAACACAGTCAGATGTAATACATACTAAATACATAGAAGCTAGCAAACTTATTAAACGAACTATACGTCAAGCTCACAGAGATTATATTTGGAAACTAGGAGAAGAAGGCAATAGTAAGGCACTTTGGAAGTACATTCATAGTAAGAATGGAAGTGCATCCCCATCTCACTTTGTGTTAAATGGAATTACTTTTAAAAAATCTTCTGATATTGCTATTGCTTTTAATGATAAATTTAAAGACAACTTCTGCCCTTTGGTATGTGACACAAAAGATTTGCTTCGTCAAAATCCCTTAGGTGTTGGCCTCTTGGATCCTCTGCTGAATCTACAGGTTTCTGAAGAAGATCTTTGTCGATGTTTACGAAACCTTCGGCCTGGTGCAGCATCCGGACCTGATCGTATTCCATGTAAGATATTACAACAATGTTCAGCATTTATATCGCCATCGATCACAAGCCTTTTCAACCTATCATTATCGACTGGTACTGTTCCCAAGTCATGGAAGACGGCAAATGTAGTGTAGTACCTGTTTACAAATCTGGTGACAAAGAGGTCATTTCTAACTACAGACCAATAGCATTGACATCAGTGTTATGTAAGGTACTTGAGAGACTAGTAAGTAGATCCATTCTTACACACTTCGATGACAATGTACTTATAAATACAAACCAAACATGGGTTTTTGACAAAAAGATCCGGTGTCACCATGCTTTCAAAAGTAATTGAGGATTGGCAACACAGTTTTGATCAAAAGTCAATTAAGCAGGTGGACGTTATCTCTCTTGATTTGAGTAAAGCATTTGACCGTGTTCCGCATGAACGTCTTCTGACAAAACTAGGGAATTATGGCATACAAGGTTCTCTTCTAAATTGGTGTAGGAGTTTTCTAACTGGAAGAAATCAATGCACTGTTTATGATGGATCAAGATCAGGGAACATTGATATAATCTCAGGTGTACCACAAGGTTCTGTACTTGGTCACTTGTTCTTCATCATCTTTACGATGGACCTTCCTTCATGTGTACAATCTAAGCTAGCTATGTATGCAGATGACTGTACCATATACCGCTCTATTACAAGATTCGATGATGTTAATGCTCTACAAGCTGATTTGTGATGCAATTGCAATTGCTGGCAGAGCAAGGGCTACGCAAAGTTCTCCAATGGCTTAATAACAATCTACTAACTCTCAATAAAGAAAAGACTACATACATAACTTTCTCACCTCGAGCCACCCCTGAACCTGATAGACTTATACTGAAACTCCACGATAGTGACTGTAAAATCAACAATCAACAATGCGACTGCCATAAACTAGCAAAGGCAACTTCAACTAGGTATCTAGGAATTCAAATCGACCAGCATCTCAGGTGGAATGAACACATACAATTAATTATTAAGAAGGTCCGTTACACCATGACGAACCTGTACAGTCTCAGGAACATTCTGACATTCGAAAACTTGAAAGTTGTTTACTTTGCTTTAATACAATCCATCCTCCAGTATGGAATTATCGGATGGGGAGGTACATATGACACACACATACAACAATTAATGTCTCTTCAAAACACTGTTCTAAAAATTATTCTAAAATAGATCGGTATCACCCCACCAATAACTTATACGTAAATACTAGAATCCTAGAAATTCGAAAATTGTATGTACTCTCTCTGCTTCGCAGTATGCATACAAATAAGATATCTATACCCCCAGACCCCACACAAAACTATAAGCTAGTCACTCGCTCGAGAAGTAATAAAGAAATATTTAATCATAGGGTAAATAAAGGAATTCAACAAAGACATGCCACATTTCTAGGACCAAAACTATACAACATCTTACCAATTAAAACCCGAAATATAAAGTCAAAGGACATATTCAACCTCCACTCAAAGAAATGGCTCCTTACCAAGTCAATAAGCTACATAACCAATGTTATAAACTGTAAATCATTCACAAAGTCAACATAATAACACGTGGACTATAATCCTCGTTAACTGCTGAAACAGAAATGCTGTTTCAAAAGCCATCAAAACACTGAACCAGATAAGTTAGAGGAATATTTAAATTTAATTTTAATTTGTAGCATCATTTTTAGTATAAGGAAGTAGACATGTATTTATCTAATGTTCCTAAGCATGATATCTTAAAGCCTAAACCTTTTTTCACTATAATCTTCATGCTTTTACCTACCTATAATAGGTATGTATATACTAATAGGTATAATGTACAATAATTGTACATTATATGATAAGAACTATTGTTTCGGATGTTTGGTAATAGACCCATAAAGATGTTTTTAATAAGTTTATAACCATGATTTCACTGTTATTTTAGTTTAATATTTATCAATGATCAACTGTTAACTTAGTTATTAATTATTAGTTTTTTTTAAGATTAGTTATGTTAATTCAAGGCACGCTCGTCTATTTTTTGCATAGACAGAAATGGCTAATGTATACCCGCTACAAAATATTTGTACTGCCCATGCATTTACATTTTTGGATGGACAGTACACTATTTATTCCTAATGCATGCATTATCTATTCGTACGCCCTAATATTATGTGCCAATTTTATTTTATTTTATTTTATTGCTAAGAGATACGGTAATTAGTTCCTAAGTATGTCAATTAACCTTAGTATGTATTCACAATGAGAAAAAGTATGCTCCGCCTCAAGATTTACTCTTATTGGAGCATACAATATATCAAAATGTAACACCATGTATACAAACAATATGGAAAAATAAAAGATCACAAGATCAACTCCAAAAAAATAAAACTCTGGTGCTCTGTAAATGGTATGTGTTTAAACGACTCAAAATCTGTGCTTCTTAGACTCTCTCGATCATCAGACCCAATCAATGGAACATACGTTTTGAATAACGGTCAACTTAAATCAAGTACATTTATAAAATTACTGGGTTTAAACATTTCTAATGACTTGTGTTGGAAAAGGCATACTAATATTGTTAAGTCACAATGCTCTAAACTGGCAAGTTTTGTATTCCGTAACTTGAAAGATAGCCAACCTAGAGTTCTAAGGTCTGTGTTCATCACGCTAATTAGGCCTAAAATAGTGTATGGTGCGCCAGCATGGCATCCAACCACCAAAGAAAACATGCACAAACTAGAATCACTACAAAATCGAGCAACTAAAGCAATCTTGGGGTACAAAACTGACCTCCGTAGCGCTTCTAGAAGAGAAAATCTTAATATACCTAGTTTGGAGGCTGTATTCAAGAGATGTGACATTATTTTCCTCAAGAGGTGTATGAGTGGAACCATTGATCTTGACCCTCTCGTGCGCCTTACCCCAGTAAATCGGACTGAGATTTTAGGACGCGGAAGTAATAAGGGGTTGACCTTAAGGACGCCAATTGCTCGAACAAGTGCATTCCAGAAATCCATTTACTACAGGGAGGCAGCGCTCTGGAATGCACTACCTTCTGAAGTAAAGGAACTTCCTCTCAGTAGGTTCGAGGGAGCAGTCAAGAGAATGTTTTTTTAAGAGTTTGATATGTATGTCTGTTTCATCTTGTTTGATATGTATTTTATTATTGTTGTATATAATTCTTAGGATGGGTGTATAATGTCTCAAATGGATCTTAGGTCTGCTATTAGCATCCATCCCTATATTTATTAACTAATATGTAATGAATGTACGGAATAAACACATAATAATAATAATAATAATAATAATAATAATAATAATAATAATAATTACAACTTAGAATCTATACAGAATTGAGCTACAAAATTCATCACCAAAAGAAAGACCTGAATAGGCAACAACGAAAAAAGATCTGCGATATACTCTCTCTTGAAAATCACCTCACAAGGAGTTGGGAATGTTTAACAGGCTAGTCGACCTGGATCCATTGACTAGAATTAAACTTGGTTGTCACTCCTACAGATACGGTAGAGCCGTTATTCTGATACCCTCCCTTCGCAAGAACAACGCAGTATCAGCAAGGTTTTTTTCTGTCAATCTGTTGGTGATTGGAATGTACTTTCTTATGAGGTCGCACAGAAAAGATTTTTCTAAATTTCGGAGAGACCTTAGAATAACTTTAATAAACGGTCAAGATCATACCTGCTAATACCACTCACACATAAACAAATAAATAAATATATATATATCACTACACTTTGTTCCAACATCATTTAGTTGGGTAAAGGGGTGTTTCCACCATTTAAATCTTGGGCATCACCGAATCAGCACCGGCCTGCCAAGCTCGGCACCTCATCTTCTTCCTCATTTTCTTGTCGTAACACCAACTCTCTCCACTTTTTCCTGTCCTCCCACCATCTTTCTCTCTCTTCAACCACTACCCACTCCTCTCCTCTCTCCTCCACATCTGCCTGTACTTGATCTTGCCATCTATCTCGAGGTCTTCCCACTCTTCTCATATCATTCTTTAGCTCAAATGCTTGTCTTGGGATTCTATTCTTCTCGTATTTCCATACCATCCGTAGTCGCTCCTTTCCCATCTAGAACTTTAGGCTCTCGACTCCTACTTTCTTCCTTATCATACTACTTCGTATCTTGTCCAACTTTGTCACACCTGCCACACTGCGTATGAACATCTCAGCTGCCTGTAGAGCACTTTCTTCCTTCCAGCCCATTGGCCACGTTACAGCACCATATGTTAATATCGGTAGGTAGTACATCATATTATACAGGAGCATTTTGCATCTTTTAAGGGAAATGCACATTCCAAATTTACTTTCTGATCTTTTGGTAAAACTTTTCTGCCAACCCCACTCTCCGCTTTACTTCATTCTCTACTTTTGCCTTAGTCACAATACTTCCTAGGTATTGGAATTCGTCTTTTTCCTCCAGTTCTTTCTTTCCTACTTTATTCTTGAGATTTTTCTCTTTGCATCACTAAACCTCACTCTTTGCTAATCTTATTCAAATTCTTCTGTCACCTCATTCCATTTATCCACCTTCTGTTGCACTTCTTCAGCATTGTCTCCAAATTCCACGATATCGTCTGCTATCATTGTTCTGGTCTCTTGTCCTTTTCTTCTTCTTCTGTTACCTCTCTTGGGTGTACCCTGCGCAGCATTTCATCCATTACAACGTCGAATAGTATTGGTGATAGTACGCTCCCTTGTCGTAGTCCTATATCCACTGGGAACCATTCACTTTCACCGTATCTCGTTTGAACGCAACTTTCACACTTCCGGTACATACTCTTTATTCTCTCTACTAGAGTTTCACTGATCCCTTTGCGTTTTAAACATGCCCATACTTTCTCCCTTGGCAGGTGATCATATGCCTTTTCCAAATCCAGGAAAACCATATACATACTCTTACCCTCTTCCCACTTCTTTTCCATTCTTTGCCGTAGAGAAAATATTAGGTCGATTGTGGACCTTTCCCCTTCTGAATCCATACTGTTCTTCTCTAAGCTCTGGCTCTACTATTTGACGCACTCTCATTTCCATTACCCTCTCATATATTTTTGCTCCTTGACTTTGCAAGGTGATTCCTCTGTAGTTATTGCATTCTTTTCGATCCCCCTTTTTAAATATGGGCACTATTACTCCTCTTAACCAATCATTTGGCACCTTATTTTGTTCCCAAGCCGCTTTCACAACCCTGTACATCCAGTTAACCCCAGTTGGTCCTCCTGACTTAATCATTTCAACAGAAAACTAATCAGGTCCTGGGGCCTTACCATTTTTCATTCCTTTTATTGCTGTGAGTACTTCCTCCTTCGATACAGTGCCATCCTCCCATTCATTGGTTATTTCACTGTTCTCCTCTACTTCATAAGCTAACTTGCTGTTCTTGTCTTGTACACTTTTCTGATGTTTCATTCAGGAGGTTCTGAAAGTACTACTTCCACATGCACTTTATTGTCTCTGGATCATTGGTAACTCCATCGTATTTCATGAATCTCTGCTTTTCCTTGTCTTTGCACTTTTCCTTCATCATGCCATATATCATTTTCTTATTCCCATCAAAGTCATCTTTATCTTTATCTGCCTTTTCCATTATTGTTCTGGTTTTTTCTTTCTTTACTACTTCATCACATTACTTTTTTGCCTCCTGTATTCCCCAATATTTTTTTCTGTCCATCTAATTCTTTTACCTTCAATGCCACTTGTTTTCTCCCTACTGCCATTTTAACTTCTTTACTCCACCATGGTGTCTCCTTTCTTTTCCTCTTGCCAATATAAATTTAAAAAAAAAAAAAATTATTTATTGGATGAGCGTAGCAAGCGAAGCGAAGATTCCATTTCACTACACTGGAGAAAAAAATCCGGAATGTTTTTTTTTTTTTTTTCTTTTTGTTGTATTTTGTGTGTTTGTTAACACGATTCCGGCTAAACCGATACTCCGATTGCAATGAAATTTTATGGAGGCCTTCGAAATCTCTGAACTTAGAACTGCCACGTTTTTGAGCGCAATCAGGAAATTTTTTCTTATAAAAAACGCAATTTTACGATTTTTTTCAATTTTTGAAAAATTTCTTAAACTTATAAGTACACACCTACATGCTTTATCCGATTGTAATGATTTTTTCACAGAACCTTAATTTTTTGAATTAAAATATTCGTGTGAAATTTGAGCGTAATCAAAAAATTATTTCTCATGAAAATTGCAATTTTACGATTTTTTTCTTTTTAAAAATTACGATTTATTTAAAAAATTAAGTTAATTTTTTTTAAATTTAATTTAATTAAAAAAAATCTTCGACTAAGTAATGATTTTTTCACAGAACAACAGAAAATCCGCGTAACACATGGCAGCTCAATGCACCAATTACGCTCATCCAACAACGCGGCGGAACTTAAGCGTTTTCCTAGTTTATTTACATGACATTTAACAATCACATTGCTGCTGGTAAGAATTAGAGCTTACACATACACATTCACATTCACACTCACACTCGCAGTCATTTTTGTAATACATTTGTTTTATCTATGTGTAATGTTTTGTGATCTTTTCTGTGTTTCTTGTATTGAGATTATTGAGTCACAGGTATATTGTTATTATGTGTTTTGTATTGCTGTTATTGTATTAGTGTATATTGTCCTGGTGGTAGGATACTTGGGTGTTAGGGGGCTAAGCTCTGATTGTTACCACCAGCAATGTGATTGTTAAATGTCATGTCTGAATAAATAATAATAATAACCACAAGAGTTAGTGTAGCCTACAGCTCGACTCTCTAACCTCCCCTCCACATCATGGCACAGAGAGTGGTGATGATTTTGCAGAAGCTGACGACCTGTGTAGAGCAATGAGCAAATCAATGAGCAAGAAGCAAAACATTGAGGCACAATCAAGATTTATGGTTACATTATTGTGCTTTGCCTAGATCTATTGATCTTTTTTTATCTTTATTAATTTGTTTTTAAATTAGTTTAATAAAACAACGGACATTGTTTTCAATAATGATCATCTGACATTGACAAAACTATTTTTTATTTATTACTTAATTTTGGGTTGAGCAATACGCTCAATATAGACGATTATAGTGAAATTTATGACATATACCCCGGATATATTCCAGCTCGTAACTATTGGGTTAGAAGGTCCATTTTTGTTTCTATTTGTAACACATACTCATACTTGATTATTTATCACGTTAGTATCTTGCACAGTACGATGTCTTTCTTCCGCCGGTACAAAGTTAGTATTTGTACCGGCAGGAACTACAATCATTTAAAAAATAATAATTAGGCCGAAAGATCAACCTTAACCCTCTTGCTACTTATGTCCACTATAGTGGACATCAACTTTATAAATTAAATGCGGGTTTTTTTAATTTGACCTAGAATTCTTTTTTTTTTTTGGTTGATAAAAAATTATATATATTTTTTCCTATGACAATGGGACAAATAGTACCTTTTTTTAGAGAGAAGATTGGAAATACACATGTGCAAAAAAAACAGCTAATAAAACGACAACTTTTTGGTTTGTACAAGAAATTTAATATATTGGTAGTATTGATAGTATTTGAGATACATAAAATCTAACATAATATGCAAAAATATCAGAAAATATGTAGTTTTAGGTGTGCTCTTACGATTTGCATTTTAATTTAAAATTAAACTGTATTCACAATCCTAAATTTTCCAAAATTTCTTCAAATTCACAATTAAAAAAATCCCCAAAATTCCAAAAATCTTAGGAAAAATGCTGAATTTTAATTGTTTCATTAAAAATACCTAATCTAGACGAATTAAATTGAGTAGTGAAAGGGTTAAGAAGAGGTTATTACCCCCATTTTTTTTACCACATAGTGACATAATCTTTATCATTCATAATCTTACACTTAAATGACCGTTTAATTTTTTTATCTTGTATCTTTGATTTAGAATAATTTTTAATTTTTGATCCTAAAATTGGCAAAAGTTGGCGTTTTGGGTAATTTTTTCTAATCGGCTTTAACCAGCTTATTTTTTGTTTCACATAGATACTAGAGCACCGTACTAATCTAAAATGGTCCTTTATAACATTGTGTCATGAAACTGTGCACAAATATGCAAATGTGCAAAAATATGCCTTAAAAAAATCAAACTCTTTCTTGGAAATCAGCATATTTTAACTGGACCACTTGCCCAAAGTAACAAAACAAAATACAGCGGATTTACAGAAAAGGCTAACGAGTACGTCAATAATGGCTAATATAGCCTATTTTGGATAAAAATCCTCCAAGGTCACGGGGCATTAGAGATCGTCCCCTATGGTATTTCTTGCGAGAGATATTTAGAAAATTACCTAGTTTGACAATTTTATTTCGGGTGATGGACGGTGTATTGATTGATTGATTGATTGATTGATTGATTGATGATGATTGATTGATTGTCTTTATTTAAGGCCTAATAAAGGCCAGTTGGGTGTGTTAGTGTGTGTAGTGAAGTGAATATGTAATTGTATATATGTATGTTAAACACATAGCCAAAATTTTGACATAAAACATAATTTTAGACTAGGTAAATACAAAATTAAAATATGTTTGTGAAAAAATGTAAGTTTTTTATTTTTTGCTTTCAGCAAAAAACATACCTTTTTACATTAAAATTTAAAACATAATGTTATCAAATCAATAAATCAATCAATTTATATCTATAATTTATAATATTTAGTAGGTAGGTATTCAAAATCGGTTCAGCAGTTTGGCCTGAGCGCAATAAACAGACAGGTACATAAAAACTGATCAAGTCGCATCTTGTTGATATTGTGAAATAAATAGAAAATCATAAAAACTTCATGTCTCACTCATATGATTCATATTTTCCAATTCATATTTATAAACATACAGTAAGTTACAGGCAATTACACGGAATTGTGTAATCTTGTTTCTCACACACATGCAT
Source organism: Sweltsa coloradensis (assembly GCA_024449915.1). Lineage (NCBI taxonomy): Eukaryota > Metazoa > Arthropoda > Insecta > Plecoptera > Chloroperlidae > Sweltsa > Sweltsa coloradensis. Next base: position 277,000 of record JAMZAV010000448.1, read on the forward strand.
CAAATCTACATCAATACAAGAAATGTCTTTACCTAATCATCTTAGTTAACCTTGAAATAAAAATTGAATTATTCAACACTTGAATGTATGAAGTACTCGTCTGCAGAATAATATGCCTGTAGCCCTAGAATATCTGTGAGGCTAAGTGTGAGCTTGCCAATATCAGTTAAATTAGTGTTTAGAGGGGGTTTGTATAAAGTTTATAATTAATGTGTAGAGTTGTGATTATGGTTGATATTATTAATGTTACAGGTATTATGGGAATGTATGTCCGGATGGCTTGGTGTGGTTTTTATTGATGAATCAAATATTAAAGCAAGACAAGATAAAACTAAATTATAATTTAAAAACCATTATTTAAACAGTGTTGTGACTAGATAATTTATTTTTTAACTACTAAGTGGAAATAGTTGTCCAAAAATTTATCTAAATATAAGATAAAAGATTTAGTGCAAAAAATCTATATAAAAGGTGAAAAGATGAAAATAATTATCTAAATAATTTTGCTTAAATAAATGATCAATATTACTGAGATTCGCATGTTTATTAAAAAATGATTTTTTACCCAACAACAGTGTTCTTGTTAATTGTAATATATTTTTATTTACAGACTTGAAAAGTTGACATCCTGGTACACTTGGTTACAATACAAGTACAATAGGCATACAGGATGGGAAATAAAAAAATATGGCTTGCGATTATTGGTTAATGGTTTGGAAAATTTGATCCTAAAGGAGAATTCAGGAATATATTACTCACTTATGGGCATGGGCCTAGGTAAAGAATGGGATAACTGGCTTCCACACTATTCGAGAAATAGGCCCAAGCATGTTCAAGATTTAAAGTTTATTAAAACTTTGATGAATGGTGAGGAGCTTCTTTAATGACTCTGCTCTAAGAGTCTTAAGAGACTTTTACCGTCATTTTCAAATATATGCGGGACTATGAAAAAAAATATAAATATAGTAAACTAGTAAAAGTGTTTTTTATTTTAGAAAGTGATTCATTACTGTATTTTTTCTACATTATTGTTTATTATTTTATTTAAAAGTTAAGAAAGAGTAGATAAGATCAACTTCATTCTATGTAGATAATATAACAAATCTCATTTAGGTAAGGTAAGATAATATTAATAGATAACTGATTTCATCTAGGTAAATTATGTATAAGTCGCAACACTGTTTATAAACAACATGTAAATAAAAATAGACCTACATAGCCAATTTAACTAGGAAAACGCTTTAGTCCCCCCGCGTTGTTGGAGGAGCGTAATTGGGGCATTGAGCTGCCATGTGTTATGCGGATTTTCTGTGGTTCTGTGAAAAAATCAGAACTTTGTTGAAATATTTTTTAAAATTTAATCAAATTAAATAAAAAATTAACTTTATTTTTTTTAAATTAATTGTTAATTTAAGAAAAGGAAAAATCGTAATATTGAAATTTTCATAAGAAATAATTATTCGATTGCGCACAAATTTTACACGAACATATTAATTCTTAAAAATAAGGTTCTGTAAAAAAATCATTAAATCGGATAAAGCATGTAGGTGTTATAAGCCGAAGAAATTTTTAAAAATCGAAAAAAATCGTAAAATTGCGATTTTCATGAGAAATAATTTTTCGATTGCGCTCAAAAAGGTGGCAGTTCTTAGTTTCAGAGATTTCGAAGGCATCCATAAAATTTCATCGCAATCGGAGTATCGGTTTAGCCGGAATCGTGTTAACAGACAGACAAAAATACAAAAAAAAAGAAAGAAAAAAAAAAAAAAACATTCCGGATTTTTTTCTCCAGTGTAGTGAAATGGAATCTTCGCTTCGCTCGCTTCGCTCGCTACGCTCATCCAACAAACAAAATCAACAAACTAATATTTAATCTTTCAAAAATTAGTAAAGAATATTTTTGGAAACATTTTAGAATTGATATTAGTATTGCCAATTTTTAATTATTAGTGATAAAAAAAGTTTAAACATATCTTAAACACTGGATAATAAAAAATTCTGAGAAAGAAAAATGGTGTCTGAATTGATATTAACAATCAACAAAAACAGTGATCAATACAATAAGTAAGAGCAACACATGAATGAGCTACCTTGATTCAGGCTCCAATGCAGACAACATAATGTCTGTCACACTAGGTACTGCACCATGTGAGACAAGTTCACCACTAACTGAGTATGCCGTCTGACAAGTGACCCACATTAATGATTCATTCTCAGCTTACATCAAGTACTCATACTAAAACAATCATGTTAGGAACAAGGTCATGTAAACTGGTTACTGACACAGCCAACCTGCAGACAACAAGGCAAATAGAGTGAGCAAGAACCATACTGCACTGGCATTACCAAGACATTATTGTGAAGTGTGGTAGGCCTGTAATAGCAACTAGCTGCTACTACCAGCAACACTTGGTCTCAAGACAACTAAGGTAGACCTACTAACTCTGAAGTAAATCAACAAGCTGTGATAACTCTTTATTAAATCAACTAGATACTTACTCAGAAGTAAATCAACTAGCATACTAACTCTAAAGTAAATCAACTAGCTGTGCTAGCTCTTAAGTAATTCAACTAGCTATACTAACTCTAAAGTAATTCAACTAGCTATACTAACTCTGTAGTTTCAACTAGCTATACTAACATTGAAGTAAATAAACTAGCTACTAACTCTGAAACTATAGTTCAATAAACTCAATGGAATATACTATGGACGATGATGCAATCCCCCAGACAACTAACTCGAAGCTATAGTTATTTTCAACACATTTAACTAAATAAATAAAATAAATAAAAATAAATTTGTATTTAGAGTCTACCCACTCAGTTACAGCTATACTAACTGGAGAAAACTGCAATACCCGCAATTGATACAAAATTGGTATTACTAGTCAATGCAACTAGTTATTTCATGATGTGAAACAACTCACTTTTGTTAGTAAAACATAACTTAAATGAAATCAATCTTACTTCTCATCTGAAGTGAAATCTTCTACAGTTATGTTGACTGCCGTCTCGAGACCCATGATGTCCACACTAAGTCGCGCAACAGTTGGGCGCGAGATAACCATAAATACATCACGGCAGTATGTAAAACATGATACTGTAATCAACCACGTGCTTGTTCGCAAGATTTACAAGAATGGCATGATGTTTAGGAAAACAAACAGTCTCGAGCCTGCAACGCAGTTCAAAGAATGAAAGAAATATCAGCTGTTTATCATTGTACAGAAGATAAGCAATGGTGTTTCAGCAACTAGCACCTGCACCAGAGTTTCAACACACAAGCACACATGCTTGCAACCACAATATGGATGGATGGATGGAAGTAGTATGTACTTGCAACATGCATGCACACACCAACCACCACACAGACTACTTTCAATAATGTATCTATCTAGTACTCTAGGGGTTCACTCCCTGTGGTTTAGGCCCAGCCATGCATGCCATGTTGCCACTGGTTACTAATAGTGTCTGATCCGGCCACCCGGACAAGTTGGGTAGTAAATTGTTAATACAAGCACGGACGGACAGACAGAGTGTGGCAACAAGTGCTGCTCCTTACGTGCAAGAGGTGAATGTACAGTTAGCCGGGTGCGATTACTCAAGAACATACATTGTTGCAACATCAGATTAACATGATGTGATTGTCAGGTAAGGCCAGGTACAGAGACCCTCCATGAAATCAGCAATCGTTTCTATCCCCTAATTAATATCAACAGTCGACCAACGGGCTAGAGTTGTCATCTACTCTCAAAAGGAGACATACACCCACAAAATACAAGATGAACAAATTACATAACTAATGTTTATATTTATTTTGGTTTAGTATCCACCTAATACAACTAAAATGGTGACTTCAAATCTTCAATGATGGATATTTCAAACCCATGCCTCCTAACTTGTGGGTTGGATGGATATTTCTTTCATTATGTAGAGTAGAGTAGTAGAGAGACGTAAAAATAGCCTTTTGGGTTATCTTAAAGATGTTACAACAGTTGAAGATTTTTTTTTTTAACATGACAAAGCACTATTGGTCTTGAGTTTCGGTTTTTTCATTCCCGTTAGAATTAATTTAAAATGCTACATGTTGATTTGCCCTCTCGTGCACAAGGACTTGCTTCGGTAAGTTGCGGACGCAAAGATGGCAGAATTGTCTCTGGCAATAATGTATGGAGATCAATGGAAACAAAATGCTTGCAAAAACCAGACCCAAATTACAAGAAGAAATTATTGTAGCACTTAAAGAGTTTTTTCTAGATAGAAAACAGCAAACTTTTAGTAAATTATTATACAGTATGTTACTTGTACCTGCAACGTATGTACTGGTCAAAATTCAAAATATTTATTGTTCACTTTGGAGTAGTGGTTAAGGAGAGGCAATTCTATGTTAAATGTTGCGGGTTCAAATCTCAACTCAATATTTTTGGTTTTTTGCCTGCCTTGCTACTTGGTGGTACAAAAATTTTCGTTCAAATATTATTTATTTTCTGACACAAAAAAAGCAAGGGTTGACATTTGCAACACGTCCACAGGAGCCTCAACATTACCGCCGCAAGTCTGCTGACGCAACTATCTTTGTACATACGGTTTTTATAGCCCTGTAATTTAACATAGGCCTATGGATTTGCCCAAGTCCACTATTTTTAACGAAGCGCTACTTTGTGGCGGTAAATCGTTTTGTGCATGCTAACACCCAAATTTCAATTAAATTATTTTAAATTAACCGTTATGATCCAATTGTAAGCTAAAACTAGGAAAACGCCAAAGTCGTTGTTAGACGAGTGAGTGAGCCAAGTGTTGAGTACCCGGTAACATTCCTTTTCTTCCCCGTACCTTAGGCCTCCCTAGCCTATCATAGGCTAGAGTGGAGCATTATGGCCTTACAGTTGACGCGCCCTTATACCAACTAAACTTAAAAACCCTATTATATATACGCCTACCAATAATAATAATAATAATAATTTATGCAAATGTTCCCGGGTACTCAACACAATGACTCGTCGCTCACGTCGTCGAACAACGACTTTGGCGTTTTCCTAGTCTAGTTTGCTAAGCCGCCCTCATACCCGAAATGTGGGAGACCTGGGTTCAATCCCCTGGTAGAGAAAGATTTTGTAATTTCTGGATTGTATTTTTAAAAATTATTAAACATGTTTTGAAATGCATATAACGCAGTGTAGTCTATCATCTGTGACAATACTATGGAAAACATAGCCAGTACGAAATACGTGTAAAGATTGCAAGGTTTATTCAATCTCCCAGCTCTATTTGGGGGTACCTTGAGCGTGCAAAATTCGATACACCTTGGGCACTGCATTTCACAGCCATGCAAATAACAAACAAAAAATATTTTTTCAAAAACAAAACCATTGTCGTTAAAATAATTTCTACACATTAGCAGCCTATTTTTCAATTTATTATTTCTTGTAGGTTTAAATCGGAATGGATCTAGCTGATTTAGTTAGCAGTTCTCAGTAAACTCGCACCGGATGTCTGTTTAAAATTTCAGCGCAATCTGCTTAGCGATTCATCTGATTTTTGATGTACACACACACACACACAGACACACACACACACACACACACACACCACACACACACACACAGACAGACAGATAGACAGACAGACCCACAGAATCATGGAAGAGCCGAAAAAGTGGCGTTGTACCACTGCGCTCACTCGTTTAATGAAACTCTCACACATAAATGTTAAATGCTCAAATATGCTACAAAAGAGTCAAAATGAAAATTGAAAATTTGGTCAATTCATGCATCTCTAGTTCAACTAGACAAGAATGGGTTGAAAAGGGACAAAACAAACCATGGCAAGAGTACACCACACAGCCAAGAAAACCCAACAAAATATATGATAGACGAACAAAAACAGCACAGTTCAGGTTAAAGACACAAGATGACCTGTTGGGGAAGCACCTGACCAAATAGGTGTTTGAAACCAGTAGTACCTGCAGATTGCGTGGAAACAGTGAACATGACAGACGACATCTGTACACATGTGCCAGTCTGGCAAGGGAGCGCGACGCAATGCCTGACGTCATGAAGAAGGAGGAAAGAGAGGCTTGTCTCTACTGGTTGACTAGATCAAGCATGATGGCATCATAGGCCAAATGAGGGCATTTGAGAAGAGGAAGAGAATTTTGGCTATAGTACCTACGCAATTAGGCCTACTTGTGGTTGTATAAGAGCATTAAAAATGCAAATTGTGGATGAAAATATATAAAAAAAAAATAAATAATATATATATAAATAATAAATAAATAAATAATATATTATATAAAACAAATATAAATAAAAAGAATTAAATAAAATAAAATAAATAAAAATAAATAATAAATAAATAAAAATTTAATGCATGTATGAGAAAGGTAAATAAGAGTGAACAAATTAGAAGTATTCCTCAAATTTTCATAACCGGCGCGACTGACACATGTTAGCGCCATAATATACGCTCCAGTCTGTACTCACAATTACGCCAGCCCTGTTGTGACTTAGCGCGCCGCCAGTGCTGTGATCTACATGTCGATCGAATGCCGGATAGATATCCTAGTTTTTAATTTACCCATTGTTAACAGTGTCTCTCAAGTCTCCAAGTTTGACGTTCAGTAATTAAAGTAAATAAAATGAAGCTAGTCTGAGGATCATGTTCATGTAGTATGCCACCGAAACTACCCTCGCGTACGCGTGTCATACGTTTCTTAGATAGCCTACATAGGCCTAGCTAACCTAAATATAGTATTTGTTTGTAGAACTTCTTAATCTTCAACTTTTTGGAAATTATTCGATATTTGATTATTGTAGATGTACCATTTGATATTTGTATTTGAAGTGAAAAAATGCTATTTGCACACTTGTTTGTAAATAAAGATGTGTATCTATCTACCTATGTTTATTGCATGTTATGTTAACTCCCTTAGCAAGTCACTGTTTTTTTTTGGTGAATTTGAAATGAGAATAATACCTTTTGTTTCTTTAAGGATCCAAGGACAAGTAAAACTAAAAACGCAGCCACAATGCTCTGTGCATATAACAGCATCAGAACTACACACCTATGGTGCCTGAATATCCAGAGCTCGCCTACTAGCCCACACACCCCCTAAACAAAACTGAAACATCTTCTGAGGCCGCTAAACGAAGATGGGGGCACCCATCAAAAATTGAATTCACTGAAAACAACTGACTTGGTAAGTGACATTAAATAAGCAATCAATAAACTATAAAGATTATTTCAGGGTCAAATAACTAAACCGGTAATAAAATATCATACGTATATGTAAATATGACAAATTTGTTAGCCTCACACATGAGACCACTTGAAGGTAATACTGTCGTTAATTTGTCATAAGTGATTTAAGAGCACTTGATATATAGCAAATCTTTGCTGTGTGTTTGAAGCAATATACGTTAAATTCTCTCAATTGGAAAAAACACATTTCTTATCAAGGACTGTGACAACATAATACCAAAAGGGTTATGCATGAAGTTACCTGTTCAAAGTACACAACAGGCTAGAGCTTGCGTAAACAGTGCATCTAGATGGCTGGTGTGTGAACAAATTCAAATATATTGTGCCGGTAAACACAAACTACTATTTACAGATTATAACTCAATTAGTCAACAGGCCTACTTTTGAAGCTTTCCACAAATCAATCTGTTTTAGTTCTTAGGTCTATGAACAAAAATGTAAGTTCCCAATACAAATAACATCAGAAACACAGGTTTTACAGTTAAGAGGAGGAAACAAGAGAACTCGGCTGACCACATCTACCTCACCCCCTCTTCCACAGATGTTGTAAAGTCAGGAGGATGAGAGAATGTTGCAAGGTATGCTCTCAAAGCTTGGGATCATCAACATCATTAATGTGTAAAGAGGAAGTACTCCTCAATAGTCATCATCATCATCATCCATCGCTGTTTCCCGCTCCTGGCAGGGCCAGCTTGGGTTTTGCAACCCTATTTCTCCACTTCTTTCTATCCTCCCTCTATCATATCTACAGCTGTACCGATTCCGATGCCGATTCCTGAGAATTGACAATGGAATCGGTAGAATCGCAGATTCCTATACTTGCGGCAAAAGTTTGCGTGCAGATTTTTGTAATCTTGCCACTGTGGTAACGCAATTAAATCCTCCAATGGCGAGCCTGATGATATTTGACTGTAGTTTTTTCCACAATATCTTCGTCATTTGAAACTAAAGTAGGTAGCTCTCCACCAATGGCATGGCTTCTAATATTCGACTATCAATTCTTCTTAACTTATCTACGCCCAGCATTTCTCATTCTACTTGAATCAAATTCACTTTTGAAGGGGATTCCCTAAACATGATTTCAAAAGAATGCACTAAATTTATCAGCCAATCTCGGATTTGTTCTAAAAGGCATCTTTAAAGTCACACTAAGTTAGCACCCAGCAAATGGGCAAGGTGTGGACGGCTTTCCCTTTTTATGTAACTAGAAAAACTGTCCCTAATTGATTTCTACACTAGAAATAAGCCTGCAGTAAGGTTATGCAGTGTTTGTTGAATCCATTAATATACAAATTACAAACCTTGTGATAGTATAACTAGATCAACGGCCCAGTGTTTAAAAGTGTCAATAGACCAAATGCTATAATAATAAATTCTCCCACGGCATGTTAGATGACAATTTCGAGTGATGGCTCTTTGAATATAACAACGTCAGAACAAACCGCATATTCACGAATGAGGTTGATAACGGTAGGTATCTACCAGCACTGCAATCATGTAACTTTGCCTAGATATCGATCGTTAGCCTGAACGATCGTTCGCCCGAACGATCGAAAGCTTTACGGGCGATCATGTACTAACGATCGTTCGAGGTCTCGATCGTTCACTAGTATCGTTAGACTTTCGCAGTGCACCACACATTCGGCCGTGGAGAGCCCTTTACTAGAAGTAAATATCCACGAAATAACAATTCTTATACAAAAGCCGGTTCCAAGACAGTTTTAATAATTATTTTATTGTAGCACGCATTCATATTGACGGTCAAAACATATTAAAAAATGTGTTTATATACTTCAGCTAACTTTGTATAAGTAGGCATCTAGCGCGGCGAGACCCACCCGGCCGGCGTGGCCCAAGGAGGTATGAATAATGTAAGGAGACAGCATGCGCTATCTGTGGCTGTACAAATGAACGTGGCCGTTTTGAACGTCTCCGATCGAGTTTTTCGCAGTATTTGCTGCTTCTCGTTGGTGCTGACCAATATGGCGGCTACTAAAACATAGAGTTTTTCGCAGTATTTACTCCTTCTCGTTGGTGCTGACCAATATGGCGACTACCATCGACGGCCGAAACAGCTGATATTATACTTAAAACATTGATAATAACTCTTGTATCAATATGAGAATGAATAATAAAGAGTTGAAATGTAATTTTAGTTGATGTGCTGCGTTTTTGTTTGTTTTGGAATGCTAATAGCTTTGACAATGGCTTTAATAATACCGACGACCTTGCTTTGGGTTCGAGGCTTTTGCCGACCACCATTGTCGTTCAAAGTGGCTATGGTTTTCACGGCGACATGCTGTCTCCTTACATTATTCAAACCTCCTTGGCGTGGCCTAGTGGTAAACATTTAGCCTTCTACACGGAGGGTTGGGGTTCGATCCCCGTGTGTTCCAACTTTTTTATATTTTCACACCTACATATTATTTTTGAGGGGTGTTAAATAGGAAATAAAAATGAGGTGATTTTATTTTATCTTGGAAATTTATTTATGTTTCACGCTAATAATACGTTTTGAAAGGCACGCGATTCGCATTTTGAATGTAGCCTAACTTCAATTTAAATAATTCTGAGCGAGTTCCAGTTTAAATAGTTTTTTTTTTTACACAAAATATTAATTTTATTCTAAACAACACTATTTGCTAGCTCTGACTTCCCTTGAAAACATTAAACAATTCAATTTGAACTATGTAAATTCACTTCTAATGTTTAAATCTTTCCATCAAGTTTCTATTTAAGCCCTTGAACGAAATATGAGTCAATAGCATATTATCATTTAAAAACGGAATTCATTAAAAAACACAAATTAAATAAATATTGTATGCATATTTGCTTGGAAACGTGTGCTAAAAGATTCCTCTGAGGGCTTTTTACAGCTATTTTTCACATCGTTCGCGTTCTCACCTAGGTCTGACGCGAGTGAGAACGCGGACGACCATTTCAATCGTTGACAAGTTACATGATCGCCCCGAACGATTTTGATCGACAACGCTCGCGTTCTCGACCCAAAATTATCGAAAGCGAGTTACATGATTACAGTGCAGACCCCTTGATTTAGTTTGGATGCCGGGTGTACATAGTACTTAGGCTAGTTATCTATCTGCACTAGTCAAGTGAACAAGGCTATGTTTGTCCGAAACAGTTCCAACGTAATTTTTTGCATTTTTGTCTATTTGTATTAGGGATATCTGTTAGTAGAATTGTAAAGCGGTTAACCGAATACAAAACCGGTTTTCTCGGGTTAGCGCAAGCAAAGAAGTGAACATGAGACCTCACTTTGCCGGCATATTTGCGATCGCCTATAGCCTAAAGGGAAAGCGGGTGACCACGTGGCACTTGAATGTAGTTGTACTTGGCTCTTGAGGATGTATTTTGTGTTGGGCAGGAATGTGTTTAAATCCAGGTTTTCTCAACCATGCCAACTCGTTGAGTCAAGGCGCCAAGCCACAGTGTTGTAATACTAAATGCTTTGTTATTTTTATATTATTATTATTTTTTATTATTATTATTATTATTATTATTATGTCTATATTTGCAACAGGCAATGTAGCCCACTAGTGCAAATTTAATAGAGAAGGGAGGAGGGGAAACCCGGTACCGGCACATAGCCTACTCCTACCGAAAAGTACCAAGGGGACCAACGGCTTTACGTCCCATCCGAAAGGACGGTGCAACTTTTGACAGTCATATAGGTTCCTCCACTAACCCGCACTGCCGAGCAGACGGCGCCAAGGAGAACGAAGCTGTCACACAAGCTTACGAACCCTAGTCTGCTCTAGCCAGCGATATACGTGTGTTTCAGGGCAGAGCGGCGACCCACTCAACCCCTGACCACGCCCGATGTAGCTTAACTTCAGTGTTCGAGTGGGAACTGGTTAAACGACCGCGGCTAAATCGCTGTTATGATTTAATTGTGTTCTGGTGGTGTTGTTTTATATCGAATGCAGCAAATAAAATAAAGCCATGCAGTGTTGATCAAGTAGTTATATGCAAACACCTTCAATGGCCCTTGTCTTAGGCCAATAGTCAAATGTGTTATATTTTTATTGATATAGGTACTTAAAATTTATCCAAATCATTTCCATTGACCAAGAGTGTCAGCTGGATTTTACCTTAATTTCTTGTGAAATTTGATGACTAGAGTCTGGGGGCCAAGTCTTCAGACCACTCGTTTCGAGACGCGAAGTGAGTCAAGTCATTCATTCTATGTGACTTCGTTAGGTAGTCATAAGTCCCACCGTGCGATTTGAAGTCACAAGTGACAATAGTATTATCGACGGGTGACTTGAATTTCCCGGTTTGAAACTCCGCCACCAACAAATCCATAACGGCCAACAGAAATTGTTGTTACATGTAGTTTGCATATTAGAAGATTACAAGCATTGGCATTCTTCTACATATCTTTTATTTAAGCTTTGTCTCTTGTTTTAATTTTGATGGATCAATCATGAAATAAATTTCTCGATTTGGTTAGTCGAGAAACACTCCCGTAGGTGGAATTGTTAATATTTAATACAATTAAGAAGTTAAAAAATCCATCCTGATCGGGGTTCGAACCAGAGTCTCCCACATTCCAGGTAGGCGCCTTAGCCAACTATAGATCTGAATATAGATCTGAATAATATAATGCAACTACAATTCAGAAGTTAAATAGTTACCGTCTCGGTAGTCTAGTTGAATTAAGGCGCTTACCTGGAATGTGAGAGACTCGGGTTCGAACCCCGATCGAGAAGGATTTTTTTAACTTCTCTTCTTCTTCTTCTTCTCAAATGTCCGCATTTGGCCTTTGGGCATTTGGCATGCTTGATCTAGTCAACCAGTAGAGACGAGCCTCCCTTTCCTCCCTCTTTATGCCGTTGGGCATTGCTTCACGCTCATTTGCCAGACTGGCACAAGTATATAGATGTCGTCTGTCATGTTCACCGTTTCCGCACAATCTGCAGGTACTGGTTTCAAACACACCTATTTGGTGCAGATGCTTCCCTAGAAGGTCATGTTGAGTCTTTAACCTGAACTGTGCTGTTTCTGTTCGTCTATCATATATTTTGTTGGGTTTTCTTGGCTGCGTGGTGTACTCCTGCTATGGTTTGTCTTGTCCCTTTTTGATCCATTCTTGTCTAATTTTCTTAGAAACTGCAGCATTTACATGGGCTTTAACTGAGCTGTAAGTTATCGGTTTGCTCTGTTGTAGCATTTTGCTACCTTTCTTAGCTAAGAACTCCGCTTTCTCATTGCCATATACATTGCAGTTATCCATTGTAGTTTAATTACCTTGTTTGCATTGTGCAGTCTTAGGATTTGTAATTTGCACTGCCTTACCGAAGAATCCGCCACTTCCTTGTTGACTATGGCTTGTATTGCTGCTTTTGAGTCTGTTAAAATTACAATTTTATCACTGCGGCAGTCTTTAACTTTGTACAGGGCTTGAAGAATAGCAGTCAATTCTCCGTCATAGCAGCTACCATTTTCCCCTGCAGGGTGAGATTCCAAAAACCTTTTGCAATATATGCCTGCCCCAGCTTGTCCCTCACCTGGGTAGCCGAACCATCGGTGTAAATGTGTAGCCAATCCTTTTCCGGGTAGTTCGTGTGTATGTGAGTATTTTTAGTTTTTCAACCCCTCGTTTATGTGGGATGTCTTTGTCTTACCCAGTCCGTCCACTGTCAGTTCATGTAGGACGTCTAGTATGGCAATGTTTATTTTGGTAGGGGGATGTTTTCTCTCTCTGTGTGTTTCAATTGCCGAGAGACCTTCCTTCACCTCTTTCCTGCTGTAATTAATGTTTTTGTGTCTTGAGATGTTCATAGGGTTCTCTATCCCATTCCATCCGGTCTAGTCTTATCAGCTTCTCATGCAGGCATACTGCTGAACTGTTTCTTCGGGCCCCAGGGGTGGTATGTTAGTTTAGCTTCCATGGCAACAATTGAGGTTGACTTAACACCTCCTGTGATTATTCTGAGGGCTTGATTTTGTATCCTGTCCAGTGCATCTGTGGCTTCTGTGGTTGACGTTATAAGTAGAGTAGAGAACTGCCATATTCAAGTAGAGGTCGCACGTATGTTTTATATGTAATTTTTAGGGTATACTTGTAGGCCCCCCATTGTACACCAGCAACTCTCTTCATCAATCTCAGTTGTCTCTTCCCTGCTGCACACATCTTTTCGATTTGTTCAGTTCCTTTCATTTTTTGATCCATGGTCATACCAAGATAAGCGGGGTTATTTTCCTTGTTCAGTACTGTCCCTGCAAACTTCAGTTGGAAATCGGGGGATGAACTGCCTGGTTGTGTGATAGTTGTACACGGGTTTTTTCTTCGTTCACCATCATTCCGTTCAGTGTAGACCCTTCTTCTAGAGCCTTCAGTGCTTTATTCATCTCTTTCTCCCCTTTCTTCTGCATCTCTTCCACCCGTACCACATAACTTCATCATCTGCAAATATCTTTAGTTTACGTTGCTCCTTGGGTATGTATTCTGCCAGGTCATTGATTAAAATAATAAAAAAGGGTTGGGCTCATTACTGCTCCTTGAGGCACCCCTGCTTTTGTTTGTCTGTACCTTGATCTCTTGTTGTTGTACCTGATCGTAAAAAACCGTTGACTCAAAAAGGTTTTTACCCATCTGTACATGTTTTTGGGTACTTTCAATTTGTGCATTTTCTGTAGCAGTTTGCCTCTCCAAACTTTGTCAAATGCCGCTCTAAAGTTGACCATTACTACCAAGGTTGAAAGTTTTTTTGTTAAACCCTTCCTTAACATCCTGCATGAGATATGCTATCTGGTCGACAGTACTGCGATTATTACGGAAACCAGCCTGATGTGGTGTTAATAGCCGGTTTGATTCTAGGAAATTCCTCAGTCTGAAGTTTACCATGTGCTTCATTACTTTTGCTGTCATTGTAGTTAGAGATATGGGTCTGTAACTTTCAATCTTGCTACTGTCTTTTCCCCTCTTCAGTATATATCTGAATTGTATTGAATATGAAATAAATTGTTACATAAAAAAGAACTGCGGTCAAAACATTTTTATAGTCGTTCCGCTATGAGAATAAACGCGCATTTATAAAGGTCTATATAGGAATGGCAAGCATTTTACCTGCTGGGATAGGCCTAGTGAGTACTGTACGTACTTGCTTTTCAGCCAAACGATCTGATTTCGATTGCCGAGGTTCCCACTTTTTTATTTTTTACTAATACCGGGAATGGTTTCATTATATTTACTCCTATTGAATGATGCAAATACATTTTTAATTGGCATGCTAGAAGTAGACAAAATCCTTGTTAAAATCTGTGGGATGCGTAGGGATGAACGCCTTCACCATTAGGGTAATTTGCACTGAAATTATTGCCAGGTACCGTACTGATTCAGGTTCCGTTTGATATTTCAGATATATGGATCAATATTAGGATGACATCGGGTATCGTGGTTAACCTATTCACCAGTTAATACCGAGTCATGGTCTTCAGCTCCCGTGAAATTACTCGGGAGACGCGATTGTTAAGCTGCCGCGTTTTTCGTGCTGTTCCATTGCGGCGGCAATCCCAAGAGTTAATTGGGCGATAATCTCGGGTCACTTGCCCTGCGGAAAGCTACCGTGCCGTAAGAGTCAACCGAGTCGACGCTCACAGCGCTTTGTAAGCTGCCACGTGCTTTCGTCCGTCTGTCCCTCCACTTGTCCGGCCGGCAATCCTGCAAGAGAGATAGATGCGGCGATATATCTCGGGCACTGCCGTCTGCGTGAACTAGGTGCGCGTACGATCCAACCAACTCACACTCACAGGCTAGCTGCTGACAGCTGACCGGCTAGTATGTGTGAAACAAAGATGGTCGGTGTAGAAGAATTCGCGATGTGATCATGTTTCAACCGATTTCCGAAATTCGTAATCACGACGCATATGATTTTTATTTCTGAGCTTATCTTCTTTCTTTACCAAGCTTATCTTGCGACGAAAGCTTCAGTACGGGCGATGGTAGTGAGAGATTTTCCCACATGTGATGGGTGTTTTCCCCTGTTTTCTGTGCATAGGCCTAGGCCTACGACGAGTTACACTGCCTGTACAGTGTAATTGGTAAACTAATCTTTGGTGTAATGAAGAATGAAAATCATTGCCTGGTTATCCACGCAATTCTTTATTTGTGTACAATTATTGCAAAAGTTTCCAGACGGAAACCTAGTCAGTCGGTATGACCTTCAAAGCAACTAGTAGACCTAGAAAACAGCGTTTCCACACATCGTGACGTAACAGGATCCGGGTACCTACCCGGGTAATTTGAGTGCTGGAACCGGTTCCGAATTTTACTACCTGATGTCATCCCTAATCAATGTGATTATTTACCAAAACGATTGATAATCAATTCAGTCTTCCCGAATAGCTCATCACGCTTCCGAAATTTTGTAATTATCCGCTCACTCTGCAGAACCTTATAAAATATTTCCAGACAAGACATTAATCGCTTTATTCGGTGAAAAATTTGTCCACTTCGAGATCTACTACATACGTAAGGCGCGAAGTCCAAAGAGCAACGCATCGCCCCTGCCCTGCTGTAGAGTAGGCAACTTGCATGGCTTGCGTGTTTTGCTGGTCGGCTTCACTCGCCGCCCCTGCAGGAGCCGATTGCTCAACCTCACCTAGTCAAAACCGATATTGTAGTATTATGTGTTGTATAGTAGTATTAGTATGTATGTAGACTCAAGGTCAACACAAGCATCTATCGAGATGCATTCCTCCACACCCAGTGCCAACTCGGTATCGCTTAACTTCATTCCGGAGTGCTGTGATAATATTATCTTATCAGTTCTCTTAAACCAATATTACGTCGGCTTCCAAAGTGATATTGAACATTATTCATCTCGTCATGTAATAAATATCGGAGCATTGAATAGTTACTAATAATATCTCGTAAATGAATGAACAACAATCACAACAAAAGCTGAAATGAAACTTCACAAAACTAAGATTTCCAACAAGACCTTCACAAAGACGGCACACGAGCTGGGTAGCATCTGTTTACACTACAAAGCGCGCTCTCATCGGGCCGGCCAGCCACGCGTGGGGAAGGGGGGGAACGCGCATCACTAGAGTGGAAAAACTCTGTTTTGAGCAAATAGAAGGAACAAAAGGATGCACTTGCAAAAGGTCCACTGTCCACGTCAGTATGCAAGAAAGTAAAGGCCTAAATGTTTATGCAATTATCGATTGACGTAAAAATATCAATACAGTGGAACTTCGGTCCAACGATCACGGCTGCAACGATTTCCCATCCCATCACGGCTGACGATTTCACTAAGTCCCTTCTTTTTCCCATTTAAACCAATGTTAAATTTTCCCGCCTTAACGCCTTTTAAAAGCGCCAAAAATAACGATTTCCCGCCTTGAACGATGAATTTGCAAATACCCTGATCAAAATTGCATTAGTTATTACTCCACTGCAACAACTCGCGATAAAACAGAAAGAAAAACGGAACATTTACGTAAAATATTACGCGCTCGACTCCCGCCCGAGTGCAGCGACCAAGCCAGGCAGGCCGGCCTTGCCTCACAAGCCAGCTGGCTAGCTAGTCCAAGGCGCATAAGCACTGCGCAGCAGGCGTGGAGTCGAGAGAGGAGCGAGCCTGTCTTGATAGCTCTGTCTACCAGACTGACGCAGCGC
This sequence comes from Sweltsa coloradensis, assembly GCA_024449915.1. Lineage (NCBI taxonomy): Eukaryota > Metazoa > Arthropoda > Insecta > Plecoptera > Chloroperlidae > Sweltsa > Sweltsa coloradensis. The sequence continues at coordinate 293,909 of JAMZAV010000448.1, forward strand.
AGGCGCACTGCGCCGAAGGCGTATAGTGAGACAAGGAGTGGGAAAGTGCTATCTCTACAGCTCTCCGTGTAGGTCGGACTGATGCGTCGCGTGTTGCGTCATCACACGGAACTCGGGACCTGCGCAAAGACGTACTTACCAGTATCGATCGCTACCAGCTAACGCATGTATAGGCGCTACACCAATAAAATAGACCGCGTATTGTAAACTTCAATTTTTTGTGTGATCCTCGTTGGAACGATTTCCCGCCTGCAAGATTTTTTCACTCAGTCCCTTAAAAATCGTTGAAGCGAGGTTCCACTGTATTTAACATTTATCAATCGATAATCGTCTAATCGATTGCACAGGCGAGATTATCGATGTTCAAATTAATATTGAACGGCAACCCTAGATATACTTGCTCCAACGAAAGAATGCAGATGCTTGGTAGTGGTGGGGGTAGAATGAATGCGCGGTAAAAGGAATGTCGCCTTTGTGTATGAAAGAGAAATATCTTTTACCAACGCAAGCAAAAATTATCTGTGCTAGGTCACAGAGTTCCTCTGTGTGCAAGATCCAAGCTGAGCTAGCGAGAAAAGAATTGACAAGAGTTATGCTGGGAAAACAATTTCGAGCCACCTGCATTCTTACGTTGGGACCACTATAATACATAAACATTAAACATTCATGGTGGGTTAAGTAATTAATAATAACCATCATAACTTCCACCATTATCTAGGGCTAGGGCATGAAACTGTAGATACTATGCTTGCCAGACTCATTCTTCCTCATCATCTAACTCCTTCCTCTCCACCAATTTACTCCACTCTCTTCTGTCCTCCCACAGCTTTACTCTTTAATTTAAAAATATAAATTAGATCCGAACCGGCGAGGAGCTTCGTTTCGTCGCGAGCGCTAACCGGTAAGCCGGCGAGGAGCTTCGTTTCGTCGTGAGCGCTAACCGGTAAGCCGGCGAGGAGCTTCGTTTCGTCGTGAGCGCTAACCGGTAAGCTGGCGAGGAGCTTCGTTTCGTCGTGAGCGCTAACCGGTAAGCTAAAAGCAATTTTGAATATTGCCAGCTTATTCTTATACAGACTGACAAAAGATCGAGCGTAAAAGCTTTGTTATTGCAATGACGACATTTTCTACACTTTTAAAACCTTCTGCCAATATTTCTTGAATGTAATTGACATCTGTATGCAGCTCATGTAGGCCCTATGTAATAAAACTTTCCAGTCAAGTGACTCAAGTCACCAACAAATATCTTGTGGTTTCAAACGTGAAAAAACATTCATTCCAAGTCACCAATCGACTCGTAGACTTGTGCCCAAGACTACCGGTTTGGTGATTTTGAGCAACTTGAAACGAAAACATGACTCGGAACGAGAAATGAGATGAAACGATTGGTCTAAAGACTTGGCCTCCTGGTCTGCCGTGATTAAATATGCTGTGCTTATCAGTTGGCCAGCTGCCAACCGTGGCACCCCCCACCCCACTTCTTATGTACCTAATGCAGCTGAGGTAGCCACGCTCTAACCGGCAACATGACCTCCATAAAAAATACAAATTAGCGTGGACCAGTTTCTTCCTCCATGAACAGCACAACACAAAATAATCTGTGTTTGTAGACTCACGAGTGAAAAATAATATAACATTTTCAATGTTTTTATTCAATATGGCAAACATTTTAAGAGAAAAGACACAAATTTCAACTGCATCAGCAAAAAAAAAAGCACCAGAGTTGGGAGGGAAGCCCCCTTACTGTCTGTGCTGACTGTGTGCCCCAATATGAATGGTGTGTGAATTAACCTTGCTGATGATGACAACATGCATGCAGAATTTACTTCTTGCGTGGCCCTACCACAGGTTTGGTTATGTGTTGTGAGTTTTGTTTGCATGTAGTTAGCTGATTTTTAGTGGCCACCATCCGCCTGATGAGTCCCAGAAGGACGAAACGCGTCGTGGATTAAGGTAACAAACAACTTTAAGTTAGCTGCAGTTGTCATCAGCAGGTGAAAAGTTTTGTCACCCCCAGCCCTTCAGGCTGGGTTTTATGTTCTCTATGCTTTCCCAACCTGTCAACCCTTCTCCAATCATACTAAATTTCAACTTCAGTGAGTCGGTTGAGTTGTGAATGGTGTGTGTACACGCACACTCCCTGGAGACAGCTCAAGGTTGTTATGGAGTATGTATCGGGTATCAGCGGCAAGCAAGTAAAAGGGTAGCTATAAGCACACTGATACATGCCACCCCTGGTTTAGACGCCGCTCGTCTGGTGATTGGTAAAACACGACCGAAAAAGTTGAAAGATTAAACTCAAATTAAAAACGGTTTTTGGTTAACCAAAGTATCCCCAATTTGTATGTAGGCCTAGTATAGATTGGAGAAGGGTTGACAGGTTGGGAAAGCATAGAGAACATAAAGCCCAGCCTGAAGGGCTGGGGGCGACAAAACTTTTCACCTGCTGAAGACAACTGTAATTTGTATAGGGTAGGGTTGCCGTTTTCACGGATTTGATCCGTTTCTCCGGATTTTTAGGGTATTTCAAGGATGACAGGATATTTGGGGAAATTCACGGATATTTTGTTAATCTTACTTTCCAAGCTTATTTTCGTAAATTTGAATTTGCGCGGGCAAATTTGCATTGAAAATGTTGAAGGCGGTGAGGTATGTGCACAGTGAAGTATCTACAACGGCTGGAAATCACTGGATATGAACTCCCATTGGCCGAGGCAACAGACCAATCAAAGATGTGTCCCAGTCATTGTAGATACTGCTAGAGTAGCAATAAGTGAAAAAGATGGGAAAATGGTGTCTGGGAATTTATTTCGCTTCGTATTTGTTGTTGAAGTTTGGATTAATGATATTGTTACTTGTAAACATGATTGAACATTGAGAAAATTCCAATTTTATGATAAAAAGTTAATAGGAAGTTCTACAATGTTATCTATGCACATAAAGGGTGGGCCTAGGTCAAAATCTTAGTGCATCATTCATCAGGCCTGCCTGCCCTGCCTAGGCTAGGCTAGGCCTCGGCCTCTTTTAACTAGGGCCTAGAGCAGAAATGATGATTTCATGTTTAAAAAATGAATTTTTCTTTAGAAGATACACATTTGTATGCATTTTAGTAACATGTGAAGCAGTCACAGGCGTTTTTGGTCCATATATTCAAGTCTGCAAGGTAGGCCTAGGCTATTTTGTAGGTTATGATCTGGTAAAAACGGAAATATCGTCATTTTAGCCTTGCATCAAAGAAATTACCGTTTTTTGTTCTTTTCACGGATATTTGCGGATATTTCACGTCCTCTTACAGGATTTGAAAAAAAAGTCTGTGGCAACCCTGGTATAGAGCTATCATTTATCTAAGAGATCCCAACAGTCAGATTTTCAACAATATTCATTATTTGATACGATATCAATACTGCAGAAAAATTTAGCATTTTTTCGATATCGATACCTCGGCATCATATCGGAAATATCGCAATATCGTAGCTTTATCATCCTCGATGTTAAATGAGCCACCGCGGCTGCACGGACGGGACTTCAGTCGATCTGCTCCCACCGTATTGAGAACATCGGCGCTAGGCAGGTGAATTTATTTATGCGACTCGTGATCTTTACAGGCTCAAAGTTCATGCGTTATTTATGATGAGGTATAAAAACATGTTTCAAGTAGATTCACTTGAAAATCTTGATGACTTAACTAAAATCTCATCAATATCAAGCACCGAAAATAAGCCTTGCAAATTGCAATTACAATCACGTACGAAAAATCAAAATTTTTGCGGCCAAAATAAATTTGATATCTCAATATTGTATTTATGCGAGTATAGGCCTCGGGTATATCTAAAATCGTCAAGTTCAAAAAGCGGGGTGCGGCCATTATGTGAAGCCATTTATCAATAGTATTTATAGCCAATTCTTTAAAATCTTAGTGGTCAAAATAAGGGTGCGGCCATTACTCGAGGGCGGCCTATAATCGAGTAAATATGGTCTAAGATATCGGCAAAATTACGCAGATATCGATACTTAAAAAAATGAACATCTCTAGTAGGCACACACTCCCACACTCCCCAATTACGATCACGGATGAAAAATTATAATTTTCGCGGTCAAAAAAAATTTGATAACTCAATACGATATTGGCAAAATTGGGCCGATATTGATACTAAGAAAATATTGTTGGAACATCTCTAGTAGGAACACACTCCCAATACCATCAGCTAATCAAATTATTCATACCCATCAGGACGAAAAACTTGATAAAATAGCTTTTATTTATTTCCGTAGTTCCAGGGAGCCCTACAAAATGTAGAGTAGAACCAGCTTGTATCATGCACATCTAAATCGTAAGATAATAAAAAGAACTTACCTCTCTTTACTCTGCATCTCTTTGATAATAAACTCATCTTGTGGGTTGCTAGTGGGTCTCTCTCCCAACAGTCGCTGCTTGTCTAGGTCACCCTGCATCTCACAGAACGCGTGGCTGGTTATACTCAGTGCTGCGTTGTGATTGGTTGAGTCCTCGCCTGGAATTATACAAACACAAGGGTCTAAAGAAGGCATGGCTGGTTATACTCCGTGATGCATTGTGATTGGTTGGTTATACAAAAGATAGGTATAGAAAGAAGTCACTGGCTTTGTGGACTGAAAGACATTGCTGGCACTTGAACAGTTCTAAACTAAGTTATAAAAAGTTTTATTTAAGGGAAGACATCGGTTCCCGGGTCTCGAGTAAGTGGAACCGAACATTATGAATTCTGCCCTGGAATTAATTTTTTGTCAAATTAATCAACAAATACAAACTATTTGCAAATCTATTATGATGTTAAAGTTGTGGTCATTGAAACTACCTAACAGTCAATTTTGTGACTAAAATTTGAGCTGTTGGTTTAACGCCAAATAACAAATATCGAATTGCACTATAGGTAGGGACACTGAAAAATGGTAAATAAAAACAGTTCATTTCGGTATATAAAATAGGCAAAAACGGTGCAAAAACTTGACAATATGGTAAATAACGGTAAATAAAAATCCACTTTTTTTCAATTGCAAACAAATAATAATGTACTTTATTTAAAGTAGGTTGAAGGCTACATTGTAAAATGCAATTTTTCTGACAAGGCCATCCATAGTTGTATGAAATTTAGTAGGCCTAGGGCCTAGCTAGGCCTAAAGGTGCTTACTCTAGCAGTCTAGCTAGCTAGCTACACTAGGGCCTAGGCCTAAAGGAAATTTTAAGCACGCATCTTTAAAAGGTTAGCAACAAGGAATTATCTGGGGTCTAGGCCAAGCCTAGGCCCACAATGGATTTTAAGCACATCTAGGCCTAGGGCCTACGTGAACAACGAATTATATTGGGCCTAGGCCTAGGATGGAGGCGTAAAATCCATGTTCTCGAAACTCCGATACACGGACAAAAATGCTTACAACTTTTGGCATTTTGACTTTAATGCAACGAAAATGCAAGAAAAACGAATTCTGTTACGAAGTGAAGCCAAATGTGGCCTATTCCGAAGTGCGTTGCGCGTATATCGACTAGTCGCGGACGTGCATTCGACCTTGGTCACGTGGTGCGAGTGCGACTCGTGGGTTCGACTAATCGATCTAAATTAGGCAACTCTCGAAGCTCGACACGACCATTCGAGCTGTGGGCGTGATACGCGAGAAATTGACTGTTTTGATCGTCGAAAATACGCAAATTTGCTTCGAATTATTAAAAAAGTGAGAATTTTGCGCATAATTTCGTGAATAATCTTCTTTTTGGTCTATTTTGTGTGAAAACATAAAATAGCTAAAATTCGCGAAACTTCGGGAACGCAAAATGCCTCCTCTAACCTCAAAACATGTTCCTATGTTGTCAAAAATACTTATAGAGTTGTGTTTTTTAAAATTTCGTGCAAAAACCATTCACGAAAATTCGGTGTCCCTAACTATAGGCCTAACCTAGCCTAGATGCTACAATCTTGATCAATCTCATCATCACTAACTGGCAGAAAAATTATTCTTATCTGGTGCCACTTAGGCTAAGAATCCACTACAATCTACTACATAATACAAGCCTGTGCTTCATGCCGAGGGGACAACCAATTGTCATCAAAGATTATTGAGGTTAGTCCAATGATATTCAATTAATATGCTAGACTCTCAGTATGGCCGCAGGAAGCGTGCCAATTTGAAGCAATCTTGAAGGGGAAAAACAGCTGTCTAAATGTACGTAAATTTGTGCATATTTATATACAGACAGCGGTGCTTGCCCATCCGCTCAACAACAAACACAACAAATTGTATTTTGCACTCCTTCCACAGCCACTTATGTCGGCAGATTAGCCAAAGAACAATGTAAATTTTCACCAACTTTTGTTTTGTTGTTTGTTTGGTGACAGGAGATTGCGCAAGATCATTGTAATAAAGGAATATGCACATTTTTGTCGTGAATTTTTGCATAGCCTAGGACTATCAATAGCATGCTATTCTTTATCTACATTAGGCTTTAATTATTCATCAAATAAATTTAAAACAAATTGTATTTAGAGTCTACCCACTCAGTTATATAGGTACCGTAACTGATTTTCAGTGGGGGACAGTAAAACAAAGCGACTAAGCCAACCCTGTAGGCCCCAAGGCAATCGATGAGTGAGCGATAACCAACCAACGATCGATATTTTTAATATGAAATATAGCAATCAGTGGTATGGACAGTGCGAACACCCGCGGATCAAAGCCAGAATCAACAAGGCTGATTCAGAACAACTCTGAATTTATTATGTGCTTCATTGCTAGGACGGCTCCAAAGTCACCGTTTACAAACTCCTGAGACAAGAACTGATGGACTTTAGTCCAAATCTGAAGTTAAAAAACTTCTGACTTTGGCGGGAATCGAACCCTGGACCTTCTGCATTGGAAGCAGATACGCTAACCACAAGACCAACGAGCCACACAAATTAATTTATTTGTGCGGGATGTGTGTCAGAACAAGAACGCGCAGGCCTAGGGTTGGCAGGCCAAGCCTAGGGCTAAGTATTCAAATATCAAGGCCTATATCCTACAGGAACGTTTCCCCGAAACTGTTGTCGTATAACAAATAATTTTCTGCGTATGGGCCTAGACCTAGGACTGTTTCAGTTTTGGTTTTTGAGAGCAATGCCAACTTTTCTCGTTTTACGTGTAGGCACAAAATGTAAAATGTCCGCCATCTGTTTACATATTTTCTAGTCCCCGTAGCATGGCGGGGCTCTTTTTCCCCATTCAAGATGGCTTCTAATCGACATGCTGGCGCTCTGAGGTGGAGGATAGGAGACTGAGCATCTAGCGCTTTCCTATGCAAAACTTATTTATGTCTATTTCTCGATTTGGATTTTGGTTAGCCGAGAAATATGATGGTAAAAACGGAAATATCGTCATTTTAGCCTTGCATCAAAGAAATTACTGTTTTTTGTTCTTTTAACGGATATTTGCGGATATTTCACGTCCTCTTACAGGATTTGAAAAAAAAGTCGGTGGCAACCCTGCGTTATGTAGCTCACAAGAAAGGTTAGAGAAAATTATGAACCAATAATGGCAAAAATGTAATGTTTTAAATTGCCATAAGTAAAGAATTGAGGTTTGTGGCCACAGCTTTGGTACCGGACATCAAACAATTCTGAAAATAGCTGTCAGATAAAATATCACAAAGTCAGTGATAAAATAATTTGTTTCTTGATCAATATCCACTAAACTGACTGTGTCAAGTGTTTCTTATACAAAAATGTCATAAACTTAAGAGTACCTAGTAGCTATAACTATAACGCAGACTATGATCTACTAGAAACAATGCAATACGACCAATCGAAGTTATACGCAGAACGCTCTTAAAGTTAAACCCACCTTGTTCCGTGTGGCGTGGGTTGTCTATGATGCGTATCAGTCTGTCGGGTTGCACAGGTTCTCCTAGTGGCCCCCCAACCTCGAGTGGCAGCCTCCACCTAGCATTCTCCTCCTCTAGTGGGGAGCGCGGGAAGTACAACGGAACCAGTACCTCGTAGATACCGATGTCGCCACTCTGAACCACCAATACGACAGTCTCCAGAGAAGAGCCGGGCTGCTCCAGGAATCTGCGGACTGTGCCTGCACAAACAAAAACAAATCTGTTTATAAAATAATGTGGACTAGGCCCACGTGAGTTAAAGACTTGTGAAGAGTTGTAGTTGAGTAAATGCAAGAAATAGGTCTTCAAGATTTATAGGTATTACAGTTAGGCTGGTGCCACAAACTGAATTTTTACAAAGAGTTTTAGCTAGGGCTTCATATGAGATGCCAGCTAAAGTTGTTGATTGGCTGGGTCGGTATTATCTTGCTGCAAGACGCTGCAAATTGTTTGAAGCTTCTTACTATCAACAGGTGGAGTTTAGAAACAAAGGAACCACATTGTAAAGCCATGTCAGCAATTGTTGTAACACTAATTGTTCACAGCCTTTCGAAGTTCTACCAAGATGTGTGAATGACTCAATAGTGCAACCATCATTAAACAATAAACATGCTTAAATGTGGCACACAATACCACAATCTAGGATGTGAAAGTACTAGTTTCTAGTACAGTAAAGACCCTATTATCCGAGCTGGATGAGACCGAGGGCACCTTGAATTACCGAAAAACTCGGATGACCGCGTTTTTTGTTTATTTGCTCTCGTAGCATAGCCTGATATGGTAAAATGATGTATGACACATGCAATGGATAAGGACCATAAAATACACATGAAACACTTCATACAGGGTATACCAAATGATTTAACAGCTTGCAAATCAAGCTCACAAACACACGTACACAATTAGGCCTACATGTCGTAATAAAAACGCATGTCTAGGCCTAAACTCGACGCAGTAGGCCTAGGCCTAGCCCCTAGGCCTAGAATGCAAACATAGCTCTATTTCTCAAGTGGGAAAACCTCTCACTACTATCGCCCGCGCTGAAGCTCTTGTCGCAAGATAAGTCTGGGAAAGAAATAAGATAAGCCCAGGAATAACAATTCAATGCGTCGTGATTACGAATTTCGTGAATCGGTTGAAACATGATCGCATTGCAATTCTTCTTCCACCTAGTTCCACAACGACCATCTTTGATCGGCTGTGACTGTGAGATAGTTGGATCGTATGTGCACGCGCAGGCGGACTGCTCAAGAGTCAAGTCAGGTCTTCATGTGCATGTGCGTGCGCCGTGCGTTCAGTGCGCATCCCCGTAAAAGCACTGGTGTCTGGCGCTGCGGACGGACAGCAGAAGCGACGTTGCATCGCATGGATGCACCCGGTGCAGTATATGGGCATTTAAATAATATCTTTGGGGCCGAAGCACGATTGGCCGCAGTCGGGAAGGCTCATTACCGGTGATGAGCGCGATGCACACTGCTCGAGAGTCGAGATATATATCGTCAATCTATCTCTCTTGCACTCACTCGTAGGCATGGGCAATACTCCCGCTAGGCCTACAAATGTATGCGAGTACATTTAAAAAAGCGCGGCGCGGCGTCTGAATTTATTTTTATGTTTTATTTACGTATTTATTTATATATATTTTTTTTTAAATAGAGCTCGGATAGTCGGTGATCGGATAATGGAGGTTTTACTGTACTAACAAAGGTTTCTGTAAACAATGAATACTGTTGCATTGTTGCTAATATAATACTCACTGCCTCCTAGATGTTCGTCGTGGCTGGAGCCACGACGAACATCTAGGAGGCAGTGATAATACTAATACAGTAAGAACTCCATTATCCGATCTCCGATTATCCGATGTACCGTGTTAACCGAGCTCCATAAAAAAAAAAATTAAAATTTAAATTAAAAATTAAAAGTTTTAAATACGTAAATAAAACATAAAAATAAATTCAGACGCCGCGCCGCGCTTTTTTAAATGTACTCGCATACATTTGTAGGCCTAGCGGGAGTCATGCCTACGAGTGAGTGCAAGAGAAGATAGACCGGCGATATATCTCAACTTTCGAGCACTGTGCGTCAGTGTCACTGAGCATATAGTAGGTCAGTGGTCAGTGTACGACTTTCGAGCAGTGTGCGTCAGTGTTACTGAGCATATAGAGCTCAGTGGTCAGTGTGCGTCGCGCGCATCGCCGCCTGCGCATACGATCCAACCATCTCACAGTCACAGCTGATCAAATCAAAGATGGTCGTTGTGGGTGGAAGAAGAATTGCGATGCGATCATGTTTCAACCGATTCACGAAATTCGTAATCACAACGCATTGAATTGTTATTCCTGGGCTTATCTTATTTCTTTCCCAGACATATCTTGCGACGAGAGCTTCAGCGCGGGCGATAGTAGTGAGAGGTTTTCCCACATGAGAAAGAGAGCTAGGACCTACCCTAGGCCTATGTTTGCATGCTAGGCCTAGGCCTACTGCGTCGAATTTAGGCCTAGACATGCGTTTTTATTACGACATGTAGGCCTAATTGTGTACGTGTGTTTGTGAGCTTGATTTACAAGCTATTAAATCATTTGGTTTACCCTGTATGAAGTGTTTCGTGTGTATTTTATGTTCCTTTATTCATTGCATGTGTCATATATCATTTTACCATATCAGGCTATGCTACGAGAGCAAATAAACAAATGAACCGCGCCATCAGAGTTTTTCGCAAATCCGAGGTGCCCCCGGTCTCATTCAACTCGGATAATAGAGTTCTTACTGTAATAGTACTGATGAAACACTTTAGGTGATGAATAGAAACGTTTATTCTTTACAGTTAATAATATGAGACACAATACAAAAGACTAAGCTTTTATATGCTACTAGGTACGATCAGAGATGAGGGGACGCCTCGAAAACGCGGGAGTTGTAGTAACTGCTTGCACCGTGAAGGACGTCTGCTTCTGGGCGTGGCCTACTACAGAGGTCGAAACGTAATCGATACTATTACTACCAATCTTGCAAACATCGACTTATGCGATCTAGTAAACTAGGCCTAAGTTAAACACAATAGCATGGCTAAAGTCACTTGGGCTAATAAGCCTACTCATTCGAGTGAACAAAGGGCGCACAGTCCAACACCCCTTCTCGCCGTCTTCACTCGCTAAACACTAGCTGGGCTTGTGAAGCAAACCGCTTTAATAGTTCTCTTGACACTGGCTTAGTCATCATGTCCGCAGTCATGTGTTCGGTTGGGCAGTACTGCACATCCACGATGCCACGCTCTCGCAGATCTCGGATGAGATGGTGCTTGACTGCGATGTGCTTCGTCCTAGCGCTATACCGATCTGACTCGATCAAGCGAATACAGCCTTGGTTGTCCTCGAAGATCGTGGTTGCTCCTTGTACTGGTAGTCCTACGTTGTCCAGCAGTTGATGTAACCACAACAGCTCTTGACAGGCATTCGCAGCCGCGACATATTCTGCCTCGGTGGACGACAATGCGACGATCGTCTGCTTGCGACTCGACCACGATACTGTGCTCTCACCCAATAGGAAGATGTAAAGATGTATCCGCTAGTCGATTTTCGGTCGGTGGTGTCACCGGCCCAGTCAGCGTCCACGTACCCTTGCAGCTTGAGCTCACTCCTTGCAGACAGGCGCAGTTTCGCATCGAGGGTCCCGGCCAGGTAACGCATTACCCGCTTCACCGATTTCCAGTCGCGTTCTGTGGGTGACTCCACATGTCGGCTCAAGAAGCTGACAGCTACCGCAATGTCCGGTCTGGACACTGTAGCTATGTACAGGAGTGATCCAATAACTTGTCGATACTTTGTGTTATTCGTAGGGATGGGATTTGACCGGTCAAATTCAAATTTGGTCAATTGACTGGTCAATTGACGGTCAATTGACGGTCAATTGACGGTCAATTGACGGTCAAATGTAAAAAATCATAAATTTTATTTTATTAAATAATTAGTATATATATTTTTTTAAATGTTGTGACAAAAGCTTTTTTTATTTAAAAGCTTGTTAAATGCATATTAAGTGGCATATCATCATCGTCATCATCATCGTCGATGCTGTCATCAGTCCCTTTCTCCGATTCAGCTTCAGCTTACCCAGAAGCTATTATATTCTATTTGTCTATTATAATTCATAATATAACTACATAATAAATAATAATTAAAATAAAATATTACCTAATTAAAACTTTTTTAATTGAAAAAGAAAGAAAGAAATGTTATTGTTTACATAACAATTCAAATTCAAATATGAAAATTCAAATAATTTTAATTTTTAAATGCAATATACACATGTTATCTTTAAGTCAATTGACTGGTCAATTGACCAAAAGTATTTGACCAGTCATTTGACCGGTCAATTGACCAGTCAATTGACCGGTCAATTGACATTGTGCAACCCTAGTTATTCGGCAACTTGACGCTGGGTTCTTCCATGGAAGACAAATAATTTGTTTCCATTGGCGTGGCAGAAGGCTTCGTCTCCAGCATCCCTTGCTCTTCTAGAAGTTGAACTATCTTAGTTCGTTGGTGGATAAGGAACGAACCGTCTGTTTCTCGCTCGATCTGGATCCCCAAATAGTGAGCCACTTCACCTAAATCCTTGGTCGTGAAATGCTCGTTTAGCTGCGCACAAATGCCCTGAACGACCTCTTCAGATTCTCCGGCTACCAGTAAGTCGTCTACGTACAACAGCACATAGGTGGTACTACCGGTCGTTTCCTTTTTCATGAAGAGACATGAATCAGCTTTTTCCGCGCTCGAAACCAAGACTTGCCAGTGCTTCTGTGGCCTTCTTGTTCCATGCTCGTGCCGATTGTTTGAGCCCGTAGATACTGCGCTTTAGTCGCAATACCATGTGCTCCTTGCCTGGTTCCTCAAAACCCGGTGGTTGTTCCATGTAAAGCTCCTCTTGCAGATCTCCATTTAGGTACGCTGACTTAACGTCAAGGTGCCGTACATGCAACTGGCGAATAGCCGCCACGCTGAGCAGCACGCGCACTGTCTCGTGCTTGACCACTGGCGCAAACGTCTCGTCGTAGTCCTCACCATAACGCTGCGAGAATCCTCTCGCCACTAGCCGCGCTTTGTAAGTGTTGACGTCACCATTTGCATCTAGTTTAGTCTTAACTAGGAAAACGCTAAAGTCCCGCCGCGTTGATGGATGAGCGCTTTTGTAATTTTTTTGTTTGCGTTTTTTGCGTTTGTTTGCACTTTTCCTTTGCAAGTGCTTTTTGAATGCATTGTAGGTGATTGTTGTCAAGTTTCTATTGTTACGTGTTAATTGGTATTATAAACCTCAATAAACTCATATTAAAACCTTTATTTCTGTGGATTCTGGCTAACTTTTTCAACTTTTTCTTCCAAAAGGTACTACATCACCATACCGTAATGTCCATGTGAAATCTGAACGTTGTAGCCCCACCCGTTTGGTCAGAATCGGCCCGAATGGGACGAAAATATCGCTCTAAAAATTGAAAAACTTATATTAAAACCTTTATTTCTATGGAATCTGGCTAACTTTTTCAACTTTTTCTTTCAAAAGGTACTACATCACCATAACCTTAATGTCCATGTGAAATATGAACGTTGTAGCCCCACCCGTTTGGTCAGAATCGGACCAAATGTCACGAAAATATCGCACTAAAAATCGAAAAAAATCGTAAAAGTACGATATTCATGAGAAATATTTTTTCGATTGTACCCAAAAACAATACACCTCTAAGTTCAGAGAAAACGAAGGTCCCCTCCAATTTTCATCAAGATCGCATATGCCGTTTGCCCGGAATCGAGCAAACAAACAGACGGGGAAAAAAAAAAAAAAAAAAAAAAAAAAAAAAAAAAAAACACCCGAGCTAAATATTTTGGGGGGTCAGTGAAATTGAAGTCTTCGCTCCACTCGCTACGCTCATCCAAATACCCACTTGGATGAGACTGCCCAGCGGCCTGGAGGGAGATTGGCAATCTCCCACACTCCACGTTCTTTAAGAGCTGACATTTCCTCTTCTGCGGCCAACACCCAGTTCTTCTTTTCGCGTTCTGGTAGCTCCATCACTTGTTGCCACGAGGATGGCTCACGTGGTTGGTCCACTCTTACTTTATACGAAAGTTTTCTTGGTGGGATTCCTTTATTCGGTCTCTGTGATTGACGTAGTGCTGGAGGAACAATCTGCTGATCGTTGACAGTTGTTTTTGCCGCTGTAGGCTCTTGCTGAGTCAACTCGGTGGCCTCCTTCGAATCCTCCTCCGCGTCCGCAAGAATGTTGACGAAGTCCCCGTCCATTTCCCCTTCTGGCAGAAGACTGATTCCACCACTTGCTTCAACGATGTGTGGATTGTTCTGCTCGTCCATCTCGATGATGCGCACGGAACGACTTATCCACACTTTGTTGGTGTTAACGTCCAACAGGCGGTAACCTTTGGAGGCGGTGTCATAGCCTATGAGCACGCCCAAGATGGCCTTATCATCCCATTTCTTGCGTTTTTGTTTTGGGACAAGGGAATACACTTTTGACCCAAAAACTCTGATGTGGCTTAAGTCGGGCTTATTGCCATCCCAAAGTTCGCAAGGTGTCTTGTCCACGCTTCGGCTCGGTAAACGATTCTGAAGATATGCCGCGGCACACACTGCTTCTCCCCAAAATCTTTCAGGAAGTCCTGCATCCAACAACATGCATTTTGCCATCTCAACTAGAGAGCGATTCTTACGCTCGGCCACGCCATTTTGTTGAGGCGTGTGTGGCACCGTGAACTGTTGCTGGATCCCCTCACGCTTGAAGAAATCCTGCAGATCCCTGTTGACATATTCTTTCCCGTTGTCTGTGCGGAAAATGGTGGGCCTATGTCCATACTTAGTGTGAACCATAGCGATATATTCCTTTACAACATTTGCCGCTTCATCCTTGGACTTAAGGAGACGGACGAACGTAAAGCGTGAGTAGTCATCGATAAAAGTTACCATATATCTATGACCGCTCGGCGTTGTGATCGGCATCGGTCCACAGACGTCACTATGTATCAGTTCACCGGGCTTGGTAGCTCTGGTCTCGCTCGTTGGGAATGGTAGTTGGGTTAACTTCCCTCTCATGCAACAGTCACAGTCCACCTTTGCGTCACATTTGCCAATGTGTATGCCTAGGGCCAGTCCCTCCGTGAACAGCTTCTTAATTGCAGCTGGATCCCGGTGACCTAAGCGTCGGTGCCATCGATGCATGCATACTTGGCTGCGTGCACACAACGCTGCGTGCACACAACGCTGCGTCGTTGCCCGTTTTGCACTTGAGCCTGAAAAGTGTCCCGTCAAGTTCAGCGGTTGCAATGACGACCGTCTTGTGAGTTATCTGGCAGGTGGCATCCTCGAACGTCACCGTGTACCCACTACGAGTTGCACATTGAACCGAGAACAACCCGCCATCCAGTTCCGGAATGTACAGCACATCCTTGAGGTATACTTGTTCCACCTTACCGTTTGGAGTGTTGCACGACAACCACCCGCTACCGATTCCTTCCGCAGAGATCGTTGAGTTGTCTGCCAAATATACCTGGGTCTTCACATCTTGCAACGCAGTAAAGAACCTTTTGTTGCTTGTCATGTGGCTCGTAGCTCCCGAGTCCACATACCAGCGGTCGGCCTGGTCCTTGTGTATACTGCTCCATACCGCAAAGGAGTGCTGGGGTGCTGCACTGCTGCCAACATCCTGGATGCGTACCATGCAGTTAGCTTTCTCCTTTACCTTGCCTAGATGTGTTTTGTACTTGAGGCAGTCTGCCTTCAGATGGCCTTTCTTTTTACAGTAGAAACATTCCCGTTCCTCCTTACCTGACTTGCTCCCTTTTGGCACCTGCTTGCCGTACGTGCCCGCCTCTTGTCTCTTGTGATATGTTGTCTGGAGGGCTACCTCGTTGTCGCGATGGTCAACTTGCCAGAGACATATTCGCGGTACACGCCGGTCAACTTGCCAGAGACATATTCGACGTTCAAGTCTTTCTCGTCTCTTCCTTCAAGGGCTGTAACTAACGTAGAGTATGACTCCGGTAGACTGCACAACATAACTGCTACTAGGTCATCGTCTTCGACCTTCTTTCCCATGCCCCGCAATTGACCCACAACCTCCAGCATGGAGTTGAGGTGCGCCTGCATGGTACCTTGGGTAAACCTCATCCCATACAATTTTCGCATTAGATATAGTCGGCTGCCAATAGTGGATCTCTCATGCAACCTTTGCAGCATGGCCCACATTTCCTTGGCCGTCTCAAGTTGAGCGAGATGAAGCAACTGGTCATCTTCGACACTGAGACATATTGCTGCAATGGCCTTGCATTCCAGTTTTCCCCAGTCACTGGGCTCTGGGTCTGGCTTGGGTTGGGTGACTACATCCCACAATCCATCCCTCATGAGTACTACCTTTAATTTTAATTTCCACAGTTGATAATTTGCATTATTCAACTTGGTGATCAACATTTTAGAGTTATCACCTGCAACAGCCATGCTTGATCCTGGCCTATCCTAGGCCTAGGCCTGCTTTCAGGAAATTAAAAGTACTCACCCGTACGTGTCAACCTTAACCTCGTTTTTAGGCGCAGATAAAGTGTTCTAGGCCCATAACCTGATGAAACACTTTAGGTGATGAATAGAAACGTTTATTCTTTACAGTTAATAATATGAGACACAATACAAAAGACTAAGCTTTTATGCTACTTGGTACGATCAGAGATGAGGGACGCCTCGAAAACGCGGGAGTTGTAGTAACTGCTTGCACCGTGAAGGACGTCTGCTTCTGGGCGTGGCCTACTACAGAGGTCGAAACGTAATCGATACTATTACTACCAATCTTGCAAACATCGACTTATGCGATCTAGTAAACTAGGCCTAAGTTAAACACAATAGCATGGCTAAAGTCACTTGGGCTAATAAGCCTACTCATTCGAGTGAACAAAGGGCGCACAGTCCAACAAGTACTATTATGATTCAGTAGTATGATTCAAAGGTTGAAACCTTGTTCACTGTTGAAAGTTCAACACGTTGTGTTGTGTACAATAATAACATTGCAGAACTTCCTAGCCACATTTTAATCATATACTAATTTTTTTTTTTTCAAGTTTATGATATGAAGAAGATCACCTGATCCAAACCTTAAAAAGGTTAGAAATAATTCCCCAGACTCCATTCTCCTTTGTTTGTACTTGGTTATTCCATGGCTGTTCTACTTAACTTGCCCCCCCCCCCCTAACCCACCCCCAATAACTCACACTTCACAGCTGAGAGGCCAAATCTACAGTACCTACAATGGCTGGGACACGGCTCGCTTAAAACTACACCTCTTTTAAAAGTTGAATTGATTATTGCCACGCCTTCAATGTTTTCAATCGAAATTAGCCCGCGCAGATTCAAACTTACAAAAAAAGCATGGAAAATGTAATTACCTTACTAAATATCCGTAAATGGACTATACAATCCGTTGATCTGTTTTGCACCCAAATATCCGTAATAACGGATACAATCTGGTACATTACTGCAGTACATGGCTGGGGCAGACCTTCAAGACTTACGTAGAGCTATGTGTGCACCCTCATCTGGTGGATAGTTTCTTCTTACAGAGTTGACAACACCAATCGCGATGGAAGAGAGGCCCAACTCGCAAGCTTTTTGAAGGACAGTCCTATAAAATATTTTCAAATGAATAAACATAACAATTATGTAGGTACTAATTGCAAGGGAAAAAATCTACGTTCTTGAAAATAGGGAGGAGTCGGAACCTGAAATGATTGACGGTGTAACTACCAGTACAGATCCAGTAGCTATGAGGAGTCGGAACGTGAAATGATTGAAGGTGTAACTACCGGTACAGATCCAGTAGCTATGAGGAGTCGGAACGTGAAATGATTGAAGGTGTAACTACCGGTACAGATCCAGTAGCTATGAAATGATGGAACGTGAAATGATTGAAGGTGTAACTACCGGTACAGATCCAGTAGCTATGAAATGATTGAAGGTGTAACTACCGGTACAGATCAGAAGCTATGAATCCTAGAAACAACATTGAATATTTTATTTTTACAGCTTGGTACCAACCCACTTGCATATTGCTAAATTAATACAAAAGCTGGGTGATAATCTAGCCAAACAAGAAATCCAATCTTTTTGCATCAACATGCTAAAGTTAAATGCATGTTGAAGACAAAAAAGAAAGGGAAAGGAAAGAGAGAGAATATACTTGGGCAAAGACAAAGCTATCTTATGCCTACTGGAAAATGACAAATGATGTTATAGAAATTAGAGATAGACAAATTTGTCAATTAATCCTGTCAAATCTGACATCTGATGTCTGGAGAAAAAAATTTCGATGTCGCTGAATTTTTGAAGAGACCTTCCTTATATAATACTTATCATCATACTAAAACTCCACTACAATCGGACTGAAGCTTCGGCCGCCATATTGGAAAATGGGGCCAAAATTGGTTATCGAATATCTTTGAATTGGGTGGAGATAGGCAAAATGTCTGAAGTGCAAAATTATTCCCCTTTCTGTTCCCTACAACAAAGGTGTCTTCTAAGAGGCAAAGGTTACTTCACAAAATCGTGGTTTATATGATGCTTATTGGAGTACTAGCTGATTTCCTAATTTTCACGCCCAGCATGCTATTGCTATTTAGTGCTTAATAATGGACAGTCAAATACATTTTTTAGGAAATGCCAACAATGGAAAAACCCAAATTCCAGGTAAATGCAAAATCCGATTTCGCAGATCTGATTTAAAAAAATACTAATGGAAGCTTTCATGAACCCCGTACAAAAGTCCTTTTGTATTTAAATCGATTTCTTAAGGATTTACCGGGCATTGTTTGATGCTGGGCGTGAAAATTATGAAATAAGCTGGTACTCCAATAACATAGAAACCACGATTTTGTGATGTAACCTTTGCCCACCAAAACTATAGAATACTACACCTTTTTAGTAGGGAATTGAATGGGGAATATTTTTGCCATTGCGACATTTTGTCTATCTCCAACCAATTTGGAGATATTTGATAACAAACACTTATTGGCCGCCATTTTCCAAAATGGCGGCCGAAGCTCCAGTCCGATTGTAGGGGAGTTTTAGTATGTTGATTAGTATTATATAAGGAAGGACTCTGCAAAAATTTAACGACATCACAATTTTTCCCTCTAAACGTCAATATAAGATCTTATTTTACAGGATTAAATACCAATACTACCACTTTTTTATGAACCCATACATATTAATTTAGATTTCCCCAAAAATTAAGATCTAAAGAGATAAAAACTACCCGAGGAATGTAAACAACTTGAAATTAAATAAAAATATCAACATTTTGAAGGGATTTAATACTATGTATTTAATTTACCGTATTGATCTGAATAAAGTGGAGGTTTCCCCTGAAAAAATACCTTCCAAATTTGCACTCTTATTACTTATTAGATATTATATTTGCAGCTTACGAATTTCCAATGCTATTTAAGCACGTTTGAAAATCCGGCGCAATTGAGTTGTGGTCTTATCCGACAGAGCATGCCACCTGCGCATCTCTTTTTCCGACCGATCATGAAGTTACCGGTTATTTAGGAAGAATAATGGCATGGACAACATATGAATAGACAAAAGTGAATAAAATAAATGAATATGGCTTTGTAGGCCTACTAATTTACTCATTATTTATAAATCTTAAAATGTTGTTTTTATTTGTAAAATAAAGAGTTTTATCTAGAAAAGTGTTTTAAATACAAAAATGAACTCTGGCTTATAGGAATGGTACGTGTACACGTACGTCTAGGTGTACACGTGTACATTTTTTAAATTTTAATTACACGCGTCGACTTTCAAGTTTCAACCAACATTGTTCAGGCGGTCGTGATTTCAGATTTCAATAATTCTATTACAAAATATGAGCTCTTTCAGTCAGCCGCCGCCTTCCCGCAAAACTGTAAGTTGATTACGATCCCTTGCCACGGTCGCCTTACCCCCCACCCCCCTCCCCTCCCACGCCGCCCAGACCACATGTTCCAGACGGTTCAAGAGTCCAGCCCAGACCCCTCAGTCGCTCGCTGCCCGCTTCGTTGTATTTACGCGTGTTTATAGACTTGAGTCAGCGAGTGACGCATGACTGTTTAGAATGTCTCTTGTGTGGAAGTTTTTTGATAAGATGGACACGGGGAAGAAGGTGAAATGCTGACTGTGCGCGAAGGAGCTGCTGCACAATTCTAGTACCACAGGAACTATGGTAAACCATCTAAAACATGTTCATCCGATGCAGTATGCAAATTCCAGCTCCACTAGTGAATCGAGTGCTACGGATCAACCAAAAGTTACGTCATTTTTTTCGGCAGCTACTAATACATGCTTAAAGTCAGATCTGACAAAATTACATCTTTGATTGCCGATCTTATCGTAGGTAATGTTTTGCCTTTCAAACTAGTTGAAGATAATGATTTTAAAAATCTAATCAATTTCCTTGAGCCTAAATACGTCGTGCCTTCACGGAAGACCATAACTGCCGTAATCGAACGTAAATACGACGCTGCTCATGAAGAATTGAAAGAGAAACTTGACACCTCAGCTGATAGCGTGTCCTTAACAACAGACTGTTGGTCCTCCATGACAGCGGCATCGTACATGACAGTGACGATTCAATACATAAACAAGTATTGGGTGTTAGAGAACTATGTGTTAAGTACACGGGCTCTGGAAGAAAACCACACCGCAGACAATTTGCGACGCGCACTTGAAGATGTTATTCGTGAGTTTGATCTACAACCAAAAGTTTTAGGCTGTGTTTCCGACAACGCGGCAAATATTGTACGTGCACTTAAAGACTGTAATATGGTACAAGAGCGTCAGGCTTTTGCTGTCCACACGTTACAGCTAAGTATAAATGATGGACTCAATAATGTTAAATCATTACAAAAAACAGTTGCTGCCGCAAGCTGCCTTGTGGCTCACATCAAACGAAGTTCGAAGGCAACACTAGGCCTAGCAGGTAAGCAACAGCAGTTCAACTTACCCGAACACAAACTGATCCAGAGCGTGGTAACTAGATGGAATAGTGTATGTGATATGTTTGAGCGCCTGGTAGAGTAACGTTGGGCCGTGTCGGCATTACTGAATGACCGCGCATTTACGTCGGTGTCAGACGCTCCACGCTGGAGCTGTCCGACAGTAACTGGCTCGTCATGGACCAAATGCTCGCGGTGCTTCGTACTCTTAACCCGAGAGTAGTCGCGCCCCTGTTTGTAACGTTAGTAGTCGCGCGCGGTCCTTTAGACCGCATTATTTATTATGGGCTAATAACGTTAGGATGACGTTTTGATTACGAATATAAGGTAATTTATAATATAAGTAACAGCATACCTGGTTATATTAATCATTATCAATCAATAATCAATAAATAATCAATCAATAATCAATCAAACACAGAAAAGTAGCAAACACAAAAAGGTATAAAAATATGTTTTGAAACACCCTGTAGTTCGTATTATTAGTAAACCAAGACAGTAATATTATGCCAACACTGTATGTTGAAGAATAATCAACCTACAATAACAAAATACATGTCTCATAATAGTGATTGAATATGCATATTTTTGCCTCCCTTAGTAGTCGCGCAGCGGTCAAAAAGACCGAGCAACCAAACAGGACCTCTTATCATAGATGAAGTTCTGCAGAAAACTGAATCGCGTATTGCACACTGGCTTCACAAATCTATTTTAGGAAGGTAGGCGGAACTAGACAAGCCACGCATGCGCGCTGTGGCAAATACCAACTGTTGAAAAAAAAAGTCGGTCTAAAAGACCACACGCGACTACTCTCGGGTTAAACTGACGACAAATGCACTTGGTGCAGACAAAAGTGCAACATCATCGGCTGTTGGCCCGCTTATCGATGCTCTCATTCATAAACACCTAGGCCTACTAGCTAAAGATGATGACTCGGAGTCGGTATCAAATTTCAAGATTCGAGTGTCAATAGACTTGAAAAAAAGATTTGATTACGTGTTGTTGAATGGTCTCGATGTTATCGGGTCACACGTTGCCTCATTCCTCGACCCACGGCATAAGCATTTGCCATTTATTTCCTCAGAGGATAAAAAGTTGCGTGTGCAAGCAATGGTCAAGGAAAAAATGATGTGCAACGAGCTTGACATAGATAATGACAATGACACGGAGCCCGACCTTGACGGCGACCACGGAAAGCGCCCGAGATTAGATGATGCCTCTTCCGAAGATGCTATGACTCTCCTGCTAGGCGAGTCATACACAAGACCTCCACTCAACAACATCACAGAAGTGGATAGTTTCCAGGCTGAGATTCAACATTATGTACATTTGCCACGACTAGCAATGCACGAAAATCCCTTGATTTGGTGGTTAAACCATGAGGATGATTACCCTCGACTCGCAAAAGTGGCTAGAGCTTACCTCGCGACTCCGGCGTCTTCTGTTTCTTCTGAACGTTTGTTTTCGGCGGCTGGTCGAGTTGTGACGAAAAACAGAAGTCGGTTGAAGTCAAGCAATGTTAACGCGATTTTGTTTCTGAACAAAAACCAACGACGCCCATAGTCATCTGACTCATCATCTCTTAATCTTATCTCTTATTTATACTAGTAGTCTAGTACAACTGCCTTCCCACTCCGAGCTGATTAATGTATTTGATTTATGATGTTAAAATTCTTCTTTTTATTCAATAAATAATTCTTGCTCCGACTCCGAGCCTTTGACCAATAATTGTTTCATGTTTGTTCATTTAATTATGTCACGTAGTGAACTTCACTAAGTGAAGTCCTTTTTACCTTTCACAATAGGAACCAACAGAACACTCCCCCATCCTCTCGCAAATCGCAACCTTCGTCTGCCAGCTATGGTGCGCACAAAGAGCCACCGGCCTTATCTCTCCCCCCCCCCCTCACCCGCCCCCTTTTTCTCACGCAAGTCCCAACCACACCATCACCCTTCCAACTGTCCCAAGGCCAATAAAACATCAGCCACGTCGTTTGCATCAGCCAGCCACGTCATTTACTGACTGATAAACTGAACTGAACGCCGTTGCCGTGTTTACTGTTCAGCAGACTTCAGAATGCAGTAAAAATATAGGCCTACACTAAATAAATAAACATGTGCAATTTTTTTTTTTTAAGATATCCTAAAATATACATAGTACACGTGTACACGAACAGACAGCCAGCGTGTACACGTGTAGTAAGATACACGCTTTTGCCCATCCCTACTAGCTTAACTACATTGTCACTAGGATATTGAAAATAGTGTCCTTGCTCAATGCTTATACAGTTGGGCTAAATTCACTTTCTATCTTCTTACAGTTTACGTGTACCACACTTACAGAAATAACAAGGTGTCACAATGCAATGCAAATACGTAACTAAAGACGGAAATGCTGTGTAGACTGATAAGATAGCCTCCCTACTTAGGTGAAAGTTACACCACCATAGATTATCTAAAGCAAAGAAGATAAGATTGCAAATGTGACAAATGCATTGTTTCTAGCTAGAACAATTTAACAGTTATGAATTTCCACATTGCATTACTTGAAAATTAACAAAAAAGTAGAGGTTTGCATACAGTAGCTGTCAGATCGAGATAAACTCCCGGTGCCTAGAGATTGCTCTATGCTGCTTTTATCTCTCAACCTACCCCTTACAAGGCCTGACCACATTGTTACAACCAGCCAAAGAAGCATTAGTACAATCAAACGTCATTACAATGAATACTAACGGACCTCTCCACCTACCCCTTACAAGGCCTGACCACATTGTTACAACCAGCCAAAGAAGCATTAGTACAGGCAAACGTCGTTACAATGAATACTAAGGGACCTCTCCACCTACCCCTTACAAGGCCTGACCACATTGTTACAACCAGCCAAACAAGCATTAGTACAGTCAAACGTCATTACAATGAATACTAAGGGACCTCTCCACCTACCCCTTACAAGGCCTGACCACATTGTTACAACCAGCCAACAAGGCCTGACCACATTGTTACAACCAGCCAAACAAGGCCTGACCACATTGTTACAACCAGCCAAAGAAGCATTAGTACAGTCAAACGTCATTACAATGAATACTAAGGGACCTCTCCACCTACCCCTTAGAAGCATTAGTACAGTCAAACGTCATTACAATGAATACTAAGGGACCTCTCCACCTACCCCTTACAAGGCCTGACCACATTGTTACAACCAGCCAAAGAAGCATTAGTACAGTCAAACGTCATTACAATGAATACTAAGGGACCTCTCCATATTGTTCAAAAAGTCCACTGTGAGACCTACAACATGTGTATGACCCGAGATACGGCCAGAGTCATCTTGGTGGGGGTTTTGCATGCAGTAAAATATGCATCCCCTTGAAGCACCAGTGCCTAGTACAGAGTAATAATAATCTGGTCAAAGTGTGTTGTTTTCGCATGTGATTTGGTTTGAATTACTGTGGCAGTAACAAATAGCATGAAATGGCATGTTGAAGGTTATGGCGTATCACAATGATGTTTGGTTTTGGTTTGTGAATGTTAAATGTACAGACTGAGGGTGGGTGATTTTTTTAAATGTACATCAACACTGGGATGAAAGTTCGATATCAGGGATTAGAGTTGTCATCGGTCGGAAGATGATGACGTACCCGCACTTTCTTGGCAAGAGGACCGATGTTGAGTGCTTGAGAGTGGCGTTTGCGGGCAAATTTCAAATGTTCTGCTTAAGCAATGTCTTGAATTAGGGCGCGGAAGAGAGGATTTTCGGATTTGTGAAGTGACTCGAAGAAATTGATATCTAGTTGTAGTTGGCTACCTAGTTGACCCACCTTGGCGATGCCCAGGTCGGTGTGAAGGTACGACATGCGTGTAGAGTAAGGTACACCGGCTATCAAACGAGGTACCTTGTTTTGAAGGACCTGCAGTCTTTGAATGTGGGACTCTGCACATTGCGACCAGACCGGCAAAGCATATGTCATGGAAGGTAGAATTACAGAGGTGTAGAGACAAAGTTTAGTTTCAGTGTCCATTGATCTGCTCCGTAGTAATGGATAGAGTGATGCCAATTTAGCAGTAGCCTTTGCAACTACCTTGCTCGTGTGAGGACCAAACGTCAGTCTCTTGTCGAGCATGACTCCAAGGCAGTTGTTTGTGGATGACCATTTGACGTCCTTGCCATGCAGTCGAAACGGAGTCAAGTCCTGACTTTGACAGTGAGAAAATAATGTTGCGCACGTCTTTGAGGCGTTCAGACCCATTCACCAGGGAGTGTACCAAGCTGCCATGCTGTCCAGTGCTATTCACAGCAGTTTCAGCGAGAACAGCCATGGCAAGAGCTGTGACGTCATCGGCAAAGATTCCATAAACGACATGAGGCGGTGGTGGAGGGAAGTCATGAGTAAACATGTTGAACCCGAGATACGGAGCGGTAAAGTTTCACCCCTGGAATACAGGCAACTTGCATTGCATGTATGTATTGCAAGGAAGAACTCTCATCTCGCGCATTTTGTGTGTGTCAGCTTACGATGTATCGTGCGGGAGTAACATCAAGCGGAGATGAACACTGATAACGAAATTGTTGACATGGAGTATCTGCGTAGTGTATCCGATATTGAATTGTAAACAGCTCAAGGTCAATCGCGTCACTGCTATCGCGATGCCCCTCCCCCCCCCCCCCCCCCCACTGTGCCGAACTTACAAATCAGTTCATTCATTAGTGCTTGCACCCACTACTTTTAATCTCGAAACACGGTTAGCACTTAAAACGTAATAAATATCAGACACTTAAATAACAATGTAAATAAAACAAACGATCAGTTGAACTATCAAGACATCAGCTGAAATCAAAATTCGAAGAAGCAAGACTTCCGAAAACGACCTTCACAAAGACGCCGCAAAAGACGGCCGACCACGAGCGGGAGTGGGAGGGGTAATGACGCAGTGTAGTGTGTATTGTTTGTCCCGTGAGATAATCACAGCGGCCAACCACGTGCGGGAGTGGTAGGGGAAATGATGCTGTGTAGTGTGTATTGTTAGTCCTGTGAAATAGATCGCGAGCAGAAAAACCAGTCTTTAGCAACTGGGAATTCCAACAAATCAACAATTCTGGAGACAAATTTTGTTGTAAAAATGTGATTATAGTCATGGGCAAAAACATTAGTTAAAAATGATCTTTTCGTTGTAATGACTCTTGCGAACATAGGAATTTGGGCGGGACCACCAACATTTTTCGGTACCAAAAATGATAGTTTCGTAGTAATGGTGTTTGTTGTAATGACTTTTGACTGTAGTACCGTACTTGCTCAATAACAATGCAGGCTAACACAGTAAGACCTGGTTTATATTACTACTAAAGTTGAATGCGGGTTGATTTTACTGGGGTAACCCACTTGTGTTTACATTAATTTCAATTTACTCTCGTTATCATGTGGTTTTCAAAATTCACATGTGGGGCGCTGCACACTTTACTGTCAACCTAACCTACAATTCACGCCTGTACAATGTCAGGCTGACCGTAAATTTGAAGTAGAAGTAATGTCTCACTGTCTGTGAATGCAGACATGTTTAATTAAGTTGATTTGAAACTGAGAATCAGATGTTAGGTTATGTTACCTGGAAATGGCGTCACGATAGTCAACAATCCTCTGTTTACACTACTCGTATCATTGCCGGTTACGTGAGTAGCTCCGGAGTTTTTACTCGAGTCAAAAGCTGAACTATGTTACTTGATTGCGTTTACACGCTAAAATTACCCGCGTTATCGACTAACCCGCGTTAAAAAGCGAGTAATGTAAACCAGGTCTAAATTAAGAATCTGTAGCCTAAGGTGTGTTTGCTTATGATTAGGCCTATGTTGGTTTACAATATAAATAGTTAGGATTATGAAGCTGTACCATTCAATTCATGTCGGCAAAATTGGTAATATGAATTAGGTGGGTACTTGTACTGAACTGAGATACAGTAAGAACTCTCTTATCCGAGTTGGATGAGACCGGGGGCACCTCGGATTTGCGAAAAACTCGGATGGCGCGGTTCATTTGTTTATTTGCTCTCGTAGCATAGCCTGATGTGGTAAAATGATATATGACACTTGTAATGGATAAAGGAACATAAAATACACACGATACACTTCATACAGGGTATACTAAATGATTTAATAGCTTGTAATCAAGCTCACAGACACACGTACACAATTAGGCCTACATGTCCATAATAAAAACGTATGTCTAGGCCTAAACTCGACGCAGTAGCCTAGCCTACAATGCAAACATAGGCCTAGGCCTAGCTCTCTTTCTCATGTGGGAAAACCTCTCACTACTATGCCCGCGCTGAAGCTCTCGACGCAAGATAAGTCTGAGAAAGAAATAAGATAAGCCCAGGAATAACAATTCAATGCGTCGTGATTACGAATTTCGTGAATCGGTTTGAAAACATGATTGCATCTAGTTCCACAACGACCATCTTTGAACAGCTGTGTGTGAGATGGTTGGATCGTATGTGCACGCGCAGGCGCGCGACGCACACTGACCTCTATATGCTCAGTGACACTGACGCTTACCGGCGATGCGCCCGACGCACACTGACCACTGAACTCTATATGCTCAGTGACACTGATGCACACTGCTCGAAAGTCGAGATATATCGCCGATCTATCTTCTTTGCACTCACTCGTAAGGCATGCCTACAAATGTATGCGAGTACATTTAAAAAAGTGCGGCGCGGCGTCTGTAATTATTTTTATGTTTTATTTACGTATTTAAAACTTTATTTTATTTTTATTTATTTTTTCGGCTCGGTTAACACGGTACATCGGATAAGCGGAGATTGGATAAGAGAGTTCTTCCTGTAATTTGGGAAAGAGTTGGGATTTCAAAACTATATTACGGTAGGCCTATGTACCAGTCAGATCAGGTAGGCCAAATTTGTTTAAGTTGCATAACTCAAACATCTAAGTGACGCCTTAAAGCAAGTTGGTTTATTAGTATATAATCAGAATGAAATTAAAAATTGAAATTGAAATATCAATAAAAAATAATTGCCATTGAACATACTCAGCTTAGTTTATGCTGGATAAAGTGTGATACACAATATAGCTAAAGATCAGGATTAGGCATAGCATAGGCCTAGATAGAATATTTTCTGTTCAGCATTCTCCTTACCTATAACAAAGGTGTAGAGTGTTTTCCGCTGCCGTTTGATACTTGACGTTATACTTGGGTCCAACCGTGTGGATGACAAAGCGGGCTGGCAAGTTGTAGCCTTGCGTCACTCGAACCTCTCCCGTCCGGCATTCTGCAATTTAATACCTTATCAACATTTAGTTAGGCTCATTATTATTGAAAAGTAGTACCGTACCATTAGTACCCTACTGTTAACTATTCCAGTGTTGTAGGTCTAGGACAAGATCAATGTTAAATCACAAGATCTAATGACCACAAATCAGATTTGATATGGGTGCACCACCTGGCAAGTAAATTAGTTCCTACCAAATTTTCACTAGAACCTACATCATTGCTAAAGCTGCATGCTTGCATTGCCCATAGCCATGGGCATCCATATAAAGAAGTGAATCAAACAACAAACTACAACCGTGAATATAAACGTTTGAATAAACCGGAACGTAAAATTTTATTCGTTGATAATGCATGAAATATTTGTCTACATTTTAATATTAGGCCTACCTATTGTTAAGGCTGTTCCACTACGTTTTTTTTTAATTTCTGAAATATGAAAATAAGTAAAATTATAGTGAATAGGTTCGTTTGCACACACTTTTGTGAAATGAGCCACTTTGGCCCATTTGTTTGCTTTACAATAGGTTTGTTTGTTCGTACACACTTTTGTGAAAAGAGCTATTTCGGTCCGTTCGTTCGCTTCAGTGTTAAAACTGGCACTCATAACACTAACCTAGAAGCCAGTGTAAAGTGTAGACACTGACTTTTTGAGTGTTAACAATAGGTTTGTTCGTTCGCGGACGCAAACTTCATATTTGGAGCTTAAATCCATTGCACTATTCTGCCATATTAGGAAATATTAATTTTTAATATTTAAATGCTATTTGTTGATCCCGTTAAAATTGGCAATTCAGCGTAACTGTGCTCGGCGGGCGGGAGATTTTGGAATCATTCAATTGAAGTAGTTATTTGTAAGGGAAAGAGGGCAATTCGGTTAGTAATCATTCTTTCTCAAATAATAAAGATTTCATAACACGTTATTGACAGCGGGCATTATTATAACCACAAAACAATTTTGTTCTCATTTTTTTCTGATTGGGCACATGCAATCAATGCATCTTTAAAATATTTTAAATCTGCAATTATACTTAGCACAGCAAAATTAGATGGTTGTGTTTCTGCAAGATTAATGTTCAATACCCGCCTACCATTGTTTGTGTTGTCTTAATTTTTTTTAAAGGACAAAACACTTGCTTAGGTTATTTCTTCGGGTCTCATTCAACATATATTTTTGCATCCACTCACCCCTAACCTACCCCGGCCACCCCTACATACAAAATGTCCCCAATTTTGTTTAAAAATTAAGAAAAATACAAAATTGAACATTTTCTTTCTTAAGTCATTTTCACAATTGCATTTTTACACTCACCAATGCCACCCCTTACCCACAAGCAGTCATCACCCTCTACCTACAAGCAGCCATCCTACCCTCCCAAAATTTCTATAGGCCTAATGTGTAAAAGAAAATTTATAAATTTAGATTTTTCTTTTGCTCTTTGGTATTTAAACATTCTAAAAGAAAACATCAAAATAACAAAATTTGTTTTCACTCTCTTATCTAGCATTTGCTTTTTTGCAACCTAAACAAACAAAGTTATGTGCAGGTAGGCCTTCTCTCAGTACCATCATCACACAGCCGCACTGCGCCAAACTGCAATCCATAAAAAAACCTGATCAATCAATCAACGTGAATTCGTTCGAATAACGAAAGAAAATACGTGATAGTGCAACAGTCTACCTTTCACTACCTTACCATTACAAATAATTAAGGTTTTATGTTCCACTTACGTTTTTTTTTCTTCTAATATGAATAAAAGTAAATTATCGTAATAGTTTGTTGCACACACTTTTTGAAATGAGCCACTTTGGCCATTCTTTGCTATACAAAAGTTTTCGTTCGTACGTATCATTGGAAAACTCTATTTTGGTACTGAATCGTTACTTCAGGTTAAAACTGGCACTCATAACAACAAACCTAGACCTATCTAAAATGATAATTGAATATTTGAGATTAAACACTAAGTTCACGAACGTAACAAACTATTTCAGCTAGTGTTCATAAAGAAATATTACAGCGGAACCTATATAAATATAATACATTTGTTTCATGTTTTCTGATGGCACTGCTATCTATGTCTAAAATATTGTTAAATCATGCATTTTTGACACCGACCAAATTAGTGTTGTGTACTGCAAGTTAATGTTCAATACCCAAACACATGAGTTTTGGTACTAATTTTTTTAAGGACAATACAAATTTCTAGGTTATACTCGGTGATTCAACAATATTTTTGTGGCATCCAACACCCTTACTAACCCAATCACGCCTAAAATGAAAATGTCCCCAATTTCTTTAAAATTAGAAAATACAAAATAAAATGTATGCATGAAATGCATTTCGTACATGCATTTTTGCAATCGTTATCCTAGAATATCAAAATCAGAAACCCATATTCATGGGCTTACTGTGAATTAGTCTCTAAAATCGAACGAGAAAAACAAAAGTTTCTAACCATACAGACTTAAAATCCTAAAGAAGCAGTTAAGGATGGTAACTAAAATTGTAAATGAGGTGACTACACCCGCGTAAGGGATTAAAAATATTTGCGGCATAAAATTACAAACCCTGGTAAAACACTTCCTTACTCATAAGTCATTCTTTTAATAGGGACAAAAACAACAACATGTGTGAAATCTTAGAATGACGGACCAAATGATTAACGTAAAAAACGATAGCAAATCATCAAAAATTTTAAGTATTGGAAGTACCCTAAATAAAATTCGACACCTAAATTATTTAACGGGAACTGATTATCAACCAAATTCTTTGTTTTACTCCAACTGAGCACGATATTGAATAATTTAACAGTAAAATTTAAACACCGGAAAGCCAGGTCTGACCCAACATCACACCAATTTCATTAGCTAAGAGAATCATAGCACCTATCTAAAAATCAATGCTTCTTACATCGGGTCACTTTTCGTATAAACAAAGTAGCCAGATGACGCCATCACGAAAATGCCGCTAGCCGACAGTCCAAATTACGTCCGATCAATCGTACCCGAGGTTTTGCAAAATTATAGTAGCAGTGCTTGCAAAGTAGGATTCCGAATCGTGTGTTCTTGACCCAAAAATAACCTTTCATTATATGGCGCCGCAAAAGATGATCAACTTCTGCTGATTTATTTAGTACTAGAATTCAAATAATTGAGGAAAAGGTAATATACAGCAGTATGTCTGATGAACTAACGCTTCGTCTGCTGCACAACATTGCTACTAAACCCTTGGCCACGCATACGCGGAATTCCAATGAAGTGGTTCCCGATTCAAGACAAACATGGCAACAGTTCGTTAAAGCTGTGTGAACTCAAAGTAATCATATATAATACCTTCGATTCCTAATCTCCTGGTATTACAATCCTTTGCGTAATTTCTTAACTCAAATTAAGCTCAAAGAGACTACAATTTTTGCTGACACTCTTCTATCTTCTACTTGGCCCAATCTAGATCTCTCGAAGGACATGACAACAGGATGAAACCGGCGCAGGGGCAGCGTTGCTGTAGAACACCAAAATTGGAGGCGGGTTCCCATCGTTGATCTCTCATAATCACCTCACGTTTAGTCTATTGTCCCGTCGAGCACAAAGGGATGGGGTTCAATGGAACTCCGACCGATAACATTCCATTATCTGGATGAACTAATAAGTACTGGGCATATTTCGTGATAAACCTAAAATGGATGATTATAATCGATTTATCAAAAAGAAAGCTCTCCTTCATTTGAATTCTGTTAGGAATGTATCTGTGGTCCACAATGCTCAGGATAAGTATTTTTCTCTACGATATTTCTCAGTTATGTATTTAATGTTGTATGGGGAATACTTATGAACCCATTGAATCGCCTTGATTTCGAATAGAAACATTAAAGAAGTACATACCACCTTCTAACTCCTAACAAATCACTTTAAAACAGCGAACATTCTAAACTCAACTCAGTAATATCCCAATTGTTAATATCCATAATATGTCATTAAAATTGATCTATAAACACACACCCTGCAACACTTCTTCTGGTAACACAGAAATTTAAAAACCATACGGCTTACAAAACTCGAACTTCGGTAATATTTATTAATTCCATGGCTACAATTATAATAAACTTGACTAATGTTATCAAAATCTTGTCTTCACATTGTGCATGGTATATCAAAAAACGATTGGACAGGCTAGGTCTTAGGTCAAACTGGACACTTCATAGGCTTCAGATTTGTGTCTAAGACCTAGAAAATATTTAAATCATAAATAATGTGAAAGTCGTCATCGAATCAAAATGCATATGTCAAGCTTAATGTAACTACCATGCATGAACAGGGTTAGGTCTATATTGTATCTATCATGTGTTATGTTCTTAACCCTTAGTCTAATTATTAGCTTTAAGCATAGTTTTCTTTTTCTATTTTAAATACAGACAAGGTAATGACATTTAGGAAATTTCTCTTCGACTACCAATAACTTTCATAGGATATTATAATTAGGAATAATTTATAAGTCTCCATAGCCTAAAAAAAAAAAATGCTTTATGTCATGCCAGGCCAATTGGCCTAAATTCATATACTCATTTCAGATTTCTACTGAATTTGTACTTTAATTAATTTTTAACATATATTAGAGTAGCTCAATTTAGTTCAAAACTTTATAGTGTCTTAAAAAATGTTGCAATCCTTAAATTTCATATTTCATGTATCTTGGCTTGCTTCAACCTCTCACTGTTTGTAATCCATTGCTGAAGCCCCCTAAAGCGAGCCGCTAGGCTCATTGGGGGGTTGACAAATAATTGTAAAATGTGAATTTTAAAAATGCAATAAAGAATAAAGAATTCACTCACCAAGCCACCCTCTTTCCCACAAGCAGGGCATCAAACCCCCTACTACAAGCAGCCATCCTACCCTCCCAAAATTTCTATAGGCCTAATGTGTAAAAGAAAATTTATAAATTTAGATTTTTCTTTTGCTCTTAGGTATTTAAACATTCTAAAAGAAAACATCAAAATAACAAAATTTGTTTTCACTCTCTTATCTAGCATTTGCTTTTTTGCAACCTAAAACAAAACAAAGTTATGTGCAGGTGAGGCCTTCTCTCAGTAGGCCTAGTCTCACACAGCCGCCTACTAGGCCAACTAACAAAAACAGAAATCACCATATTGTTCATCGTGTGAATGACATAAAGAGAAAAGAGATAGGGTGCCAACAGCTTACCTTCACCTAACTTCCTAATTCACAAATAAATTTGTGTTTATATGTTATCTTTCGCGGCGTGCCTACTCTATTTAAGGTAAGCTGCTGGCACCGTATCTCTTTATGTCATTCACATGATCCAGCCTTTTGGCATTCCTTTCAAACACATATTGTCCATTGTACTTATTATAGAAACATCTAGGACCTGCCTAATATGAAAATATATAAAAATGCTAAAATAAGTAACTACGTAAAAGAATACCTAGGTCTCTATCTAGTACTAAATTTAAAATTTAAGGAATAGCCAAATAGCCTACAAATTTACTAGGCCTAGTGGACAATTTTCAGGCAAGGTAGTCCTAAAGAGTAAATATTTATAGCGGAGCCTATATAAATATAGTGTACAGTAGTATTTACATGTTTTAGTCCAGTACTTACTACTATTTGTTAGGTCAAAATACTTAGTTTTTAATGTATTTTTGACAATTCCGATTTCCAATTGTCTTGGATCAACAGAAGCTACTGTACACTAAGCAAAAAC
The DNA here is from genome assembly GCA_024449915.1 of Sweltsa coloradensis. Classification (NCBI taxonomy): domain Eukaryota; kingdom Metazoa; phylum Arthropoda; class Insecta; order Plecoptera; family Chloroperlidae; genus Sweltsa; species Sweltsa coloradensis. The sequence goes on from JAMZAV010000448.1 coordinate 327,815, forward strand.
ACAATGGTAGTTTTAGGTAAGCCTACTTATAGTTTACTCAGTCAATAGCATTCAACAGCTAAAATACTGAAGCAATATTCTAGTTTGTGGATTAATACCCTTGAAACAAATTCACATGGCTGAAAACTGAAAACTCAGATCCACCTTTGATGACTGCTCAAAAGTATTCAAATAATAAGGTATGCAATGGAAATATGTGTCCAGTACAGGAAATAGTAATGTTACGAGGTTTCAAAGTCCTCCTAATGATTAACTGTGGGTTTTACATTGCATGAAGACTGGTAAGTGTTAGCAAGGTTTACCCCCTCCCTGTCACTTAAATATTAAACAGTAATGGGATTAGGCCTAGTTGAGTTTTGTAGCTTGGTGACGCACACTCGTCAAGTCTTGTGAATTCTCTGGCAGGCATTGCAACATAATAAAACGGTGGGCTTCCTTAGTCCTCACTAGCAGTTTTGCATGTAGGGCTACATAAAATACTGAACATACATTTTTAATTGTTTAGAATAGGGTGACCAGACGTTCCGGTTATAATAATAAGCTAGAACACAAATATAGCTAATTTTAAAGTTTTTAACTAAATCAAAATTCGTGATTTTTTTTTTTAAGAATTATTTTAAAACAAAATTTGGAAATGTGTTACTGCAGAGCCCTATATTTCCACATTCTTGACATGTTCAAAATTTCAAACACCTGTGATGTCAGTCGGCCGAGCGAACAGCAATTTGCCTAAAACGCATGTCCTATACTCTCTTAAAAATGCCGTGCTCTCGTATCAACGCTCCGATTAAATAAATAAATAAATTTTATTTAGAGTCTACCCACTCAGTTATATAACTGATTTTCAGTGGGGGACTTTAAATCAAAGCGACCAAGCCAACCCTGCAGGCCCCGACGCAATCGACGAGTGAGCGATAACCAACCAAAGATCGATATTTTTAATAGGAAATATAGCAATCAGTGGTATGGACAGTGCGAACACCCGCGAATCAACGCCAGAATCAACAAGGCCGATTCAGAACAACTCTGAAATTTATTATGTGCTTCGTTGCTAGGACGGCTCCAAAGTCACCGTTTACAAACTCCTAAGACAAGAACTGATGGACTGAAGTCCAAATCAGAAGTTAAAAAACTTCTGACTTTAGCGGGAATCGAACCCTGGACCTTCTGCATTGGAAGCAGATACGCTAACCACAAGACCAACGATTGGATGTCGGAAGATGCACAAGTAGCCAATAGCCGCTCAAACGACGAAACATTGCCCGCTGCCGACAGCCGATCACGATCCGGATCAGTACGACTCGAGGTGTTGTGGCGTAAAGTTCTCTAGCGTCGGCCTGGCCAATAATATGGAATTCCGAATTCGTGATGTTTCTTCCGTCCAAAAAAGAACCTTTGCCATTACTTGTGACGCCGCCAACAAGATGAGTCAAGTGTGAGATTTTTTTAAATTCAAAGTAGATGACAAGAGGACCAGAAGAAGATGACAGCTAAAATGTGGAAGAGATCTCGCTATTTCTCTCGCTCGCTTGACGCTACCTTTGCCAGCGCGTACTGTCAAAACACGTAAAAAGTGGCACCCCATGCAACTCAAGACATTGTGTTAAAATACCTAAAGGCTGTGTAATTGAAATTTAGCAATCAATTTTATTATTATACATTCTAATCCTTAATCTCTCGTAAGTATTACAATTTTGCGTTTTTCCTGCTTCCTACACTCAATTTATAATTCGATATAATCGATTTGGGTCTATGGTATCGGTACCTATATTTCGATGATATCGATTCTATGTCTCCGATTATTGGTAACGATTTTCACATCAAACGGCTAGCCAGCACTGAAAGTCCACAGCTTGAGAAACTGGTGACACGTCACCCCCGACCTGACATGTTGGAACCAGGTGTTTGATTATTATTATTATTATTATTATTATTATTATTATTATTATTATTATTATTATTATTATTATTATTATTATTCTTATGCAACACTTGGAGAGTGAAATTCAAAATCCCATCTGGCCTATGCGACAAGTGACCAATATAGGCCTAGGCCCTGGCAGTAGGTTCTAAACCTGCTTACCTACTCATTTAGTAATGCAGGCTCTACCATCTGACTTGGCAATGAATGATGGGTAACAGTGCTCGATGAGACTCACCTTGGACATCGTTTGCAATTTCCTCCCCAAGCCCCGGTCCAGCTTTTGCAAGAATCCTATCGCTGGTGGTGTTTCTTTCAGTCATCGACTCATTTGTTGAGTTCACTATAGCGTCCACGTTCAATTGAGAAATGTCACCTACCCTAGAGTGCAGAAAAATATTTGCAATTAGGACTACCAGTAGCCTACATCTATGATATAGGCCTACCAAATATGGTCCAGATTAGGCTACCCATTACATATTCTTGATTTATAAAACATAAAACTTGTACTAAGTTACAGAATCTTATATGTATTCCATAGACCTATTCTACACATGAACTAAAAGTCAAATGCTCTGAAAACATTTGAGAATTCTTTTGGGGGATGGGGGTGGGGGGCTATATTAGGGTGCCCAGACGTCCCGCCACACTACCCGGCGGGACGCACTTTTGTCCCGCTTTTTGTTGAAAATGCAAAATGCATTATTCAAACTTCGCGCTTCCTACCTCTCGTATCCCAACCACTGATCCCAACCGGCCCGCTCACAGCGCTCACTGGTGCTCTCCTTTGTCATAATTGCTACTACCCGCGCCCCGCCGAAAGGTGAAAGTTTGCTTGTTTCTCCCTCACACACAAGTCAAGACGAATGTAGTCAGGTGCGTCTGAAATCGACTTTTGGTGCGAGTCTGCTTGCCTAGTTGACTCGATAGTCGGAAGTGACGTCACGTAGTTGGTGTCCAAATGTCGCTAGTAGGCGTGTTTAGTTAGTCAATGTAGCACCCGAGCGTAGTTGCCGAAAGTGTATGCTTGCAAGCCCACTTTGCCTGCTTATTTGTAGAACTGATTGTATTAAAACAGATAGATATTCAGTACAATTTCTTGGTTGTATATAGTTCGCAATTCGATATTTAATTATTATTAGCAGCAATTAAATGGTGGGGAAGCTAATTTTGATTTGAAAACATATTTTTACTTCATAACCTCACTTTTACGAGATAGTTTTTCGTCTTGTACACGTGAGTGTGTAAAATGCCGCCGCCTAAACGTGTGTTTTCAATGACGATGTTAAGAAGGACTTTCCTTATCTTGTTCAACACGAGACTGATAATGACAAAGTGTTTTGTACGATCTGCAAAGCAACATTTTCTATAGTAATTAATCTAATTATCCATCAAGATTAAGGTAATCCCCTGAGTTGCATTTTTCAGTTAAAACATGACAAAATAATTGTAGTATGGTGAAATTTTTTTTCGCCTTTGGCAAAAAGACCTCAGACAACTGGGGCTTTGCCCCAGACCCCAGCTACAGCCGCCGGAAATTCGTCCCGCTTTTTTGGTTTGTAAATCTGGGCACCCTAGGCTATTGATTATTTTCTAAAATCTTTAGGCCTAATATTTACAATAAACTGTAGATAACACATGCACATTAGATCGTTTTGGAGTGTAGGCCCTATGTTTTGGGACACTATGTTGGAAAACAGGAAACAAATTTTATGAACATTTTAAATTGTTTTAACTTAGGCCTAGGCCTAACCTACAGAACGAAACAAATACGTAATAATAATTGTAGTTTTTAGAGAATTGTGTTACACTTACCCTACCATGTATTTGTCCAATGAATAAACTACTTTTAAGCTAAATACCTACTTACTTTCAATTAAATTATATTTATCTAGCCCACCCACCTCCCAACCCTACCCATTTGATGCAATCAAACAAAAGACTTACCACAGTACGAGCTTCTGGTTGACGAGCATGTCGTAAGGGAAAGGACTGGAAGAGTGCATGCAATCTTCCGTGCCATTGCCGCTGTAGTCTGTCATGTGATTGAGGGGTGTGATGAAACTCCATCGTTTTAGAGTGGCTACCTCCACCACATCTGCCGCAAGGCCCAGTTGGTCCATCAGCCTCATCCGTCCGCTGGACACATTACAATATTATCAGAGAACAAAAGCAATGGGATTACAAGTAGGGGATTGGTTTGGAAATCCAACCAATTTTTCAAAGAAATTGATTAGGGTGTATTTAGAGAGTATTTAGCAATTGGTCATATGTTACAAGCTCAATAAAGGTAGGTCTACATAGGTACTTCGGACTTTCCTAAGAGTTAAGGCTATTCGACCGCGTTTTTATATTTTCCAAAATATGCTACCTAGTCAAAATATAGTGAATGGCTTTGAAACCTGGCTATTTTAGAAAATCAAAACTATTTTTTTCAAATTTTTCTGATCCGGTACACGGCCAATATCGCCACATCAAAATAATTTCAAACTTCAATTCGCCAGGGCACACCATTCAACGTAGGATGTTGTGCTTTTGTGACATTAATTTTCAACTGATTTTCTATAGGCTGACTGAGAGAAAAAATAATTTTTTTAACAATTGTCTTTCCTGTGAATTTTTTTGTTTGGCGATATTTTGTACCGATTTGTACCGCCAAACGAAAAAATTCACAGGAACGACAATTGTTCAAAAAAAATCTTTTTTCTCTCAGTCAGCCTATAGAAAACCAGTTGAAAATTAATGTCACAAAAGCACAACACCCTACGTTGAATGGTGTGCCCTGGCAAATTGAAGTTTGAAATTATTTTGAGGTGGCGACATTGGCCGTGTACCGGATCAGAAAAATTTGAAAAAAATAGTTTTGATTTTCTAAAATAGCCAGGTTTCAAAGCCATTCACTATATTTTGACTTGGTAGCATATTTTGGAAAATAGAAAAACGCGGTCGAATAGCCTTAAGGTGTAAGGTTGAACGGAGTTGAACAAGCCACTAGACTAGAGCTATGGCGTCCACAAGATTTCCTATGGATAGGTTATGAAGTTCCTTTCACAACCCTTAGGAAATCTTGAAGATGCTTGCCTAAGGGTTATGAAAGGAACTTCATCACAGTATAACAATAATACAGTAGCAAAACAGGTCCCCAAAACGTCACGCGCGCCCCTAGCGGTCACAAGACTCGACTACAATACTGCCGGCTGAGCAAACTGCCATAGGCCTACCCCTAGCGGCCTACTGATCAACTACAACCACACGATGACAAATGCTAGTGGTTGAGTCTTTCGACCGCATGGCGTGCTAGTGCCGCGGCGGTTCGCGCAGCCAACCGACTGGGACTTATTGCTCTGCAGACGGTGCATTGAAGTTTCGATACTGTATGTTATTGTTATTCTGTAACTTCATAACCTAACCTTAGGAAATCTTGTTGACGCCACAGATCTAGTGGCTTGTTTCAACTCCGTTAAATCTTACACCAAATTAGTTATTGGAGGGTCGCAAAGTTTTTTTAAATCTGAAAATGTAGTAGGCCCTAATTGAACAATTCAATAATCATGCAAAAATCGATTTATTAAAGCAGTCAATATTCATGCTGCAATCTAGATTCTAGGTAATACTTCTGTATGGGCCTACTAGCTCACATAGGAGTGTGCAGGGGGGGCATAGCATAGAAGGCTTATCAAAATTAAGCAATCAACTTTAAATAATATAATTTAAAGATAAAAAAAATTACCCCCCAGAACCCCCCCCAACCCTGATCCCCCCCCACCATTCCCCAGTCGGTATGGCAACCTGTGGACATCAGCGCCCGGAGGACGGGGAGCAAGTGGGGAAACTCCCATGGACAAAGCACATGAAATAACAATTTTCAGTATTCATATCAATCAGTTGAAACTAAAACTTGAAAATTTAAAAAGTGTGAGGATTTTTTTTTAATGTTTCCCTTTTAAAAAAATTCCTTTTCGTTTCCTCCGTTTCGAGTATCGACTGCAAAACAAAAATTACATACTAATTTTGGTATTGTAATCAGCCCACTACTTTTTTCTAAAACCCACCAACCGCATTTTAAAAACCTGATTTACAAAATTTTCGCCTGCGGCGCTGTTTTTTTGGGGGGGCAGAGCCCCCCAAACCCCCCGTGCTTGCCTAACAAAAGTACAGGTTGTAAATTTTGACCCCCCCTGACAAAATTCCTGTGGGCGCCCATGTTTGTCGCCCCCCCATTGTAAAATCTCTGCGCACGCCTATGCTAGCTCATTATCCTGCTGGGCTGCCGCCATGTTTGGAAGAAGCCTGGACACAAAGTTTTCCAGGCTCTTCTTTTGTGGGGGTCAGGGGGCTGGTCACGCAATGTGTGTGGCTTTTTTGTAGTCTAGGCCAACTACGTAGTTACTTTCATTTTTCAAACATTGACATTAGCATAGCTACGCACTTGGCATATTACCCATTCTAGTAATAAGAGTGAGACCAAGATTAAGAGTAAGACCAAGAACCGGAATCAACAACAAGAATATCGAATTTATATACCGGTAGCTTAGACAGCTTATTCATAAGTTGGGTCACGGCCATTACAATCACACACAGTGCAAGCGCGGTAAGGCCTAACAACAGTGGGTCTATACTTCGAATACTAGCCTAACCGATGTAGGCCTATATATCATGCAGGCAAAGATTAGTCTTTGATGCAGGCTGAGTCCAGACTGGAATTAGGGCACTGTGATTGGATGATTTGCAAAGAAATATGGCCACAAGCTTGTATTTGAGCTCGCTTGCATTTATAACATATTTTAGCATTAGCCCACCGGTAGGCCTAGGGCTACAGACCGAGCTGGCTCGACTTCTCAACTGAACCAAGCTCAGCCCGGACCAAGGTGTTATTTGGCAAACCTAGGCTAGATTTGGGTCAGTTTGTATAACCCAGTCCGTGATAAACGTGGTTATAAGCGCAACAGCTCAGCTCCCTTTTCTTGAAGCATAGGGCCTAGGCCTAGGCCCCTCTTGGGCAATCAAATACTAGGCCTACACACTAAGGGCCTAGGCTATACCCTAGGCTTAGTCCCCAGGCTAGCTAAACTTAGACCTAGGAGCGTAAGCTAACAAATCAATTATAATAAATAAATAAATGCTGAACACAAGTTAGCATAGGCCTAACCCACAAGCACAAAAATCATTAAATAAACAAGAAAACACCAAGGTCAGGGCTGCACCTAGGGTAGGGCTCGGCTTACTCACGCACTGTACAAACACACTGGACGTACAGGTAGGCTTCTATTTTATAAATAAGCGAATCGTAATTGCTTTAACTACATTCTCAATCTTAATTAACTATTAGAGAGTGACAATAGGACACAATATCCTAATATAAGCTAGGCTACAGTAGCTTTGATTCTAACCTTGTTTAGGAAAAGTCTTCTTTTCCTTCTTCTTAGATCTTGCCCAAGCCCAATGACCTCGACCGAATCAGCCAGTTCTCACTTATGGATAATTTGTAACGTAAATTATGTATCTTGCCATTGTTATCTCTTGGCATTGGGCCATTAAAAAATGCTGTAAAATGGAAAGACAAAGCCAAAATACCGGACTATATAGTTTAAGCTTAGTTTATATTAGTAGTTTAGCTTCGCATAACTAGGAAGCTTCGCAAACGCTTTTTCAGGTGCGTTGTTGGATGAGCGTATGTTTTTTTAAACGAAAAAAAGAGTAAAAATTGCGATTATCATGAGAAATTATTTTTCGATTGCGCTCAAATTTCACAACAATATATTAATTCATGAAATTAAGGCTCTGTGAAAATATCATTACAGTCGGTTAAAGCATGTAAGTGTTATAAGTCGAAGAAATTTTTTTAAACGAAAAAAGCGTAAAATTTCGATTTTCATGAAAAATTATTTTTCGATCGCGCTCAAATTTCACAACAATATATTAATTCATAAAATTAAGGCTCTGTAAAAAAATCATTACAATCGGATAAAGCATAAAGGTGTTATAAGTCGAAGAATGTTTTCTTTAAAATAAAAATCGTAAAATTGCGATTTTCATAAGAAATAATATTTCTATTGCGCTCAAATTTCACCCGAATATATTAATTCATAAAATTAAGGTTCTATTAAAACATCATTACAATCGGATAAAGCATGTAGGTGTTATAAGTAGAAGATTTTTTTTTAAAAAACGAAAATAATCGTAAAATTGCGATTTTTTTTGATTGCACTCAAAAACGTGGCAGTTCTAAGTTCAGAGATTTCGAAGGCCTCCAGAAAATTTCATCGCAATTGGAGTATCGGTTTAGCCGGAATCGTGCTAACAAACAGACAAAAATACACAAAGGAAAAAAAACATTCCGGATTTTTTTTCCAGTGTAGTGAAATAGAATCTTCGCTACGCTCATCCAACAACACATCCAAAGATGGTAGTAACCTCATCTATAATGTAACTGTTATATAGGCCTAAACACGTAAAAATGAAAAAAACAGAGGCCAAGCTCAAAACGATACTCAACATTTGTAAGGGTGGTAAAGCGTTGTTGGATGAGCGCAATTGGTGCATTGAGCTGCCATGTGTTACGCGGATTTTCTGTTGTTCTGTGAAAAATCATTATTTAGTCGAAGATTTTTTTTAAAATTAAATTAAATAAATTAAAAAAAAATTAATTTTTTTTTATTAATCGTAATTTTTAAAAAAGAAAAAAATCGTAAAATTGCAATTCTCATAAGAAATAATTATTCGATTATGCTCAAATTTAAAACGAATATATTAATTCATGAAATTAAGGTTCCGTGAAAAAATCAAAACAATAGGATAAAGCATGTAGGAGTTATAAGTCAAAAAATTGTTTTAAAAAAAGAAAAACCCGTAAAATTGCGATTTTTATGAGAAATAATTTTTCGATTGCGCTCAAATTTCACAAGAATATATAAATTTATAAAATTAAGATTCTGTGAAAAAATCATTACAATCGGATAAAGCATGTAGGGGTTATAAGTCAAAGAATTTTTTTTTAAATCGAAAAAAATCGTAAAATTGCGTTTTTTATGAGAAAAAATTTCCCGATTGCGCTCAAAACGTGGCAGTTCTAAGTTCAGAGATTTCGAAGGTCTCCAGAAAATTTCGTCGCAATTGGAGTAGCGGTTTAGCCGGAATCGTGCTAACAGACAGACAAAAATACAAAAAGTAAAAAAGAAAAAAAGAAAAAAAAGAAAAAAAACATTCCGGATTTATTTCTCCAGTGTAGTGAAATGGAATCTTCGCTTCGCTCGCTACGCTCATCCAAAAATATTTATAATAATAATATTTTAAATATACAAAATATTATGAATGTTTTTTTGGATGAGCACAGTGAAGACTTCAATTTCGCTTACCCTGAGAAAATAGTTTTTGACAAATAATAATAATATATACATTTATTTAGAGTCTACATACTCAGTCATACAACTGATTTTCAGTGGGGAACAGTAAATTTACTCTATACCCTAGGGCCTACTGTGCAATCAGCATAATATGCGATCTTGATGAAATTTTGAGGGGACCTTTGGAATGTCTGAACATAGACCAATCCTGCCAAGTTTTTGGGTAGGCCTACAGTCAAATAAATATTCCTCATCGAGTCATCGGTATCGTACTGTATGATTTTGAATGCAATATTTTTGTGATATTTGGCTACTATGATGTTGATGAAAATTTATGAGAACGTTTGAAATCACTGAACTTCGACAGTTAGGATTTTGGGTACAATCGAAGAAATATTTCCCATAAAAATCGTACTTTTAGGGCAACAGGAGGTGGATATGACATCGCTGCCCCGCACCTTTCCGCATCTGGCACATCGGGGCGCGTGTCGGTTCTCAGTTTCTCTCAGACAGTCGGACTCACAGGATCGCAGTCGGTCGCCTCGAATTGTCGAGGGCAGACATGGTTCACTCGTGCTCTTGTCTTAACATAACATGTAGCATACTGGTACTCGAATGAAACACGTTAATAATGACGACACAAACCAGTAATCATTCGACAGAAAGAGTCAACCAAATAAGCTCATCCATCAACGCGACTGGAAAAAGCGTTCGCAAAGTGGCCTAGTCTAGTATATAATAACAGTTAGTAATAATACAAATACAAATTTGTATTGAAACATTTAGAGGTTAAAAAAAATTAACACTTCATTCCAAATTAAATGTTTTCATCAATGATGACAAACAGCCTGCCCGGCATGACCTGCTGGGTCAACATTTACAGAAAGTAGGAATGGCAGAGTCAAGCCTATGCAGCTTGTGCGGTAAGGAAGATGAAAATCAACAACATATTATTTTCAATTGTGAAAGGACTAAGTCTGAACTTGACGTGATGCCAATGGTGAGTGCCTATGTACAAAGGGTCTGTCTGTCTCTATTGGAAAACAGCACCATTAGATGGCCGAGTAGGCTGATTGGGGGCATATGAGAATTTCAACTCGGCTAATTATTGGGTCTCGTTAACATTTGCACATCACAAGCACAGTTATTACCTACCGGTATTTACGTATCATAATCCATACCATATCATTAATAAATCACACACTTAGCAACAAGATAGTTTATTATACAAGATACAAATCAATTATCTGTATGGACCCATACCGCGCGGTAGGTCCGATTTTTGTATCCTTTCTCTCACTAAATATCCCCTTTAATCGAGTTCTAGATAAATAAATAATATAATAATAATAATCGTAATAATAATAATAATAATAATAATAATAATAATAAAAAAACTTTGCTCAATAATGCTGTGGCTCATCCTGAAGACGCACCAGTATGGTGACCACAGGTGTTACGTATTTGTTACCAAAGTCAGCACAAACTGAACAACCAAAAAATTATAGACCTATCACATGTTTTACCTACAATGTATAAAATCTTAACGTCAATAATAACTGAACGAATGCAAGTGTTTTTAGCTACAAATAATGTAATGCCATTAGAGCAAAAAGGTTGTTGTAGAAATACGTATGGAAGTAAGGATCATCTTCTGTTGAGTAAAGCTATAATGGAAAATTGTAAACAGAGACAGAAGAATCTTAGTGTAGGTTGGATTGATTACAAAAAAGCATTTGATAGTGTGCCACACAGTTGGATTTTAAAAGTATTGGAAATGTATAAGGTCAATCCAATTATTGTCAACTTCTGCAAAAATATGATGCTAAATTGGAATACAAGTATGAAAATAAGAACGGAAACTGAAGAAATCGCATCAAGTAATGTTCACATACAACGAGGAATATTTCAGGGTGATTCGTTATCGCCACTTCTTTTTTGCATGAGCTTGTTTCCTTTGACAAAGTGCCTCAATGACGCAGGTTTGGGATATGCATTATTGCCGAATGAAGACAAAGTCTCGCACCTTCTGTACATGGACGATTTGAAGTTATTCGCGAAAAATGACGATGAACTTAGTATCTTACTAAATATCGTCAAAACTTTCAGTGACGACATTTGTATGGAATTTGGAATCGAGAAGTGCAAGAAAGCGACATTCAAGAGAGGGAAGATTGTCGCAAGTGAAAACATCCAACTTGATGAGCATACCACTATTGAGGACATTGGTCAAGAATCAACTTATAAATATCTTGGAATAGAAGAAGGCAATGGTGTTCAGCATACAATGATGAAAGATAAATTGAGCAAAGAATACAAACGACGTCTAAGATTAATACTTGAAATTTGAATTGAACGGACGAAATAAAACTATTGCAATTGGTCAATTTGCTGTGCCAGAAAATATCTTATAGCTTTGGGATATTAGATGGAGCATAGAAGAACTTAAGAGATTGGATCGAAAAACGAGAAAACTGTTGACAATGAACGGAATGCACCATCCACGAGCGGACGTCGAAAGACTGTATATCGCAAGGAAGAATGGAGGTCGAGGTATAACTCAACTAGAGGGGTCATACAAAACAGCAATGATTGGTTTGAGTTTATACATAGAAGGAAAGGGAGATGACAAATTTATTAGAATGGTTCAAGAACATGAGTCCAGCAAAGCTATGAGAAAATCTGTCATTAAGTTAGGCAACAAGTTTCAATCAGGTTTGGAATTAACCGATATTAATCAGATAAATGGGTCCATCACTAACAAGGTCAAGATAATCAAAAGCAAATAAAGAACATTATCCAGAAAGATTTAATAAGTTGCTGGAAGTCTAAACCTTTGCATGGACAATATATTACACGCATGGAGCAACCACATATTGACCAAGATCAAACCAATAAGTGGCTGGGCAGAAGTAATCTCAAAGGTGAAACTGAAAGTCTTATTGTAGCTGCACAAGATCAAGCCTTAAGAACAAAAAGTTATGAAAAAAGAATTCTCAAACTCGACGTAGATGACAAGTGTCGTTTGTGTAAGCTTTATGAAGAAAGCGTAGAGCACATTATTTCTGGATGTCCGGTCTTGGCAAAAACAGAATACTTGATCGACATGATAAAGTTGGGGCATATTTGCATTGGAACATTTGTAGAAGTTACAACATCGAAACTTCTGACAAATGGTACATGCATATACCAGAACAAGTAGTTGACAATGGTAATGTGACCATATTGTGGAATGAGCTAATAATCACTGATAGAAAGGTTCTTCACAACAAACCCGACATTGTTGTTAAAAACAAAGCGACTCAAAAATGTTTGATCATCGATGTAGCTATTCCATCAGACCGCAACATAGTCCTAAAGGAAGCAGAAAAACGCACAAGATATCGAGACCTTCAAATAGAAATTCAACGAATGTGGAATGTCCGTTGTAAGATTGTTCCCATTATTATTGGAGCTTGTGGGACAATTGGAAGAAGTTTTGAAGAGAACCTCCAACATATCTCTGGCAATCACTGGACTCCAGAGCTTCAAAAGGCAGCATTATTAGGAACCGCCCACATACTACGCAAAGTTTTAGTGTAAAAAAAAATTGTTTCTGTTATTTCTTGTATGTATTGTATTTTGTTAATGCCATGTATATTTAATTTTTATGTAATAGGGGTTTCACCTTAGAGATGTGGTTCATCTCTGGTGAAAGTTCTTAAATACCCATTATGTAATGTTCATATTGGTGAATAAAAGAAAATAATAATAATAATAATAATAATAATAATAATAATAATAATAAAAATAATAATAATTAAGCGGGCGTTTCCATTTGACTGCCAGAAAAAATAGTATTTTTTTTTTTTTAATGTCTCGCCAAAACGTTCGAACGGAGGTTTGGATCGAGTTGAAATTTGGACCATCGGCAAGCTTCGAACTGGATTGAATGCCATTAGTTTTGTGGCAAAATCGTTCAAAAAGTTACAAAGTTACATTAAAGTTAATCGAAAGTTTTAAAAAAAAAACTAAACGGCGACAAAATCTGAGGTGGCCAAATCATTTAGAATGTCCGTCCGGTCATGAATATACTAATTTTATTTTGATCCGATAAGTAGGGATCCAGGGATTTCGCAATCGACGAAAAAATGAAAAATCTTAAAAATACCTTAAACGTGTTTTTCATAAGATCCCATGACCTATGACACAAACAAAATGCAATTTGAAACCGCACCAAAACGCGAAATATTCCATTTATTGATAAAAACGCCAAATGAAATGCTTTTTACTGTTTTTACTGCCCAATCAGCGAAATTTACCATTTCATCGGTATTATTTCCGATAAAGACACGCCGAAAATTCATGGAATTACGATTTTCCCAAAATATGGACATTTTGACAGTTTTTTTCAGTGTTGCTAGACACTGGCCCTAGGTCTATTTAAAAAAATAAGCATTTTACATTGCTAATCAAAATGTATCAAAAATGCATATTATGGTGAAAAATAGCAAAAAATGAAAATGCAAAATATAGCATAATTTGAATTTCAAAGAGCATAATTTGTCAATCCAAAAAATATCCTTCCTGGACCCCTACCGATAAGTAGTGTAGATGAAATTACATTTTAACAAAAGTAACGTTACCATGGCAACGAAAAGTCGCATGAGGTTTCTGGCCACTATGCACTGCCACCTAGAAGAAGTAATCAAAATACTATCGAGGAAGCAGTGTATTATTTGTTACCAAGGAAATGATGTCAAGGTCCTCTAGATGGCGGTGGATTTTATCCACAAAAAAAAGGTTTACCCACGGGTTTACCCAAATACCTTGGCAATAATAAATAATATTGGAAACATGGCCACGTGGACAGCTAACGTCGCAAATTTTAAAATTTAAAAAAATATGCAATGTGGGTCTAGCTATAGCACGTGCTCGCTTATCAACGCTTCCAACTGAGCGTTTCCTAGTAATTATTGATTTATAGCAGTTGTCATAAAAGTTTGCCCCGACTGGGGTTAACTTTTATAACAACTACCCCAGTCGGGGCAAACTTTTATGACAGCTGCTATGAATCAATAACTATGTCCTTAAAGCGGGCTTATGCTTAAAAACCTTATATTAATAATAATAATATTAATTGATTCATAGCAGTTGTCGAAAAAGTTTGCCCCGACTAGGGTTCGAACCCAGAACCTCCGGCTTAACGTGCCATAGCTTTACCAATTAAGCTACCGGGACCACAGAACAAACCTTTACGAAACTGCTATTTGTTGTGACTGTTGACTTTCATGACAACTGCTATGAATCAATAACTATGTCCTTAAAGCGGGCTTATGCTTAAAAAAAAACTAATATTAATAATAATATTAATAATAATAATAATAATAATAATCATCATAACTCAGTTCCAACTATGTCGGGTTGAGTGGTGGTTTTCCACCATTTTCTAGGGCATGAAACTGTAGATACTAAGCTTGCCAGACTCAGTGTTTCTTCCTCATCATCTAACTCCTTCCTCTCCAAAAATTTACTCCACTCTCTTAAATCCTCCCACAGCTTGACTCTTGTCACATGCTCCCACACTTTATCTAATTTTCCAACTCTTCTTGAATTAACCTTTCCCATTTCTCTCTTGGCCTTCCAACTCTTCTTTTCCCCTCCTCTGCTGCTTCAAATTCTCGAATTGGAATCCTATCTCTGCCCATCCTTTTCATATGTCCAAACCATCTTAGATGTTCTCTTCTTCTTAGATGATCTTAGATCTTAGATGTGTGTGTGTGTGTATGTATGTATGTTGTTATATGCATTCAATTATCTGTAGAATTTATCAATGCATAGATGAACTTGGGTACATAAATTATTTGTCAAACAGAATCTTGTACTATTTTTTTTTTCCTATGCCAAAAGCTTGATTTTTCAATAATTTTTCTTCCTGGCTATCCAGTAAATATGTGCTTCCTTCTCTGGCCCGCTCAGGTTATTTGGCAGGGCGTCAATGTCAGATTTTAATGCGGCGCAGCTGAAGAGGTGCGCTCTGTCCTGAAAACCCGATGTACATAGTTTGCAAGTTGCTGGTTCCTTTGTGATTTGAAATCGACTCAGGTGGTGCTGCAGGACATCATGTCCTGTGGCCAGCCGGAACTGCGCTGTTGCCACCTTTCTTGTCCAGGATTTGTCTTTAGGATTTGTACTATAATACTATACTATGTAAGTAGCTAGTGGTATAACAATAATTGTCAATTAGTGTGGAAAAGGCCAACCAGCTAGTTTAGTTTAGATTGGAGAAGGGTTGACAGGTTGGGAAAGCATAGAGAACTTAAAGTCCAGCCTGAAGAGCTGGGGGCAACAAAACATTTCACCTATTGATGGCAACTGCAGCTAATTTAAAGTTGTTTGTTACCCAACCTGTCAACTTTTCTCCAATCTAAACTATAGTGGTATATAACAATTTATGTATGCATAGAAGCAGATACATGATTGTGGAAAGATAGAAAGAAGTGGAAGAATTTGGTTGTGAAACCTAAGCTGACCCTGCCAGAAGTAGGAAGCGGCGATGGATAATGATGATGAGTTTTACAAAACATATAACTAGATAGAGGTAGATAGATATGTATGTACAATGCATAGAAGGTGCATGGTACATGAAATCTATTTAAGTAGATACTTATACTTCTAACTAATCAATGCTCTCACAGGTATTGACTCGTTGAGAGGAATATAAGCAACCTGGGAAACATGCCACATTTAGCAAACAAGTGAAACTGAATGACAGGGTGGAAAAGTTGTTTATTTATTTCATCTTTACTCCAAGCAATTTGCAGAACGCCTTGTGCAAAGCAAATATTTAACCCCAAGCAATCTCCATTTAAAGTGGAATTAAGCGAACCAAATTCAATATGAAATAAACTAGTACCATTTAATAATGGATATATCATCCATAGGTAGAGGTTAAAGTTTTTATTTCTTATACATTTTGTAGAGTGCCATTTGTATAGAATTATCCAATTAGTGGTTAAGAGTGTAATGAAATTCACAATAACTCTCCCATTATCCCTATTGATGGCCTATAGGCATTATTAAAATGGGAAATTGTCAAGGTATGGATTGGATTTAAAAATGTTAAGTAAAATTAACATATCTTACTTTATTAAACAATCATGCCAACGAACAAAATTAAAATTTAATATCTTTTATACACAATAATGTAACAATGGAACAATAAATTACATATTCACATATGCTCCCAAACCAATACGTACATTTAGTGAATGCGGACGGACAACGGACAAATGAGTTGGAAGTGTGAACAACGATAATGATGATGATGATGATGATGATGGGGATGCTGTGATCTGGAAAGTATGTCCTCACACGTGTTTCTCGTTGGGTCTGAAGCACGACACCAGCCACGCGGTGTAGATTACAAACACGACACTGATCGCTATCACCGCGTACATGAAGAGGCTGAGCTCTGGGTTCCGGAACCGGTTCTTGCGCATCCACTCCAGGACCTCATCCTCCTTGGACAGGTCTCCCCGGTAGATGCTGGGGAAGCGCTTCCGGAAGAACACCACTGCAGGGAGGTTGGTAACACCCCACTTCCGGGCGTAGCGGGGGTCGCCCATCTTCACGAAGGTGATGTCCAGCGAGTCTGTCTCGCCATCTATATTCTCCAGCCTGCCTAGCACTTTAGCTCCCTCCTCGGAGTCTTGTTCGTCTGGAGAGAAACACATAGTGTCAGCTCATATCAGTTTATAAATGAATAAAATGAATACCCTGCCCAATGAACTGAGCAGGATAGAAAAGGAGGCAGTCTTATATTGGATACCAAGACAGAAGAATGGCTAAAGAGGCCAACTTTGCACAAGAAAGAAAAAAATAAAATAAAAATAGTATGTATTTAGAGTCTACCCACTCATAGAACTGATTTTCAGTCGGAGACTTAAAGTAAAGTGGGTCCAAACCATCCCTGTCAATAAAGACTCCGTCGATGAACAAATAATGGCCAACAATGTGATCAGTACTTGAAATGAGGACTTTTTGTTGGCTAAGATTCACCCACAGGATGACGTCAGCATCAGCAAAGCTAGTACAGAACAACTTTATCTACACTTATAAATACTAGGAAGCTTCGCAAACACTTTTTCAGGCGCGTTGTAGGATGAGCGTATGTTTTTTAAACGAAAAAAAGCGTAAAATTGCGATTTTCATGAGAAATTATTTTTCGATTGCGCTCAAATTTCACACAAATATATAAATTCATAAAATTTAGGTTCTGTAAAAATATTATTACAATCGGATAAAGCATGTGTTATAAGTCGAAGAATTTTTTTTTTAAAACAAAATAATTAAAAAAGCGTAAAATTGAGATTTTCATGAGAAATTATTTTTTTGATCGCGCTCAAATTTCACACCAATATATTAATTCATAAAATTAAGGTTCTGAGAAAAAATCATTACAATCGGATAAAGCATGTAGGTGTTATAAGTCGAAGAAATTGTTTTAAAACCCCAAAAAATCGTAAAATTGCGATTTTAATGAGAAAAAAATTTTTGATTGCGCTCAAAAACGTGGCAGTTCTAAGTTCAGAGATTTTTAAGGCCTCCAGAAAATTTCATCGCAATTAGAGTATTGGTTTAGCCGGAATCATGTTAACAAACAGACAAAAAAAAACATTCCGGATTTTTTTCTCCAGTGTAGTGAAATGGAATCTTCGTTTTGCTCATCCAATAAATGAAAAAGAAACATGTAATATTTAAACTAGGAAAACGCTTAAGTCCCGCCGCGTTGTTGGATGAGCGTATATGGTGCATTGAGATGCCATGTGTTACGCGGATTTTCTGTTGTTCTGTGAAAAAATCATTACTTAATCGAAGATTTTTTAAATTAAATTAAATTAAATAAAAAATCAACTTAATTTTTATAATTAAAAAATAAAATAAAAAATTAACTTAATTTTGTTAATTAATCGTAATTTTTTAAAAAGAAAAAATCGTAAAATTGCAATTTGTATAAGAAATAATTTTCGATTGCGCTCAAATTTAACACGAACATATTAATTCACGAAATTAAGGTTCTGTGAAAAAATCATTACAATAAGATAAAGCATGTAGGTGTTATAAGTCAAAGAATTGTTTTAGAAAAGAAAAAACCCGTAAAATTTTGATTTTCATGAGAAATAATTTTTCGATACGCTCAAATTTCACACAAATATTAATTCATAAAATTAAGGTTCTGTAAAAAAATCATTACAATCGGATAAAGCATGTAGGTGTTATAAGTCGAAGAAATTTTTTAAAAATCGAAAAAAATCGTAAAATTGTGTGTTTTATGAGAAAAAAGGTCCCGATTGCGCTCAAAAACGTGGCAGTTCTAAGTTCAGAGATTTCGAAGGTCTCCATAAAATTTCATCGCAATCGGAGTATCGGTTTAGCCGGAATCGTGTTAACAAACACACAAAAATACAGAAAAAAAAAAAAAAAAAAAAAAAAACATTCCGGATTTTTTTCTCCAGTGTAGTGAAATGGAATCTTCGCTTCGCTCGCTACGCTCATCCAAATATATTGGGTAACTGCACTTAAAAACAATAGGGTTAGTTCTGAATATTTATTTAGAAAGCTATGCTAGCGCTACCTAGCCTATAGAGAGTTCGTTAGCACTAGGTGACAGACGCAGACAACGATTTCAAAATGCCTATGCTTAAGGGGTATTCACCCGCTCAACTCAAAAAAATATTTCATTCAGGCTAACTAGTTATGAATTTAGAAATTAACAGAAAAATTATTGGGTCCACCATGACCCCCAAAAAATGTCAGTCAAAAAACAGTATTTTTTGAGCTAGGTCCCATCAGTAAAAATCTCCCATATGAAATAACATGGGGATGATCTTTATGCCCCCTGACCTTGGAGGATTTTGATCCCAAAAAATATTGACCATTATTGAGGTACAGTACTCAACAGCCTTTCCTGTAAATCTGCTATATTTTGTTTTGTAATTTGGGCAAGTGGTTCGGTCAAAATATGCTGCTTACCGAGAAGAGGTGTGATTTTGGAATGCATATTTTTTGCGTGTTTGAGTGTACAGTATATTTGTGCACAGTTTCAAGACACGATGTATAAAAGGTCATTTTAGATTTGTACGATGCTATAGTATCTATATGGAACAAAAAAGAAGCAGGTTAAAGACGATTAAAGAAATTTCCCAAAACATAAATTTTCAAAAATTTATTGATTTAAAAAATTGAAAAATTCAAGTAAAATCTCAGTTAAAAGATATAATTTTTTAAACCGTCATTTTAGTTTTTATAGAAATCAATCCAGAAATTAGAAAATCCATCCCAGCAGGGTATCGAACCCCGGTCTCCCGATTGCCGGTAGGCCTAGTATTATGTAAGAGTAGGTGTATAGTATTATGCTTTAGAGCCTATAGATTGTGGTAAAAAATAATTCTTTGGGGTAATAGCCCCTTTGACAATGAAAATAGGGGGTTAAAACGTAGAGATCTGCTTAAATAATAGCTAGTTTCTCATGTAAAATAGTTTAACGAGATTACTTGTTTTTTACAGAATGTGTCATAATATCTAAAAAGTGGAATCACCGACAATTAAATACGCAAACAAACGAAATTTTGATGGCTGTTCTGTATGGTCTTAAATGGGATTGCAGACATCCTCCTAGCGGTTTGTCTGCAAAGAATGAGATGTGTGGTTGTGCGCAATGAAGCCACACACAGGCTAATATTCATAACTAACCCTATCTATAGGGGGCTCCCACAACTTTGATTCATACACCAGCAACATCACCTCTAAGGATCTACTTTCTTACTTTATTAGTGGAGTACTGTAAAATTTGCAGCATTGTTAAAACTAACCCAAGATTTTAAAAATTATTGTTTTCTCAATTTAGAGCGAGAATAAACTAAAATTTTTCAACTGCTAACACAGAAATTGGCACATAATAAACATTAATTAATTATTATTTAATGCAAATTAACAACAATCAACTTAAAACAAATAAACATTTCAATAAGTTTGGAAAAGGCCAATGGCTAGTTTAGT
Organism: Sweltsa coloradensis; assembly: GCA_024449915.1. Classification (NCBI taxonomy): domain Eukaryota; kingdom Metazoa; phylum Arthropoda; class Insecta; order Plecoptera; family Chloroperlidae; genus Sweltsa; species Sweltsa coloradensis. Next base: position 348,119 of record JAMZAV010000448.1, read on the forward strand.
TTAGATTGAGAAGGGTGACAGGTTGGGAAAGCATAGAGAACATAAAGAACATAAAGAACATAAAGCCCAGCCTGGGCTTTATGTTCTCTATGCTTTCCCAACCTGTCAACCCTTCTCCCAAACTAAACCAAATAAACATTTCAATATGAATGTGCATTTTAGAAGCTCTACTGACTTATATGAACAGAATATTAATGATTATGATTGTAAATTGTTTTGAAAATATCACATAAAGATTGGTAACAGTTTTTTTTACACAAGAATGCTGAAATATAAAATTTCAAAAAGAAAATAACTTGAAATAGTAAAACGAATTTAATGGGGAATACTCTACCCTTGCTCTTTGTAAACAGTGTGCTTTAAGACAATGAGAGAATTCCTTTCTTTCTTACCACTCATACATTACTGCATTAAATAAATGGGACTTCCTATGATAGTTTAATATTTTTCCTATGTAGATATTACAGAATCATTCCTATTTGTTCAGTACTTTGGTTTACGTCTAAATTTCTAAATCTAAGCTATTACGTGTACTTCTATAATATACTATGTACTAGTTTTCCCATATTTTCTGTAACATGGATCCGAGTGTATTTTATAAGGTTCAATACAATATTTAAAAACTCTTGTTAGTTTCTGATCCTCACTTAAAGTGGCATTACTACTGCCAACAGTCCCGTTGTTGAAATGACCACCTTGATAAGGTTACCCTTATTATGTCTAGTAAATGTCAGACATGTCCTTCTTTTTAAACGTAAGAATAATATGTTCTCTAGAAATTTCGAGCAACTACGTGGTGGATTGTCAGGAGTTTTTAGAAAATCTGCATTTGGAAAGACAAATTTAATTTCTTCCTTCTGTATAATATTTGTAGATTATGCCTAAAACTAAGCTTGGCTCACACGAGCCCGAAAATAAAGCTAAAAAATCGAGTACTCGCACCCCCCTAATAACAAGTGATTTTTTGTGCTTGCTAGCCAAAAGGGAAAATTATGATTTAAATTGATTGATTGATTTTATTTGTGGCCACATTAAAACAGGATGCAATGTCCCACAAGTGCAATTAACCAAATATTACATAAGGAAACACAACACAACAATATAAAATGTTACAATACAATATAAAATTAGGTAGCCTACACATAAAGATGACAATAATAATGATATAAACATGAATGTGAATGGTGTAGTATGAATGTTTGAGTGTATGATTGTGTGAGTTAGTATGTGAGAATTTATATAAATTGTGGGTGAATGAAAGTGTGACTAACAAGCACAGATAAAGGAGTACCAAAAATAGGGAGCAAAGAGTTAAATGTAATAACACAACGCTTGACCCCGCATTAAAATAGTGGAGGTGCAAAGTATAGACATTATTCAACTTAGGAGGGCTTAGCCCCCCCCCCCCCCCCTCCAAAACAAGTATATGTCAATAGAAGGTAATGTTTGATTTTTATCATGAGACATGAAACACGCGCATATTGATTATTGACGGACGTAAAGTGGTGCATAAAGAGGAGTTTGATTCCTAACGAAAAATAACAAACATAATAATAAACAATAATAATAATAAAAGAATACGTACAAAAGTAGACCGCAATGAATTCGTTCTCGTCTAGAAGCTTATCGAGCATCTTCCGATTGACTTCCTCGATCTCGTTCTTGATCTCGAAGACTTCCTGCGAAGTGAGCCACGACAGGACCTTTTCCTCGTCCAGTAGATCTCCGTCGTAGAGCAAGGGCACACGCTTGCGGAAGTAGAGGAGAGAGGGGGTGTTGATGACGTTGTATCGGGCAGCCGTCTCAGGATCGTCTATCTTGACCATGTCCACGCCATACAGATCGGCCTCACCATCGATCTTCTCCAGGGCCTCGAGAATCTCTTCGCTGTCGTCGTCGTCCTCTTCCACTGCATGCAACAAACAAACAAAACCATTTATATGGTTGCCATACTAGGGCTGCACCTCAATGTTGATGTTCATAATCAATTAAACAAAACAAAACAAAAAAGCAAAAAGGGTGAAATTGAGTATCGTTGATTGTCTAGCTCTGCAATATAATGTTACAGAACACAAGGAAAGAACAAACACACTCATGAGCACAACCATCTAGATGCTTTCCATATTAGGGTCCTACTTCGATACCGCTTTTGATAATCAATTATAATCACTCGCTCACGAAAAGCAGATCACAAAACAAAAACTCTTTTCAAATGTAGGAAATATTTTTAATTTTATATCAATTTTTTAATACATCTTTTAATCAATTATGTACTGATTAATGAATCAACAAACAATATAGTATGTATAATCGGTTATTATCCACTTAAATAGCAATTAGTAATCGATAAATCGATAATTAATACATTAATTTTATGGTATCGATCTAATCAGAGGCATGAGAATATTTCAATGATAGTGCCATATTAATAACTTGAACAAAAGTGTAGCCCGTCCGACTTAGTACTTCTAGACGGAAATACCCACGAAAGATGACGGCCAGGAAAGGTGACTCATCCAAAAGTTGCTTGAACTTCCTGTTATTGAAGGTTAACATGTTCTAGATGGAATCACTCACGGAAGATGACGGACAGGGTGACTCGTCCAACAGCCGCTCGAGCATCTTGTCATTGAAGGTTATATGTTCTAGACATAATCACTCACGGAAGATGACGGACAGGGAAGGTGACTCATCCAACAGTCGCTCGAGCATTCTGTCATTGACGGCCTCGATCTCGTCCGCCAGCTCTCGGTTGTCATCGTCGACCAGCCACTCGAGGACAGACTCCTCGTTCTGGAGATCTCCTTCAAAGATCAGCGGATTCCCGTTCCGGAAGTAAACCATCGCCGGGAATGTCTTGATCGAGTAGCGCTTAGCCAGTTGAGGGTCCTGGATCTTAACCATGTGGATGCCAAACACGTCGCACTCGTCATCGATGTTCTCCAGGCTTTCCAGAATCTGGTCACAGATGTGGCAGTTAAGCTTGTCTGGAACACAATACAACATACATATAGTTTTACTCAAGTGCTAGCAATACATCTTGTAATACAGAGGAGCAGAAAGTTAAAAATTGTAAAAGTAAAAGGCAGGTTTGATTGTTGATATGGCTAGAAGCTGTGAATTAGGTATGGAAATACTAAAATGCAACCTTTAGACGGAACTTAAAACAGTAAAGAGCATTCAGAAACAGGTATCCTGTTTTTGTTTGAAAAATAAATATGACTTTTGTTTTGTACAAAGCAAACTGGTTGAAAATTATTTGAAATTTTAGTTTAAGTAGTGTATTTTTTATTTAACCATAAATGCATGTATCTGGTTATAGCCTACATAGAAGAAACATTATGCTTTTTTTAACATAAGAAAAATATAAATATGATAAGAAAATATTAACAATTCCACCTATGGATGTGTTTCCAGACTATCTAAATCGAGAAATACATTGACATACTCTTTTATGTTACATCACTAAGAAAAACCTTGACTATAACCTTCAGTCAAGACTGCCGCTGATGGATGTATTCTGATTCTATCTCACCAGAGTCGTACAAAACTACCTCTTTTGGATTGGAATATTAAACAACAAAATAGACTGGTAAAAGAAATCTTGAACAGTACTAGGAAAGTTGATTGTTTCTTGAAATGTGTTGTAAAATGCAGGGGTGTAGCCAGTGGTAATATTGAAAATAGTGTCATCATGAAGCAAGGGGTTAATTAATAAGGTGTGTAATTTGACTATTTCAGGTAAGAGTAGGCCTATGGAAGAAGAAAATGGGCTCAAAGTGAGGGTAAGAAGCTGCAAACAATCCAAAGACAGAGCTGGGTATAGACAATATTGCACTAATGTGAGCTATGACAAAAATTATTACTTTACAAAAAGACTTGTCTCGGCCATAAACCGCATGAGTTGCTTAAAAATTAAACTATAACAGAATACGTGAATTCCCTAATAAGCCTATATTATTCAATTGTGATATTTTATTCTTAGACAACAGATAAAAGGGCAAAATTATTAAAGCTCGACACATAAAAGCATATTAATCATAGTTTAAAACAATATAAAATGTTACATAAAACAAGTATTTTAAGATTACAAAATTCAAAAAGTAAAAAGAGAGAAACAAAAATGTAACATTCGGGAGGTCCCGGATTCAAATCCCGTCGAGACCGGCAATCCTGACTGAAGGTTTTTTCCGAGGTTTTCCTCAGTCGTTAATGCGAATGCAAGGGATTGAGTCCTCTTAAACAGCCCTCGGACATCCCTTCACAATTGTCCTATCCGCAACATACCTAATTGCCAATCGGGCATGAATTGCACCCTGGGCAGGCTTCCTACAAAAATATTTATTTAAACCACACTAAACTTAATACCCAAAATGGATTAAGAAATACATAATTATTAACTTAAGGCCGTCAGCGGTGGCACATATGATAAGGGTGCTGGTCCGAAACGTATGGCTCTACACACATGTGGGACATACTTGGGTTCGAATCCCGCATAAGGCCTGTTTTTTGTAATTGTCCTTCATCGTCATCCATAGCTACTCATCGTCTCGAATAGCCTTAGTGCATTACTATGAGATATTAAGCAACAAAAATCATCATCAAATCATTACCTTTAGTTATAAAAAAGTTAACTTAAAGGGGTATTTAACCGCTAAACTCAAAACATATATTTTATTCAGGCTATTCAATAAGTTTGGAAAAGGCCAAATGGCTAGTTTAGTTTAGATTGGAGAAGGGTTGACAGGTTGGGAAAGCATAGAGAACATAGAGCCCAGCCTGAAGGGCTGGGGGCGACACAACTTTTTGCGATGACACTGCGAAGTGACAACAGTGCTCTGGGACATCAGCAGGCACGCAGCTAATTTAAAGTTGTTACACCTTAATCCACGACGCGTTTTGTCCTTCTGGGACTCATCAGGCGGATGGGGCCACGAAAAATCAGCTAACTACAATGCAAAAAAAACTCACAACCATAACCAACCTGTGGTAGGCCACGCAGAAGTAATTCTGGCAAGCATGTTGTCATCATAGCAAGGTTACTTTCACACACACCATTCATACTGTGTGCCCCAGTATGAATGGTGTGTGAAGTAACCTTGCTGATGATGACAACATGCTTGCAGAATTTACTTCTTGCGTGGCCCTACCACAGGTTTGGTTATGTGTTGTGAGTTTTGTTTGCATGTAGTTAACTGATTTTACGTGGCCACCATCCGCCTGATGAGTCCCAGAGGTAAGGACGAAATGCGTCGTGGATTAAGGTAACAACTTTAAATTAGCTGCAGTTGTCATCAGCAGGTGAAAAGTTTTGTCGCCCCCAGCCCTTCAGGCTGGGCTCTATGTTCTCTATGCTTTCCCAACCTGTCAACCCTTCTCCAATCTAAACTTTTATTCAAGCTAACTAGTAATGAATTCAGCAATTAACAGAAAAATTATTGGGGCCACCATGACCTCCCAAAAAATTGTCAAACATGACATTTTTCGAGCTAGGTCCCATCGGCAAAAATCTCCCATAAGAAATAACATGGGGACGATCTTTATGCCCCGTTACATTGGAGGATTTTGATCCCAAAAAAATATTGGCCATTATTGACATACTCTACAGCCTTTTCTGTAAATTCTCCATATTTTGTTTTGTAATTTGGGCTAGTAGTTCGGTCAAAATATACTGATTACCAAGACGGGGTGTGATTTTGGAATGCATATTTTTGCGTGTTTGAGGGTATATTTGGGCACAGTTTCAAGACACGATGTTATAAAGGGGCATTTTAGATTGGTACTATGCTCTAGTATCTATGTGGACCAAAAAAGAAGCAGGTTAAAGCCGATTTTTAAAGAAATTTCCCAAAACATCAATTTTTGCAAATTTATGAATAAAAAAATGGAAAAATTCGTGTTAAATCACAGTTACAAGATGTAATTTTTTAAACTGTCATTTTAGTGTAGTATTGTGCTATAGATCATGTGGTAAAAAATAATTTTTTGAGTACAAATTAAAGCAAAATCTAGTGAACAGGTGATAAGAGTCTGCACTATCGGGATGGCAAGTAGTGGTACTAGTAAGTATATTTATCATATTAGCTATTTTCACAAGTAGCCTACATTAAATAAATCATAGATCACAATGGTAAGTGGTAACACAAACAGGCATAAACAGCTGATTTAAACAAGTGAAGTTTCATATGGTTGATGTCTATTTCTGAATCAATGGCTGATCAGTGGCAGGTACCTTGCATTTGGTTGATGGGAAATTTTTAACATTTTAACATTTTAACATTTTTTAACATCAATATGAGCAAATAAAACTTTGAATGGAATGTGAAGTTTACGTTTGAAGAAGGTCAGAGTCGATGAAGTTATAGTAAAGTATGCATGCATAGGAAAATTACGTCAGTTTCATTACGACTACTTGATAGCATTGAAGTCAAATATTGTTGACACAGTGATCGATGAACATTTATATTTTCATACCAACGAGAAAAAATTGTATTAGATGCACTCAAGTTGTTTAATTTTGATAACATAATTTGGATTCCACACAACACTCTCATACAGTCAACGTGGGGTCAAATCAAGGACACAAACAGTTTTCTTGCAGTTCTGGGTGAAAACTGAGAAGTTAGCAGGAAAATTTCATTTGATAAAGGATAATTTTATTTTGATTGGAGAAGGGTTGACAGATTGGGAAAGAAAAGGGAACATAAATCCCAGCCTGAAGGGCTGGGGGCGACAAAACTTTTCACCTGCTGATGACAACTGCAGCTAATTTAAAGTTGTTACCTTAATCCACGACGTGTTTCGTTTTTCTGGGACTCATCAGGCAGATGGTGGCCACTAAAAATCAGCTAACTACATGCAAACAAAACTCACAACACAACCAAACCTGTGATAGGGCCACGCAAGAAGCAAATTCTGCATGCATGTTGTAATCATGAGCAAGGTTACTTCAAATACCATTCATACTGAGCCACACAGTCAGCACAACCAGTAAAGGAGCTTCCCTCCCAACTAGTGCTCGGAAGACAAAACATCCATGACTCACCCTGGATTCGAACCAGGACCCTTGGCAACAAGAGAAAAGCTGCCCCTTCTGTTGTTGCTCGGCCAGGGTGCCTCTTCATTCATACTTAGAGAAAGGGTTAGAGATAGGAAGGGTGGAAAGTCACACAACAGCACAACCAGTGAGGGGGCTTCCCTCCCAGACTCTGGTGCTTGGGCGACAAAACAACCATGTCTTAACCTGGATTTGAACCAAGACCCGTGGCAACGAGAGAGGCTGCCCTACTAATTGTGACTGGGATCAGAAAACGAAAGGAAAAGACACTACAAGTTGCAAGCTCTTGGCTATGGCACAGGCACATGTGCTATACACGCTCTTGGCTGCAGGTGAAGAGGTTGGTTGGTTGGGAAAAGAAGAGAAGGGTCTAACAGGTTCATCACCTGCTAAAGGATAATGCCAAGAATCCTTAGTGTCTTAGTAGAAACCAACCCAAAGGTGCTCATTAAAAGAAAGATCAGAAGAGATCTCAACACCTATGTCTCGGGCATGCAAACTAGAAGTGTGCAGGTACCCAAAATTTCAGGTACTATTTGGGACTGACACGGTGGTAAAAAAAAAAAACGATTTTTGGATGACAAAAATAAACTTGTGTGGGTTGCTGAAGGGCCAGTTCAGATTGTACATACTTATTGGTCGAGTGGCGGTGCCGGTCCAGAATTAACAGTAGACATACTTGTGTGAATATAATTTATAATGTGAGATTCTTCACTAGTAAAATTCCATTCGTATCCATTTTAACAAGCAATATTTAAGCGAGCGAAGCGAGCGTTTCCATTTGACTCTGCCGGAAAAAATAGTCACTGTTTTTTTTTTTTTTTTTTGTATGTCTCGCGATAACGTTCGAACGGAGGCTCGGATCGAGTTGAAATTTTCACCATCCGCAAGCTTTGTTCTCGATTGAATGCCATTAGTTTTGTGGCAAAATCGTTCAAAAAGTTAAAAAGTTACATTAAGGTTAATCGAAAGCATTTTTTTTTCAAACTCACGGCGACAAAATCTGAGATAGCCAAATCATTTAGAATGTCCGTCCGGTCACGAATATGTTAATTTTATTTTGATCCGATAAGTAGTGTAGATGGAAATTACATTATAACAAAAGTAACGTTGCCATGGCAACGAAAAGACGCGCAAAGTTTCTAATGCACTGCCACCTAGAAGTAATCAAAATACTTTCGAGGAAGCAGTCTATTATTTGTCAACAAAGAGTTTGAATAGTTTTCCCAGGGAGTCAAGGTCCTCTAGATGGCGGTGGATTTTAAAGTAAAGATTTAAACACGGGTTTACCCAAATACCTTGGCAATAATAAATAATACTGGAAACGCGAACGTCGTAAATTTTTAAAATTTAAAAAATGTGCAATGTGGGTCTAGCTATAGCAAGTGCTCGCTTATCAACGCGTCCAACTGAGCGTTTCCTATTATTTTTATAGTGGCAATTTTTTTCCATACTAGACCCAAAAACCTGAAGTAGTTTAGTACCCGATCCCGACTCGAATGTCAAAATCTTTACCTGCACAGTACAAAAAAAACTATTCACCATTCTTGAGAGAGGGTTATTTTATTACATTACAAGCAATAATTTGGAAGATGTCACCTTTCTTCAATTTGCAACTTTTTTATAATAATAGTACACGTAAATATTTTTGACGAAAACAAAACAATCATAGCTATAGTATTTGGATTTCAGTTGAAAACAGATAATAACTTCCTAAATATTGTGCCTTATTAATAAAATAACCATCATAAACCCACGAATAGTTCATAACCTAAATGAACACACAGGTTGTAGTACTTGAACACTCACAGAAATACACTGCTAGGTACTGAGTGTCTTCAACTAGTGCCTCGAGCATGACTCTCGTGATCAACTCGATGCGGTCCTCCACCTTCTGAGTAATGAGCCATTGCAGCACTTCTTCCTCCTCAGTCAAGTCACCCTCAAACACGTTGGGAACCTCGTCCTCAAAGTAAACCAGAGCCGGGAACTCGGATACGCCAAACTCTTCGGCCACCTTGAAGTCCTGCGTCTTGACAAACGTTATTCCGTGGCGGTCGCAATCGTCGTCAATGTTTTCGAGCTCTTCGAGGACTTCTTTGCACTGAGCGCATTCGTCGGTCGTCTTATCTGAAAACAGCAACAACATGTTCAGGCTAGTGTCTCACGCATGCTTCAATTTGTTCTGTGTGGGACTATGTACAAGATACAATAAGATGTAATTGTGTTTTTGGTTGGCCACAAAGCCATGGTTGGTAGTTTTATGAAATAGAATTAGTTTTGAATGAGTTTTGCTATTAAGGTTAGTGTATGTATAATATACTTTTAAACACTGAGCTTCAAAATAATATTTAGTGGAAATGTGTAGTTGAAATCTTTTTTATTAAAATGGGGATAGTTCATTTTAATTGATTAGACCTCATCCGTATGAGGTCCGTATGAGGTTAATTCTTACAAGATTACATTAAATTCACTTATTAAATTTTACAGTGAAAGGTTTTAAATGTATGAGGCCATAAGCTTTTAGTTTAGATAATAAAGTAAGTTAACTCTTCAAGAACAGCTTGTGTCTTGTCTCTTCAAAGTTGAAACATCCAATTTTAAGTTTTGAAGTACAGTAAATAATTGGCGCAAAGACATATACCTAATGTGGTTATGGCTGCTGAAAGAGTTTCTAGAGAACATGTCCGACAAGACCTTCAATCTCTACTTTGTCTCAGTGAACCAGTACTACACCGCCAAATATACCACCGCCTGAATGCCAGTGCAAACTGAAGACTGTTGTTGATGTAATGTTGTAGTACTTTGTGTAAACTGGAGCAAGGAATATTGCCAACAAGGAATATACTAATGTACAGAAGTTAATCTATTTTGTACAACACTGATGGAAGACAGATTTCAAATAAATAATCAAAATACCTCTAGTGACTAATGTAGCAATGAACAGGCATTATTGTTAAAATAAATCGATCAAAATAATTCAAATTCAAAACTACAACACCTCTCCCTGTTAATTAATACGATCGCTGACGTAGAGTGTAGAAAAAACATTCAAATGTAACGTAGAACTTAACACGAGGTCACAAACACCCACTAAAACACTAGACCTGTACCCTGCTACCTGCTTTACGTTCCTACGCTACTACGAGGACAAGTAAGTCGGATGCAGAACACAACGATCTAAGGTACTCTGTCGTGCAGGAGATACAAGTAGGATCAAGTGACGACGACCATGCTAGGTCTAACTAGTGAGCTAGCTACCCTCGACGTGTGTCTCGACCGCCGGGGGTTGCTCTTCGCCTTCTGGGGGCGTCGGCTGTCCGGGTTCCACTTCTTTCTTTTGCCGCAGTTTGCGATAGTGCTTCGAATTGCAAAGATCACATTGCGTCTTGTTCCCTACGGCAATTCACAATAGAACACAATACCTTGCTTGTATGCCTCTTCATTTCAATCGGATGTCTTTTACACAAAGTTTTATTTTACATTTAGACATTCGATTTAGGACCAATTGAAATAATTCTTATTTAAATAAATAAATTAGATTTTCAGCTTATCATTTTTACTATTTAAAAAGTCAATGATTAATAAATAATTTAAGACTGTGAATCAAAATGTTGTATCTTCTTAAAATAAAGAAGTGTACGGTAAATCATAAGAAAAGAAGATAAAGCCAGAAGGGGCAAGCGACTTACAGAAGTAGATTGCCAACGAGTCCGAGCTGTGAATGAGCTTGAGTAGCTCTTCGCCCTCCAGAGCTTCGATGACTTCTCCCGACGGGTCCTGTTGCGTCAGGAGCCAACTGAGAATCTGCTCCTCATCATAGAGATCACCCGCGTAGATGATTGGTTCCTTGGATCCCATCTTGAAGAAGAGAACGGCCGGCAGAGCGAACACTCCCATCTCCTTGGCAAGCAGTTTGTCGTCTATTTTCACGAAATTGATTCCAGCACCATCCGCTTCGTCGTCGATGTGTTCGATCTCGGCCAGAACCCGGCCACATTGTTTACAGTCGTCGCTATCTGCGGAAACGACATTCTCACGTCACCTTACAAGGTAAGTAACATATCTTTTATTGGCAGAGCTCTAGCTTAACTCTTAACTTTACCATACTCTTCTATTATATTTATTGATCTCTAGCAACAGGTTATTATATCATTTATTTATTATAATATTTTAAAAAATCTTCTCAGAAACAACAGCAATGTTAACCCCTTAACTGTGCAATTTATTTTCAGAAGTTGTTCTTCCCCTGTGTATTTATTTTAATGTTAAATGCCCTTATTTAGACTTGAGTTGAAACTATCATTACTTTGCCATTTTTGCAAGTATCTCAATTATTTTTTTTTGATCATCACTGTAATTGAATGAGCGTAGCGAGCGTAGCGAGCGAAGCGAAGATTCCATTTCACTACACTGGGAAAAAAAATCCGGAATGTTTTTTTTTTTTTTTTCTTTCTTTTTGTATTTTTGTGTGTCTGTTAACACGATTCCGGCTAAACCGATACTCCGATTGTGATGAAATTTTATGGAGGCCTTCGAAATCTCTGAACTTAGAACTGCCACGTTTTTGAGCGCAATCGGGAAATTTTTTCTCATAAAAAACGCAATTTTACGATTTTTTTAAATTTTAAAACATTTCTTCGACTTATAACTCCTACATGCTTTATCCGATTGTAATGATTTTTTCACAGAACCTTTATTTTATGAATTAAGATATTCGTGTGAAATTTGAGCGTAATAAAAAAATTATTTCTCATGAAAATCAAAATTTTACGTTTTTTTTTTCTTTTTAAAACAATTCTTTGACTTATAACACCTACGTGCTTTATTCTATTGTAATGATTTTTTCACAGAACCTTAATTTTATGAATTAATATATTTGTGTAAAATTTGAGCGCAATCGAATAACTATTTCTTATGAAAATTTCATTTTTACGATTTTTTCTTTATTAAAAATTACGATTAATTAAAAAAATAAAGTTAATTTTTTATTTAATTTCATTTATTTAAAAAAAATCTTCGACTAATTAATGATTTTTTCACAGAACAACAGTAAAAATCCGCGTAACACATGGCAACTTAGTGCACCAATTACGCTCATCCAACAACGCGGCGGGACTTAAGCGTTTTCCTAGTTAATTAAATCATTCAGTTCACCCTCCAAACTATATCTGAATCTAAAATAACCGACATGTAATGAATATATAAACAACCCTTACGCGACGCCACTATGCACAGATGAAGCAATACGCTCCTATTCCCGTAAGAATAGCCTCGAAAAATCGATCATCTACCACCAACATAACAGAACGAAAATCACTAGAATGAAGACCTCTGCTGCTGGCGATAATACGCGTATATATACGGCATGCACAGACACACGAAGTGGGAAGTGTTGCGGCGCGTATATTTACGGCATGCACAGTACGGATGCCGTTTAGCATGGACGTGTATATACGGCATAAACAGCTAAGGGGTTAATCTTATAATTTTAACTTGAGCTCAGTTAGGTAGGGATGGCCCAATTGTAGTACCTATTGTTGTGGTATTGTTGTTCACAAAATTAAAAATATATTTGGAATGTAATAGGCCTATGTGAATAGAATGGAATAGATACGGTGGGTAGTTGTAGTGTATTGTTATTGTATCAAGAATGCAGGCTTTGCCTACTCAATATTTTATCATTGTCATTTCATACATTTTTATCTAAATAATAGCCGATATATCTTTTCCACACAGTAAAAGGAAATTATGTAACCTGCCCATGCAGGGGCAACCTTCAAGTGACTATCTACATAAAGGATAGTTAGGAAGGAGTGCACAAGGTCCAGCCTGGTAGCATTTTGCCTTTTGACTCTAGCCTTGAGACTACTGTTACGAAATTACACCTAGATCGGTACTTTTATGTTATACAACAAACCCTTTGTATAGATACATAACATAATGAACAGCCGATGGCAGTATCTACCAAAACAGATGATGAACACTCTTTGATAGCCATGTTACAAAGTACATTTTTTTCTTTGTAAGGTTGCTTGATATAACTAGGCCGCTTCGCGAACGCTTTTTTTAGTCGCGTTGATGGATGAGCTTTTTTGTAAGTTTTTACTTTGCGTGGGATCTCTTTACCTTTGCAAGTGCTTTTTGAATCATTGTAGGTGATTGTTGTCAAGTTTCTATTGTTACTTGTTAATTGTTATTATAAATCTAAAAAACTCATATTAAAAGTTAAAACCTTTATTCTATGGATTCTGGCTAACTTTTCCAACTTTTTCTTTCAAAAAGCAAATCACCATTTTTTAATGTCCATGTAAAATACTAACATTGTAGCTCCACTCGTTTGGTCAGAATCGGCCCAAATGTCACGAAAATATCACACTTAAAATCGAAAACAATCGTAATAGTACGACAGTCATGAGAAATATTTCTTCGATTGTACCCAGTGGCGTAACTACCGCCCCGCCAGCCCCCGCGATCGCGGGGGGCCCTGGGGTATGAGGGGCCCGGAACGGGATGATTATATACAGTGTTTTGACTTTAGTCAGACTTTGTCGCCACGCAATACTAAACAAACTGGATGTCTTATTATAAAGGATATCTATATAAGTTCTTGAAAAGCACTCAAAATTTCATAACTTCATTAACGAGTGATTGCACCAGCAGGGTTGGCTGATTCACGAAGTCCCGGATTGAATCCCGTTGGGATCGGAAATCCTGACTGAAGGTTTTTTCCGAGGTTTTCCTCAGTCATTAATGCTAATGCAAGGGATTGAGTGCTCTATAGAACAGCCCTCGGGCATCCCTTTGCAATTGTCCTAGCAAAATATATCCTAGTTATAGACACCTGAAGAGGGACATGCATTGCACCCTTGGGCAGACTTCCCAATAAAACAACACGACTACTTACGAGATAGGTACTGTACGTTATCAAATTATTGATGTGAAATTCAAACATATTACAAATTTTTTTTTCAAATAATATTTCTTAGTGTTCAAAAATATCAAAAATGAAACCGTCCTAAAGTCATAAAGTAAGTTGACCCCCCCCCCAACCCCCCGCCCACAGAGGCTCGTCACTTACACCACCTTTATTATAGAAGGGCCCAAGTGAACTACGTTTGCGGGGGGGGCCCGCACTTAGTAAGTTACGCCACTGAATGTACCCAAAAATGTGGCAGGTCTAAGTTCAGAGATTTCAAAGGTCCCCTCCAGTTTTCATCAAGATCGCATATGCCGTTTGCCCGGTAGAGAGCAAACAAACAGACAAAAATACAAAAAAAACAAACATACAAACAAACAAACAAACAAAAAAACATTGGAGCTAAATTTTTTGAGGGTTCAGTGAAATTGAAGTCTTTGCTTCGCTCATTTAATTACCAAGCAAAGCTCCTGAGTTCAATCCACTGCCAGTGAGAGAGTTACTAGCTCAGCTAATCTCTGTGCGCCATTCTAGTCAAAGATTTTGTGATGCAAGTTGGAGAGTCTTAACAGACGCCTTTGTGATGTGTTTATATCACCTTGGTTTTCCACATTACAAAGGCCCAGCTCTGCAGTATGAGAGATTTTTGCTGCAGTGTTTGTCAAACGAGGAACATCTTTTTACTTTTTAGTTTTTTGAGCGAGCGAAGCGAGCGTCTCCACTTGACTCTTATGGCTCGAATGTCTGTTTTTTTTTTTTTCTGTTACTGCTTCGATACAGGTCGCACCGTTTCTCTGATCGACCTGAAATTTTGCACACATGTACATACCACCTAGGCGGGTTGCTGTATAGTTTTGTGGCAAAATCGTTCAAAAAGTTATAAAGTTACATTAAAGTTAATCGAAAGTTTTTTTTTTCAAACTAAACGGCGACAAAATCTGAGGTGGCCAAATCATTTAGAATGTCCGTCCGATCACGAATATGTTATTTTTATTTTGATCCGATAAGTAGTGTAGATGGAAATTACATTATAACAAAGTCCCGTTACCATGGCAACGGAAAGTCGCACAGCTTTTTTGGCTCATAATAGCGGTCAAACGGAGGCTCGGATCGAGTTGAAATTTTGACCATCAGCAAGTTTCGTTCCCGATTGAATGACATTAGTTTTGTGGCAAAATCGTTTAAAAAGTTATAAAGTTACATTAAAGTTAATCTAAAGTTTTTTTTAAAACTAAACGGCGACAAAATCTGAGGTAGCCAAATCATTTAGAATGTCCGTCCGGTCACGAATATGTTAATTTTATTTTGATCCGATAAGTAGTGTAGATAGAAATTACATTTTAACAAAAGTAACGTTACCATGGCAACGAAAAGTCGCACAAGAATTCTGGTCACTATGTACTGCCACCTAGAAGAAATCAAGAGTAAAATAGTTTTCCCAAAGAAATGATGTCAAGGTCCTCTAGATGGCGGTGGATTTTATCCATTCTCTCCTATTTTACAAATTTTCAGCTAAATTGGTCAAGACCTTAAAGACTTATTGGTATTAACATTATAGGCATGTCGTACTCGGGTCGTGTTGCACGTACCGGTGCTCGCTCAACAACGCGTCCAACTGAGCGTTTTCCTAGTATATACCTCGATACCATTGAGTTACGGGTCTCTACAAAGTGTTTGTTGTCTCAGCTTTTATTATGCATTATTTATGCTCATGTTGACAATGATTTTATGGCTGTAACACTAAATAGAACAATGTTGACAATGACCAAGTGCTTACATTAAAACGGAAAAGGTGCAAAATTGCTATATTTGAGCGAGCGTAGCGAGCGTCTCCACTTGACTCTTATGGCTCGAATGTCTGTTTTTGTTTTTGTTTTTGTTTTTTTCTGTTACTGCTTCGATACAGGTCGCACCGTTTCTCTGATCGACCTGAAATTTTGCACACATGTACATACCACCTAGGCGGGTTGCTGTATAGTTTTTGAACAAAATCCGATCATTGGTTATAAAAAATAAAAAAAATAAAAAAATGTACTGATCGTTATGAAATTTTGCAGGGTCAATAAGTACAACATTCTCTCCTTTTTTCCAAATTTTCAGCTAAATCGGTCAAGACCTTAAAGACTTATTGCTAATCATAATTCGAAAACGATGTTAAAAAATGAAGGAGGCAGTGAAGATACAAAGATACACTTTAGAAGGCATGACGTGAATTAGTACAATGCAAAGATGTTGGAATAGTAAAGTGTACAAATAATGTCAATATCTAGGTAGGCCTACACACAGTGTAGCCTACACTGTGTGGTGGGCCTTATGGGAATGTCGTACTCGGGTCATGTTGCACGTACCGGTGCTCGCTCAACAACGCGTCCAACTGAGCGTTTTCCTAGTTATTTATCACATCTAAAGAATGCAATACAAAATTAAAAGTGTTTCATGATGGCAAAGGGGATTTGTTATAACTATAGCCCTACATGAAACCAAAAAGTGTCAGATATTGTGAGCAGTAGGCCTACCGATACATATTTTATTTGTAACCCTAACTAAGTAAAGGTACTTACTTATTCTTTATTAGTTTAACAAAGTACAAAGAATCATACTGATCATACTTTCATATCATACATACTGATCGGAGGTTTCTTCCGCAAAAGTTTAATTACTCCCTGATTTGCTGTTCCTGATTATTGGCAAACCCCATTCGTTTGAGTGGGATCGTCTAATAAATCAGTTTTTTCTTTTCGTTTTTCTTTTTTAATGTTTTTTTTCTCCCTTTTTTCTTTTTTCCCCCACCACTTTTTTATATTTTATTCATTAATTAATTGCATTTAATATCCTTTTCCAATTTGTTACCAACATTTTTCTGTTTTAATGCATTGTTGTTGTAATATTACTCTTTCAAATATGTATTTACTTAACTGTATTTCATTGTGTCTGCATCTATGTAATTAGATTTATTTAGTTGTTCTCCTTTGTAAATCAGTTTTTTAACTGAATAGGATAGACGTTAAATAAATAAGTAAATTTGAAGCTTTCTTCATACAGTCTACTGACTAGCAAATATAGTCGATAGCCAAACTCAAATCTCCGTCATGAATCGATGTTTTGTAGCATTTTTTATAACTTACAATACACCTTAATATATTGACTTGTAATTTATCTCTAATTAAAGCTTTATGTACATAAACCAAATTGCTATAAATCTGGTAATGTATAGAATAAAATACACCTAAATCTGATTCTGACATTACTAAAATATAATTTTGTGCTGTTCTATAATAATATATTAAGTATTTACCCTCCTCCACCTTATAATAATATGGCACGCACATCCTAATTATTTATTTTTCAATTATATATTTGAGATCCTATCTTGAACAATACTATTGGAACATAACATAGTGTGTACTGTGCATACAGCTTTACTTGTGACATGCACTCACAGAAGAAGACTGCAACATAGTCCGACGTCTGGCGTATCTTCTGGAACATTTTGCGGTTGACTCGCTCGATGTGATCGGACATCTCCATGTTCGCTGGACTGGTGAGCCAATCGAGCAGCTCCTCGTCGTCATCTATGTCCCCGTCGTAGTTGATGTACTTGCCCTTGCGGAAGTATGTGATGCCAGGCGGCGTGCGGTAGCCGTACTTCTTGGCCATGAGACGGTCGCGACACTTGACGATCTTGATGCCATACTCCGCCGCCTCGTCGTCTATCAGCTCCAAATGGCGCAGCACGCGAGGGGACTCTGGATTCTCCTCGTTGTCTGAGGAGGGAATCACTGATTAGTACGAAATTCTTAATCCGAGACTCTTTTTTCTTGGGGGATAAAAAAATCCACAAAAAAATTATTCATAATAATAATTATTTATAATTTTTTTAACCTCATGTATTTAAATGTATGTAAAAAAAGCTTTCTATGCATTACAATTATCTCCCTCTTTCACTTTGTTATTCACTGTAGACAGACATGTGAGTATTCTATAGTGCTGGTATATCTATACACCCCTAAGAACCCTATTTATTTTTAGTTGAATTGTTTTAAGAGCATTTTTCATAATTTATTTTCTCCTTTTTTAGTACGCATTTGGAATTACATAAAAGTATGTTAATGTAGGTAAGACATATACTAGTAACTACTTTAAAAAAAACAAGGTTGACATTAGGAGTGGGTTAAAACAAGAAGTGTACTGTCTCCATATTGTATCATATTGTATGGAGCAATCACCAGAAAGTGCGAGAGAATCGGGGAAGATTGTATGAAAATAATGTATTTCAAACGATCTTCTGGTGTGGGAGAGATGAAGAGAGGTTGCAATCTCAAGTGATTGTGGAGTGTGGTGGCAGGAGAATATGGACTGGTGTTTTGGAAGTGGCAAGAGTGAAACAATGCTGTGACACGAGATAAAGCGAAGAATGTCAGGATTCTACTAGGAGTGACAGATTTTGAAGCAAGTGGAAAATTTTAAGTACGTGGGGAGTATAGTAGCATGCATGAGGATTCAACCAGAGATGGAAGAAGGACACAGCAGCTGTTTGGTTTTCCATCTATCGCGAGATCTCATATGGAACAGAGAAGTACCAAAGAAGTGCAAGGAACCATCTACCAGGGCCTACTTGTTCCATTCTGACATTGCAGCAGAGACTTGGAATATGACAGATGGAGGAGAGTCTTGTGCAGGCTGTAGATATGAAGTTTTTGAGAAGCATTGTGGGTAAGACTAGATGGGACCGATACGGAATGAGGATATCCGAGATCAGTAGGCGTGAGGAATTTAATGGAGCGAATTGGAGAGAGAAGATTAAAGTGGTTCGGACATGTCAAGAGAATGGAAAGATCAAGATTACCGAGAAGGATGATGGAATTGGAAATTCCAGGTAGGAGACCAAGGGGCAGACCACGACAACAATGGCAGAATAGTGTGAGAAAAGATGTAGAACAGCGGGGAGGAGAGTGGAATGTGGTGGAAGAAGAGGAGTGGTGGCAGGACAGAAGAAGATGGAGAGGCCTATCTTCAATGCCGACCCAACGCAGAGTTGGACGTGGCAACAGATAATGATGATGAATAAATAACATCTTCAAAATTATAGTTTGAACATTTAAGCAAATACCAAAAGCAGTCTGGTTGTGTGACTGTGTCAAGCCCACTTCCTTCAGTTGATGGGCTTTACACTTAGTCCTGGCATGCAGTTTGTATCTGTTATCTATTAGCAATGGCTGCAAGGCCACATGAATGAAGCTTGTAAGTCAAGCTAAGAATTATCTGCTGTTATTGTAGCTTTTAACTGAAACATCAACCATCTCTACACATTACCTATCTAGATAAAGGAGGATGGGGGGAGGGTCAACATAGCTTTTGCATCACGCTAATCTGAATGCAAGTAGTATTACCTAAAACACCAAACAGCTCCCCAGGACCAGAGGTTCTGAGATTACAACGGTCTGGCATAATAAATTAAGTAAATTATGGATTTTGCAACAACTGGATATAAGTTTGCTACGTGATTGAAATCTTGCCATAAGTCAAGCTAAGGAAAATCCAGCTCTTAAGGAGGCCTATGCATACTTTCCCTACTGCGTTTAGTGAGAAGTTGAGTACCTAACTGGTGCTATCCACCAACACAACCCTACGATTTTACAGATGTGTCGTGGAGCTCTCTCCAGTGACAAGAGTGGAAAGGCTGGATTTTTTTGAAACACCTTTTTTCTTTTGTGTTAGCCCTGATTTTGGTTGACATGGATAAACCAGTAAATGTAATCGGTGTAAACAGTGGTGTACTCATAGGTCAGGCATAGAGAAATTGCCTAGTTCAGACCACACATAACAGATCGAGGTGGCCATGCAGACTAGCTAGTCCCTATCAATGGCCCTAGACAGGTCTCCACCTCTTAAATTATGTTGTATTTATTTTATGTTATGTATGTAAATATAATATATTTACATATATTGCAATTTTGGCAAGTTAATTTTTTTCTACTTAAAACGAAAGTGGTTTGTGCAGGTTTTAAGTGCACCCATTAAAAGGTTCGTTAGTTTATCCTACCACAAAATGTATTTTTAAGTTAAAAGAATGCCAATCAGCTGGAGAATATTGGTGTGAGGTAGGATCCAACAGCTTACCTTTGAAAAGTGATGGTAGCTGCTGAATTTCTTGATAAATAGATACGGTACATACAAATATATACAAAACACACAGGTCTTGTTCACTAAAGAAAGAAAGAAAGGAAGATCCTTTCTCTCTTGAGTGAACAAGACCTCGTGTCGAAACGTCTTGTGATTTTCTGTGTTTAGTATATATTTGTATGTACCGTATCTATTTATCAAGAAATTCGGCAGCCACCATCACTTTTCGAAGGTAAGCTGTTGGATCCTATCTTACACCAATAATTCAATGTACAAAATATATTGTGGTGGTTACATTTAGGTGTAAAACACCTACAGTAAATGGGGGTAAAAGGTATAATATTTCACATAGAATATTATTTAATAACATAATATAAGTTTTAAATATAATTTATAAATAATTTATGTAATAATAATGTTGATTTTTTTATTAGGATAATAAAGCTAACAGTTGTAAAACGTGGTAGACAAACAAATAAACCTGTTGTGTTCCTCGGACACATGCACTGTACCGAAGTCGTGACGTGACTAGGACGTATTTGTCTGCTTTGGGTGCAAACCCATTGCACACCTCTGGAAAATGCCATAACAGCAAAAAATGTTGAGATAATGATGACTGCTCACAAATGCACCCATTGATGCAGGAAACAAAATAGTAACAGCAACAAGGAGGAATGATCCACAATCAATCCTTGGATGTCATTGCCATGTTTTTATGTTTCAGGTATGCAATCTAAAAGTAAATCAAATGTTCATTATTATATCGAAAGTTTAGACCCTAGAACGCCATGCAAGAGTACGTTGTGGACTCACAAAACATGACTGCGAGGAATTCCTTGGTCTCGATGTACTTGAACAACGTCTCGCGATCGATCTCTTCGATACTCACATCTTCCTTCTGCTTCACCATCCAGTCCAGAACATTTCCCTCGTCCAACAAGTTGCCTGCAAAGGATCATGGGAGACTGACATAGTTCCTGTCGGCATGCAAGTTCGGAGTGTTGGAATGGCTTAGCAACTTTCAACCTTGTAGAAATTATAACACCGCTTTTGATGTTTAGTAATACAAAATAACATTTTATTTGAAATTAGAAAGATTTGTACAGAATTTTAAATATCAAAAAGGAACTTGTTTTTGTGAAATATAAATTACATGCTTTTGTATTACTATCCTATTCCTTCTGGGTCCTGAATGATGAAAGATAAATTGTGACAAATAAAATAAGTATGAATATTTTGTTGATGCCTTGAAGAACCAATGAATGAATTTGGAAACTACTTGCTTGTGGACAGACATACTGAATGAGAATGAAATGAGCAGGACTGTGAACTTTTCAATCAGACGAATCACGAGTTGAAGTGCTGTGTTCGTTTACAAGCGTGAAGCATAATATGATTGTCTTGATGTATACAGAAGAGAGACACAGAATATTATTGCAGAGAAGGAAGAGAAGAAAAGAAGAAGAATGAAGTGCTTTTCATTGCATTGGAGACGGTGGATTGTACTCGTTCGGTTTCGACTGAAATCGGTAAAGTGGATCTTACACACGCATGAAACCGAGCCAAAACAAGCTCGGCATTCGACCATCTTTGGTATCCGTTCAATGCATAGTATTGTTGAGATCCACAATTGCAAAATAAAACAACAAGTGTATTAACAGATTGATGGCATTTTTCACTTAAAGATGAAATTACCACCACCAAATATATTTACCCAACCCGAAAAACAACCCCTTCTTTCCCTTCTTGGATTTCCCGGACTTTTCCGTCGACATTTTTCCCGCTTGTTCGTTTTTCTTCGTTTCTTTTACAGAAGGCTTGTCTTTTGCTGCATATCCACCTCGTTCGTTGGCCACCTTGCTTATCGGCTTAGACGGTTTGCGGACAGGAATGGCCATCTTTTGTTTGACTTCCGGTTTAGCTTTCGATGACTTGGACCCCTTGCCCTTGGTCGGGCAGCATTGATAGGGCTCATAGGACGGGTTGGGACGAGCAGTTTGCCCTCCAAGCCCAAGGAAGAAACAGCCATCGCCTGCAGCAAAAACAGTGAGTCAGTGACACATTCTCAAGCAAAATTACGGTACCACTCCGCTTTTTATGTAACTGTTAAGTAATCCGGCTCATAATTTGATATAATATAAAATTATGTTTGTGTACAGAAACAGCACGCAACGAACAGTTAGTGATTATGACATTCTTAAATGTGCACACAATTAGCAGAAATTTGAAAAGTTGAAAAGTTTTATTGAGATGAGAAGCTATAGTTTATTGCTTGAGATGTGTGTGAAAGTTGCTGCGGACGAGACTGTTTGTTACTGGCCTTATTGCCGCATGCATCCACAGAGACATGCAGACTCGGGTAGTAATGGGTGCATGGTTGGATCTTCCTTCAGTGTTACGTGGGTGGCAGCAGCATTTACCTGAAATAACTCCTTTCTTAACTAACAAATCATTATCATCATCATCATCGTCGTCATCGTCGTCATCTTCATTATCATCCTCATCACTATCGTCGTCATCATCATCATCATACATTTCATCACTGTCGTCATCATCATCATCTTCATCACTATCATCATCATCGTCGTCGTCATCATCATCGTCGTCATTGCCTGCATAAAATTAGTAATGAGCAATTATGCCATGCAAACAATCATAATGCATGATGCAAAAGATGCTTGTGTGAAGTAAAATAAAAATGTTTATAGTACAATATCGTTACTGACAAATTGATTTTAAATTATTAAGAATCAAGCGCCAACAGAAGGAATAGATTATTTAACAAAAGAACAATGGAGAGAGATTCAGTACTGTATTCACAAAAACAAAGAAACCTAGAACATCTTACTTTTTTGGTCAATAAGCCATTCCAGCACTTTGTCTTCGTTCTTAAGTTTACCTAAAAACAGGAATAACAATTTCAATTACATCCCATAATGACATGCAAACAACATTATTGTTCCAATTTAAAAACAAAATCAATTTATGGAACTACCTTGGTTTCAAATTAACATTTTACATATTTTAGTATTTATAGAACACAGTTAAAAAATAATCTTCACAATTGAAAGAAATAAAAAAAAAAAATCCCTGGTAACTACGGGGGTACAAAGTTATAGGGTTTTGAATTCCCGCACCAACTCTCACTGAGGGTCGTGACGTCATGTGGACGTCTTCTATGCCTACGCAGTTTGCAGCATGCTCACCGTAGGCCGCTTCAAAATGGCCGCCTTGTCATTCATATTTATCTCAACTGGTGACTACAAAAATGATTGAACAGGGTTTTGACAAGGCTGACTCCTTAAACCGTAAATGTAAATGCCCTTATGTTAGCTTTTATAACGCAGCATTTTTTCTTTTAATCTAGAAATCTAAACGATAACACAACTGACAGGAGCATGTGGAGTGGTCTGCTAAAGCTTCCTTTGAATCTGCGCCAAACTGCACTGTACCAGATGACGTCACACTACTTTTTGTGTTGTCTTTTGGGGGGAAGCCAGATTCGAATTTTCCACGGTTATTGTTAACATATTTGAGTTCTGGAATGAAGCCTAGTTCCCGATTGCTTAATGTGGTCTGCAATATTTGATGCGTATTATTAAAAACATTTTATTTAAGCCTATACGCTACATATATATATATATATATATATGTTATTTTACACTTAACTTTAACGGAAATAATCACGCAATATTAAAACAAATATTTGTTTTTTTCCGGAATGTGTAAAGTAACATAAACCATGAATCACGAAAGCCTACAACAAAACGTATATAGTATATATAATTTATACAGTAGGCCTACATAATATATTACTGTATAAATGCTTATTACAAAGTCTTGTACCGGTACATTGTTTAAAAAATAATAATTCAAAAAATATCACCATACATGATTAACAAGACTGTGCAACAAGCAAATCATTTTGCCTAACTGATTAAAATAGCAGGTATTGTAAAAGAGAACTTAAAATGAAAATGTATGTGCTAAGTCTAATACTACCAGCTTTGATATAAACTCAACTGAAGCCCATAGTATTTTTTTCACAGCAACAATAATACGTTTCGTAACTTGATTGCAGAACCGCAGAGTTGGCAACATCGGTAAAGAAGATACTGCAAGTCTTTTTAGTTGAGATTCAGAATTCAGTTGCTGCTATAGCATGCCTAGTGGTAAATGACATGAGAAAGCAAGAAAATAATTTCATTAATTTGACATCAAGGCACCTTCCTTAATCATCATAAAATATTATTATAAATTTGAGAGTGTAAAATCAAGTAATATAAATATAAACTCTACCCCTTAGATATTTCAGCTAGTTAATCCTCATTCCCTGCCTGTACATGCAACAAGTTTTGATTGTTGGCAAGTCTTTCACTCTATTTGGCCACGGGAGCGCATTTCAGCGCTATCTACACCCCAGAGCACATTGTTTTGCTTAAACTGCACTTAAAATTCGTACATACATAGTTATTAAATTAACTAGTACTACACCATTACTCTTACATAAATCAGAAAACCACGTTCATAAATCTTTGATATCCCTAAAGTAAAAAAACTAAAAATTAAAAGAAACATAAAAAAGGGCTCGGGGTAAACACTAGTGCTAGAGCACTCCAGTGGACAGTCAGGGAATAGAATCTATCTTATCTTATCTATCTTAAAAAAATAGTATTTAAGTTTTTACACAGAACATATTGAAATAAACTGAAGCCTGTTTAGTTGTATGTAGTTGAAGTAAACATTAATGAATGAGTGATGCAACTCATGTTTTGAGAAAGGAATGACACGTGTCTGCATGTAGGGATTGTTTACCGTTGTACATGATGGGCACCCCAGTCTCGTAGTACACAAGCGCTGGGAAGCTGAAGATGCCGATCTCGGATGCGAGCTTCGAGTCTTTTGACTTGACGAACTGAATGCCAAGGTCGTCGGTGTCGTCGTCGATGGTTTCTAGTTCTTCCAGGATCTCTGGACAGGTCTCACACTTGTCATCGTCTGGAATCAGGGAGAGTTTCAGAAACAAACAAGGCTATGCCTGGATAGCTATCTGAAGATTGGGTGATTTAAAACACAAAAGTGCTAGGCTAGTATCAATTAAATGTTCTGCTGAGCCTACTAGTAAACCTCGGTGTCACAGAAGAAGATAAGAAACGGCTCAATTCCAGGCAAGCACAAGACAAGACCTGCTTGGAACGCCCCTGTATACTTAAAAGTCATTATGTAGAATGTTATGTGGGGTCAGAGAACAAGACAGGAAACATCGTTTCGAATGTGGATAATTATTGGATGAGCGAAGCGAAGACTTCAATTTCACTGACCCCCAAAAACTTAGCTCGGGTGTTTTTTTTTTGTTTTTTTTGTTTTTTTTTGTTTTTTTGTCAGTTTGTTAACTCTCTACCAGGCAAACGGCTTATCCGATCTTGATGAAAATTGGAGGGGACCTTCGAAATCTCTGAACTTAGAGGTGTATTTTTTTTTGGTACAATCGAAGAAATATTTCTCATGAATATCGTACTTTTACGTTTTTTTTTTTTCGATTTTTGGTGCAATATTTTTGTGACATTTGGGCCGATTCTGACCAAACAGGTGGGGTTACAACGTTCATATTTCACATGGACATTAAGGTAATGGTGATGTAGTACCTTTTGAAAGAAAAAGTTGAAAAAGTTAGCCAGAATCCATAGAAATAAAGCTTTTAATATAAGTTTTTTACGGTAAATAACAAATTGACAAGTAACAATAGAAACTTGACAACAATCACCTACAATGCGTAGGCAGCAAAACAAAGCACTTGCAAAAGTAAAGATATCTCACGCAAACTAAAAACTTTAAAAAAATCTCATCCATCAACGCGGCGGGACTTGAGCGTTTTCCTAGTTATGATATCAACACCAATGGGGCAAGATGCCAAATTACATGGATCAGAAGGAACAGGAGTCTTATGGTTACCTGGTTAGGCTAACTAGAAAACACATAATAGCATGAATGATATCATTTGTGGGCATATGAAAAGAAGAATAATACATACAATAAATACAGACAGATAGCTCCAAATTAATGAGTAATCAAATAATCAAGTAATCGCAAACTGATAAGTATCAGTTATCAGCATGCTTTAATTGCTAATTGAGCAAGCGAAGCGAGCGTCTCCACTTGACTCTTATGGCTCGAATGTCTGTTTTTTTTTTTCTTTTTTTTTCTGTTACTGCTTCGATACAGGTCGCACCGTTTCTCTGATCGACCTGAAATTTTGCACACATGTACATACCACCTAGGCGGGTTGCTGTATAGTTTTTGAACAAAATCCGATCGTTGGAAAAAAAAAAAAAAATGTTCCGATCGTTATGAAATTTTGCAGGGTCAATAAGTACACCATTCTCTCCTATTTTCCAATTTTTCAGCTAAATTGGTCAAGACCTTAAGTAGTGTAGATAGAAATAACAAAAGTAACGTTACCATGGCAACGAAAAGTCTCACTATGCACTGCCACCTAGAAGTAATCAAAATACTATCAAGGAAGCAGTGTATTATTTGTTATCAAAGAGTTTTAATAGTTTTCCCAAAGGAATGATGTCAAGGTCCTCTAGATGGCGGTGGATTTTATCCATTCTCTTCTATTTTACAAATTTTCAGCTAAATTGGTCAAGACCTTAAAGACTTATTGGTATGTAACATTATGGGAATGTCGTACTCGGGTCGTGTTGCACGTACCGGTGCTCGCTCAACAACGCGACGGGACTTTAGCGTTTTCCTAGTTAATTTTAATTGTTGCTCTACATATTATATTTTTATTTTCTATTATCCTCTTCTGTTTCAAGCAGACCTTTGATACTTTGAAACCGTGGTAGGCAAAGCTCAGAATTAGCTTTCGCTAGAAGTCCCCAAAAAAATTATTAAGTCAATTTGAAACCCCCCTTAAAATTGTTTAGATAAGTCTCTGATTCAGTTCAGTTTTATTAGCATCGTTCAAGGTTACATTATGTTTCAAATATATACTTCTAGATTTATAAGTATTTTTAAAGGGGTGATGAGAATAACCAAAGTGGGCCCCGTTAAAACAATCCTTAATGTATTGATTCCCTTAGAAGCTTACGGAGAATAATGTTTACAGAAATTCTGATGTGATTTTTTTTAAATCATCACTTTTCTGTCTATCCATCCATTTGTGTGTGTGATACATTCAACGATAAAAAACTAAACATGACATCCGCTTGACATTTGTTATTTTAGTTGACATTGCCCATCAACAAGGATGATAGGCAAGGGGGAGCGGAGCTAAAGTTACAAAAATGTGACATAAAAATACTGGACACCCACTCCACCAACCCAAAATTGACATATAATACCCGGCACCTCCACCAACGCCGAGATATGAACACTGGAAATAATTGTATTATATTATTGTATTCATCTTTGATTATCTGTTTATTGTTAAGTTCATAGATCCGCTCCCTCTTTTGGGAACTCCCTAAGTTGTTCTTGTTCTAGATTAGGATTTCTTTTCCCCCCCCCCCCCCCCAAACAAACAAACAAACAAACAAACTTAAAAAACTTTGCTTCAATACAAAAGGATGACGCAACACATGTAGGGCATATTAAGAACAAATCTCGAAGATTAATTTGATGTAGTACTAAGTTGAGGCTATAATAGGCAAATAGAAACGTAGAATAAAGTGTGACTTTTGAATACTCTTAATAAAATTAGGAGCCTCCAATGGTTCAAATGATTACATTAGACAGACTTTTACAGAAGAGCCTGCAATGGTTCAATCTCCAAATGATGCTTACAGAAGAATACAGCCAGATGTTCCACATCATTGATTAGCACGCGCAGAGTCTTGCGATCAACGTTCTCGATGACGTCGGGCGTCGAGTCATGAAGATCCAGCACCCACTCCAAGATGGCCTCCTCATGCATCAGGTCACCGGGATAGATCTGGCGGAACTTGTTGCGATAGAAGACGAGTGCTGGCAGAGATGGCAGTTCGTATTCCTTGTCGATGCCCTCGTCAGACGTCTTCACGAAGTCAATCTCTTTCTCCTCGCACTCGTCGTCGATGTTTTCCAGTTCGCTGATGATCTTCTGGCTCTTCTTGTCGCCCTCTTTGTCTGCGCAACAATTACACACACCGTTCAACCCTTCCACGAGCTGCTGTCACAAGCTACTCTCTTTCAAAAGATCTTAAATTATAAATTCGATGTAAGAAGTGATTGAAAGTTTTGAAGTAGTGATGCACTTAGTGAGCGAGTGATGCATGTATTATATATTATGTTAGGTATGTAGCTCTGTTGAGGGAATGAACGATAAGTTTAGAATATATTGAATGAAAATTATTATTATTGATCCTCGAAAGTAGCACCAAATGACCACACAACTATAGTTTATGAGAATCTTTACATTTATTAATTGTTCATATCTTGGCATAATATGACGTATTTTTTTTTTCATGTTTAATAAAATTCTAGAATCAATTATCTGTGTTATCTATGTTTGAATATTTTACCAAAACTGTTGGAGCTACAGGGTAAAATGTTCATTAAATGTTTATAATAAATAATACAGTTAATTTTGCAATGTAAAAATCAATTTAAGTTTATAAACATATTAGTAAAGGCAATTAAGTTATTATTTGGGCTAGTGTAGGGTTCACTCCACCAATCAATTAAAAATAAATTTATTTGTATAAATTTATGCCGCTAAATAACCAAGTCTAACGGAACCTAAAAATCACATTAGTACTTGAAACATTTCATTGGAGTGAAGATGTTATAGGGACAGAGTTGGGATCTGCTTACAAAAGAAGACGACAACGTGGCTGTTGTCTTCCAGGGTCTTCTCCAGCATCTTACTGTTGACCTCTTCTATCCGGCCGGGAATCTCCAGAGTTTCCGGATCCGTCAGCCAAGACAACACCTCGTCTTCATCCTCCAGATCGCCTGCAACATTGCATTGCAGTACACTATTAAGTAATCCGTGTTTATAAGACAGAAAAGCCTCCTTATGTCGTTGACCCACGACCTACAACCATCTGCTGTGACCAACTACCACAACACATTGAACATTCTAAGTTTAGTTTCATTTCATTTCAATTTTGATCATCCAGTGGGTACACACATTACATATTTAATGAAATTTAAGGCAGTATCCTTCCCAGAGCTGACCTTTACTGCTGTCGATAGTATTTTGATACTAAAAAATATTATCCCTTTTGTTCAGTACAACTTTCTTATGAGAATTTAGTCAGCTATTTCATGTGCCTAAGATGCTATCCAATAGGGGAAATGTAAGTGTGTGAGTGTGTGTGAACATTGTTTTATTGAGTCGAAACATCATTAAAATAACAAGCTTTCTATCTTGCATTACCAGGATCACTCGTCCAGAAGTATGCCGTCCACGCTCCTAGGCTTGCGTGCAGCCTTTCAGCATGTACCATGAACAGGCTTCTTCAGAGCTAGCTTTTTACACGTACAGCGGAAGGGGTGGGAACCTGCCGTTCATCTTCCGAAGATAATAACTTATAAGAAGTACATGTAGTGGCATTAAAACATAATAATTGTTATTTAGTAAATACTAATAATAAATGAATATAGAAACACCTTCTTTATAAATAAACATGATGAAAATATATAGCTTCATTCAAATTTTTAATAAGTACCATAAAACACAATGACATTTGATTATCTAAGGAGCTTTAAAAGTCGTCAAAACTCACGTAATCGAATCTACAGTTCGAAAATGTTTCCATCAATTTGTGCCCAACCTAAAACACTACCCACCCCAGAACGATTTTGGAATAACCAAGACATTCATATACGCAATTATATTTCTGGGGAGAACAATTTTACAGCAATGTATTAACCCTTATCGTAAGTAAGGGTGACTTATAATGCGACAAAGGCTGATAGGTCCATAGATATTAAACACCTATTGTAGGCTAGATCAGCAGTCATTAATCCACTTCTGTGACAATTTGAAGCCATCTTGAATATGGAAGTTTGCATGTTAATCAAATGGGAGCGATTTGTAGCCCAAATAGTTCTCAAGATTGCCGCCAGGTTGACAGGTAAGCATACTAGCCTTTAACATCAAATGATTAGTAAATTCCTTTATGCAATAGCTTCTTGTTGTTTCTGTTTGTTCAATATCATGCTGCACAAGCTAAAACCATATCAAACAATCCAGTAAAACACTTAAATGCATTAAAAAAGCATAAATTAAAACGCCAAATCGCCATTTTGTTGATGGCAGATTGACTCTTCAATTTGCTACGCTCGCACCTGTGCGGAGGTATTGGAAACTGTGTATCTAGCCTACAATAGGTGTTTAATATCTATGGATATTTCTGTCCACATTAATAGGGAAATAGCCTTGGTTTCAAATTTGCGTTTTACACGTTTTATTATTTATAGAACACAGTTAAATAATCTTCACAATTGAAAGAAATTTCAAAAAAATTAAGTCCTTGGTAACTACGGGTGTACAAAGTTATAGGGTTTTGAATTCCCGCACCAGACTTGCTGATGGAATGTGATGTACAAAGTGCATAAAAACAGCTTTTTACGTAGTTTGCAGCATTTTCACCGTAGGCCGCTTCAAAATGGCCACCTTGTCGCTCATATTCATCTAGACTGCTAACAACCTGGCCAAAGTAGGTTACAAAAATGACTGAACAGGGTATTGACAAGGCTGACTCAACCGTAAATGTCCCCCCTTACCCCCCCCCCCCCTACGCCTTTATGCCCTGACGGTGGCTTTTATAATGCAGCATTTCTTTTAATCTAGAAATCTAAAGAGTAAACGATAACACAACTGACAGGGGCACGGGGAACGATCTGGTATAGCTTCCTTTGCATCTGCGCCCAACTGCATAGACCTCGGTGACGCCACACTACTTTCTGTGTTGTCTTTACTCTTTTGGCAGAAAGCCAGATTCAAATTTTCTTTGTTAATATTGACCATCATACGAACCCGGGAAAAAAATTGTAATTATTTTTTTAGTTGTTTTGACTTATTATTGTTAAAACCCTTTATAGGGCAGTGGTTTCTATATTTACCACCACCTTTCAAAATCTACACAATTAAATCTGACAGTTTTTCATACTTGACACCCGGTCAAAAAGCTGCTTTGTTTTGTTCTGAATTTGTGAATTTTTCTTACTAATTCTAATGATTATTTGTTAAGGATCAAAAATCAGGTAAACGAAACACAAAAACCAATGTCCGGGAGATCTGGTATTGCTTCCTTTAGATCTTGGCCCAACTAGCGAAAAACCTGCAGTGAAAGCCAAAAATCATTTTTGAATTGTCTATTACTCTTTTTGGCAAAAGCCAGATCCAAATTTCTTTTTTAATAATAGACCACAATAAAAACCGAAAAATGTAAATTAATTTTTAATTGTTTTTGACTTATTGTTAACATATTCTAGTTCTGGAATGAAGGCTCGTTCGGTCGTTCCCTATTGCTCACCTAGACTACTTGTCTTGTATGTCCATTCCAGCCGTTTAAAAGAAATTGGTTTTCAACAGATGGTGCCTTTCTTACCTTGGAAGATGATTGGATCTTTGTTTCTAAAGAATGCAAGTGACGGGAAGGACTTGATCCCATTCTTCTTGGCGATGGCCATGTCTTCTGTTGTAACGAAGATGATGCCAGCTTCATCCAACTCATCATCAATGTTCTCAAGCTCTTCAAGAATATTGTCACAGTCTTCGTCCTCTTCGCACTTTCCGCCTGAAACCGAGACACACACACTGACATTCAGTGAGACCCAAGGATGTGCAATTGAAAAACTTTTAAGGAACAACCTGCCAGCGAGTTAAAAACTTTAAAGTCACTTTCATCATCATAGCTCTGTAAAGGCAAATTTTTAGTTTCTAATGTTGAAGATTTATTAATAAAAAAATTAAAAATACATTTTTAGAAAAAGATACTAGCACCCACACCCAGGGCTCGAATTTAACGCTCGCCCGGTCGCCCGAGGCGAGTGTATTGTTGCGCGGGCGAGTAACTTTTGGAAATCACTCGCCCAGCGGGCCCAGCGGGAGTGATTTTTTTGGTGAGCCGTAACATAAATTGCGTGCATTACGTTTCAAACTACGCGGTCAACAAATATGTGGCGGTATTTACAAGGAGTTGATAACCCAAACAAGAAACAGAAACCTAATCCTACTGCAGACAATGCAAAATATGAGAAGAATCGTGTGCGCCTTTTTTCAAGAACGCTGGCTAACAGAACACACGTGGCTACGTTTTGACCAACAACTAAATTCAATGTTTTGTTCTATTTGTGAGATATCTAACGTAGGAGATAAACACGGTACATTTGGAAAGGGAAGACAAATATTACGTAATTAATTACTATTACGAAATTACGTATTTAAGTTATAGTAGTACTAATAGTGGTTTAGAGTTGGAATACGGACTAGTGTTTCTAATTTCGGACTAGTAAATTTACAAGAACACTCGCCAGGAGGGCGAATGCTAAATATTTTAAAATTCAAGCCCTGCCCACACCCAATGCTAACCCTTAGAGCTAGTGTTTAAAGTAGTGATGTGGATTAACTTTAAAATTAAATCTTGGGTCATCACTGGTAAATTTTCAGTTGATACGGTGAATTTAGAAATATGTATTTTATTTTGCTGTAAAATTAAAACTCGGGTAAGTTACCAGTTACTTTACCGGTAAATTTACCATCAAGACGGTAAATTGGGTAATTTGTATGCTGTGCTGAAGCTAGTGTTGTTGACAAGATTAACTAGGAAACGCTCAGTGACGCGATGATAAGCAAGCACGTGCTATAGCTAGACCCACATTGCACATTTTTTTAAATTTAAAATTTACGACGT
Source organism: Sweltsa coloradensis (assembly GCA_024449915.1). Lineage (NCBI taxonomy): Eukaryota > Metazoa > Arthropoda > Insecta > Plecoptera > Chloroperlidae > Sweltsa > Sweltsa coloradensis. Next base: position 381,069 of record JAMZAV010000448.1, read on the forward strand.
TCGCGTTCCAGTATTATTTATATTGCCAAGGTATTTGGGTAAACCCGTGTTTAAATCTTTACTTTAAAATCCACCGCCATATAGAGGACCTTGACTCCTTGGGGGAAACTATTTAAACTCTTGTTGACAAATAATAGACTGCTTCCTCCGAAAGTATTTTGATTACTTCCAGGTGGCAGTGCATTAGAAACTTCGCAGCGTCTTTTCGTTGCCATGGCAACGTTACTTTTGTTATAATGTATTTCCATCTACACTACTTATCGGATCAAAATAAATTAACATATTCGTGACCAGACAGACATTCTAAATGATTTGGCTATCTCAGATTTGTCGCCGTTGAGTTTGAAAAAAAAACTTTCGATTAACTTTAATTACTTTAACTTTTTGAACGATTTTGCCACAATACTAATGGCATTCAATCGAGAACAAGCTTGCGGATGGTGAAAATATCAACTCGATCCGAGCCTCCGTTCGACCGCTATCATGAGCCAAAAAGCTGCACGACTTTCCGTTGCCATGGTAACCTACTTGTTATAATGTAATTCCATCTACACTACTTATCGGATCAAAATAAAATTAACATATTCGTGACCGGACGGACATTCTAAATGATTTGGCCATCTCAGATTTTGTCGCCGTGAAGTTTGAAAAAAAAACTTTCGATTAACTTTAATGTAACTTTTTAACTTTTTGAACGATTTTGCCACAAAACTCATGGCATTCAATCGAGAACAAAGCTTGCGGATGGTGAAAATTTCAACTCGATCGAGCCTCCGTTCGAACGTTATCGCGAGACATACAAACAAAAAAAAACAAACAAACAAACAAACGGAAAAAAAAAACAAAACCAGTGACTATTTTCTCCGGCAGAGTCAAATGGAAACGCTCGCTTCGCTGGCTTAATAAGTAACTTATAACTCAAGTCCAAGTAGTATGTATTTTTTAATATTTGTATGTATTTTTAAATATTAGCTTTGTTACAATTAGGAATTATGGGTCATGGTTCGAATCCAGGGTAAGTCATGGATTTCTTGTCTCCCGAGCACCAGAGAGAGGGGGGAAGCCCCCTTACTGTATGTGCTGACTGTGTGCCCCAGTATGAATGGTGTGTGAAGTAACCTTGCTGATGATGACAACATGCATGCAGAATTTACTTCTTGCGTGGCCCTACCATAGGTTTGGTTATGTGTTGTGAGTTTTGTTTGCATGTAGTTAGCTGATTTTTAGTGGCCACCATCCGCCTGATGAGTCCCAGAAGGACGAAACGCGTTGTGGATTAAGGTAACAAACAACTTTAAATTACTTCTTCTTCTCTTCTTCTTTTCATATGCCAACAATTGACATTATTCATGTCATCATGTGTTTTCTAGTTAGCCAGTAGAGATAGGACTTCTGTTCGCTCCGATCCATGCCATTTGGCATTTTACAGTTGTCATCAGCAGGTGAAAAGTTTTTTCCCCCCCAGCCCTTCAGGCTGGGTTTTATGTTCTTTATGTTCTCTATGCTTTTCCAACCTGTCAACCCTTCTCCAATCATACTAAATATTAGCTTTGTTTAACCAGCTATACTTGATTGCAAGTTTAATAATTGGTGCCAGTATTTTTTACTTTTGTAAAATGGTATTTTGGTATTTTGCATTGTTTAACAAGCTAGTTGCTGACAAGCTGAAAAAGTATTATTATTTTCTAGCATTAGTTTAATATAAAGCCTAGAAGCAGGTATTTGGGGTGAAAATAAAATAAAATTTTTGTTTTTGTGAAAATAATTCAACATTTAGTTTGAAGTTCTGTCTCTCTCCCCCATGATATTGTTTAAATTTTGGGTGTAGGATCTTGCGAAGGACTTGCAGGTTGCAATTAAATGTAGTTATGAGAAGTCAAAGACAGGTATTTGTTAATTTGTGGTGAAACTTATTTGCATCTTTGTTTTTGTTCTGCCCAAAATCTGTGATTGGAGTTGAAAATTATATATAATTATGGTTTTTACTTTTTAGCATTGAAAATTCATTTTTACCAAAAATACCTGCCTACTGGTCTACATTGATAGACCAAAAAATATGTAAAGTCTAAATGAATGTAGGGTATTGCTTGACCAAAGCACTCTTACTGAAGTAGACGACGACGTATTCGTGATCGTCGATAAGCTCCTTGAGTATCTCGTCAGTGACCTCCTCGATGGTTGCCGTGGCCTTCTGTTGGATCAGCCACTTGAGTACCTCATCCTCGTTGAGTAGGTCACCCTCGTATATGGCAGGGATCTTGGACTCGAAGTAGATGAGCGCGGGAAGGTGATCGATGCCATACTCCTTGGCCTCTTCGTCATTGTCTACTCGGACCAACACGATATCCTCTTTGTCAAGGTCGTCGTCGATGTTCTCAAGCTCGTTCAATACACGCATGTCCTGCTTGTCATCTTTGTCGTCTGTGGGAAGGAAACAAAAGAATCTAGTCATTACGTACTATAAAGAAACAAAATAGGAAAACAAACAACTTTAAACTTTTCTATAATAGGATTGAGGAAGTTGATTAAATGCTTCATTAGAGTATTCAATAAATATACGATCGTTATCGTTGATCAAGTTCTTGGAAGTTTTGCAGATAGTCAATTTTGGGATTTTTTCCTTTTACAAAAACTAAATGAACATTAATTGATTGCAAACAATTAGCTATTTTACTGTGTCATACCTCATACTATATTATTAGCACACAATTATGAAGTAGAAGGCATAGGATACTTAATAATTAAGAAACTGATAAAACTTTATGTGAGTGCCCAATGGCTCAGATTATACCAGAGATAAGATTAACCAGGGTAATTATCAATGGGCAGAACCAAGTTAACAGACCTTGATCCTCGTGTTTATTAGCAAAGAAGAATATGAGTCGACACAGTCAACAGGTGAAAGTCAAAGAAATGTGTGCAAATATAAGTAGCTCATAGTTAAATGTACAGGTAAAGTTGTGCTAGGTACTGTAAGAGAACCACAATATTGATGTAGAATTGATTGATTATTAATTATGTATTCTCAATGAGTCAAATGAACAACACCTGTTGACTACATCATGTGTTTATTACAGAGAACAAGTCAGCAAACACAAGTTGGATAGTACACTACCACGTTGCTTAAGAGGTTGTTGGGCTGAACCAGCCACAAGAAATCTTGACTGAAAGGTTTTTGCCAAAGTTTTCCTCAGTCATAGACAAAATAATGCTTGCATTGAGTGGACATCATGTGTGAGTAATTCTCAGTTACTTACTCTAAGCTACTACTTAAAAAAAGAACCACATGAGATGGATCACTCTCAATCAACTCTCCACAGAAGCTACAATGCATCACCGTACTATTCTCTCGGTATAGCCGAGTACTTACAAAAGAGAACTACAAGATATGGAACCTTCTCAATTAACTTCTCCAACATCTCGTCTGTCACTTCAGCGATCTCACTGTGTCTCTTCTGGTGCATCAGCCAGCCAAGCAACTCATCTTCTTTGGTCAGGTCACCTGAAACATACAACTAGCCTGTTTAGTTGCTAAAAAAATTTGTTGATTTACATAATCATGGTAGGTACCTTGTTTGTTAGATTATGGAAACTAACTATAAACATTACAAATGATCAGGTACCCATAGGTTTATAAAAATGGTATTTGGTCATTTATATCTAGGGACCCTGAGAAATAGCACATAAAAAGTTATCATTTTGTTATAAAAAATCTTCAATTTCAGTATAAACTCAAGGTACAGGCACCATTTCGTCATAAAAATAGCACTGCAATTACTATCCTTCAGCGAAATAAAGACATGTTACATATAAACAAATATTTAGGACATGTAATAATGTTCACTTTATTGGAATTAGCTACGCGTGTTCGATAATAATATTTTCAACAGTCATGGTGCAAACTATATGTTAAACAAAAATGTTAATTTCAATGCCCAATTGTCAAATTAATTTAATATTTTGGAGCTAAAACTTACAGAATATTAAGAAAAGTTCCCGATTTTGCTCTATTGTTGCAGAAAAACGTAACTATTGCCTCATTTCGCTACTTAAGGCTATTCGACCGTGTTTTTCTATTTCCCCAAATATGCTACCAAGTCAAAATTTAGTGAATGGCTATGAAACCTGGCTCTATTAGAAAATTATGATATCCAATATGAAAATTTTAAATTTGCGTTAAAAAAATCTGTACACTTGGAATAAATTACCGAATTGGACTAAAATCGATTAAATTACGTAGATTTCACGATTAAAAAAGAAATCAAAATCAATGAAATAATTTAGGAATGCACGTACTGGATCTCATAGATTGATTCTTTATTAACGTTCGTGTAAAATATGATACCAATGTTATGAACCTTTTGCCCGGAAAAAACAGAAAGCTTAGCGCTTAAACTCATCTCCTCGCCAGTCTCTGCAAAAAAGGGGCTTTTACCACCAAAAAGTATTTTTTACCACAAAATCATAGCTAATACTGCACTAAAATGACTATTTAAAAAATGATAATATCTTGTAACTGTGATTTTACAGAAAAAAAATTTGATCCTGAAAAAGGTGAAAATTGGCCTTTTTGGGAATTTCTTAAATCAGCTTTAACCTGATTATTTTTTGTTCCACATAGATACTAGAGCGTAGCACCAATCTAAAATGGCCTTTTAGAACATCGAATCTTGAAACTGTGCACAAATCTACACTCATATATGCAAAAATGTGCATTCCAAAATCACACCCCTTCTTGGTAATCAGCATATTTTGACCGAACCACTTGCCCAAATTACAAAACAACATATAGCGGATTGACGGAAAAGGCTGCCGAGTACGTCAATGATAGCCAATATTTTTTTGGACCAAACTCCTCCAAGGTCACGGGGCATAAAGATCGTCCCCATGTTATTTCTTATGGGAGATTTTGGCCCATGGGACCTACCTAGTTCGAAAATTAACAAGTTTGAACATTTTTTTGCTGGCCATGGTGGATCCAATCATTTTTTTGTTACTTTCTAAATTCTTAACTTGTTAGCCTGAATGAAATATATATTTTGAGTTAAGCAGGTGAATACCCCTTTAAAGGGGCTAAAAACCCCAAAAATTATTTTTTACCACGTGATCTATAGCACAATACTACACTTAAATGACCGTTTAAAAAATTATATCTTGTTACTGTGATTTAACACGAATTTTTTAATTTTTTTGATCCAGAAATTGGCGAAAATTGGTGTTTTGGAAAATTTCCTAAATCGGCTTTAACCTGCTTCTTTTTTGGTCCACATAGATACTAGAGCATAGTACCAATCTAAAATGCCCCTTTATAACATCGTGTCTTGAAACTGTGCCAAAATATACCCTCAAACACGCAAAAATATGCATTCCAAAATCACACCCCATCTTGGTAATCAGCATATTTTGACCAAACTACTTGCCCAAATTACAAAACAAAATATAGAGAATTTACAGAAAAGGTTGTCGAGTATGTCAATAATGGCCAATAATTTTTTGGATCAAAATCCTCCAAGGTCACGGGGCATAAAGATCGTCCCCATGTTATTTCTTATGGGAGATTTTTGCCGATGGGACCTAGCTCGAAAAATGTCATGTTTGACAATTATTTGGGAGGTCATGGTGGCCCCAATAATTTTTCTGTTAATTGCTAAATTCATTACTAGTTAGCCTGAATGAAATATATTTTTTGAGTTTAGCGGTTAAATACCCCTTTAAGTTATTATAAGGCATAGTGGTATAGGCCTACTAGCCTAGTTCCACGTGGTACGGAACTTCAATGTTAATTGTTCAAAGTGCGCCGTTTTCGTGTTAAAAGCGGGCAACATGACTTTTCTAATGTGTTATTTTACGCTGAAACCTAAAACCAATGTTGCCCAAAGGTGACAAAAACTTCGCCCCTTAAACCCAATTGCTTTGGGCAAATGTGTTGAATTTGTAGATATTTAGGGGATCCTAGTTGGTGAACACAATTTTGAAGCTAAAATTTATTCAAAAGTTGGGTTTCATCACAAATCAAATGCCTGAGAATATGTCTAGTCCAAAATTTGAGCTAAACTGGTTAAAAATTAAGTTTAAACACAATAAGCCAAGCAACAAAGGACCATTTGAGACGATTTAGAACAAAAATTCCGGACAAGCTAAATTTTTGCACAGACCTTCTAGAAAGTGTCCTAAATAAAGAGAAAAAAGTCCTCAAAAATCGGTCTGGAGCATTGGCCGCCATTTTGGAAAATGTCTTCACAAAAGTGGTTGTTTTCATATTATCTTCAAAATGGCGGAAGATAGATGAAACATATAAACATATGATGAAACATATATATAGTTTATATTATACAGTTAAAAAAAAGTTGCATGCAAATTTAGACAAAACAAATTTTTGCTGGGATGTGTAGGAGGCTGAAGGCAACGAGGGGGGCAAAATGGATTTTCGGTTTTAGCACACCAAAGTAAGTAAGATCGCGTTCTAAGTACGAGTAAATGAATAAAAGTGTCAAACTTTTGATTTTTTTGGAGGGGTGGAGAATAGGGAGGGGGGGGGGTAGAGCCATTGAACGTCTGGGCAACATGGATTTTCGGTTTTAGCACACCAAAATTAATAAGATCACATTCTAAGTTTGCTTCAACACCCTTTTGGCTAAACCACATGTTTGAACCAGGCTATACAGGAGCCTACATACAAAATATCAAGGTATTGTCTGTGCTACACTTGTACGCAGTATTGTACTTAAGCTCAACAACACATTTTAAATCCTGCATCATAAATCAAGTTTATACCTTCGTATACGTGCGGTATCCTCTTCTCGAAGTATACGAGGGTAGGGAGAGAATCGATACCATACTCCTTTGCTTCAGCATCGTTGTCAATCTTGACAAAAGCTATGTCATTATTGTCACACTCGTCGTCAATGTTTTCCAACTCTGCCAATACCTTTTGACTCTTCTTTTGGTCTTTGTCGTCTGAAAGATACAAATTTGTATAAGCAAGTTTGTTAATTTATTATATAATATACATATCTATTTATTAGCTATATATCTCTTATTGCTTTCAACTTTTATTTTATTGATACAGCAGTTTGAACACAATATTTCAGTAGGCCTACATTGTTTGCAGAAAATTAATAAAAATATGGCGAGTTTGAATTTCTAGTGAATTAATAAAAATGAATTAATAATAAATATTAAAAAATAGGGGTTTATAATTTTGTAATAATATGGTGGCGAAAATATCAGTGTTATGTAAGGCCTATGACTTAGCAACAGCACATAAGCTTGATAACCTAATAAGCCAAAAACGAGGGAAAATAAAAAGAAGACAAACAACAAATATGATGCTTGTGTAATTCTAGTATATAAAGTGTATACTACTTGTAAAATTAGTTTTAGAGCTTCAAAGTTGAACTTATGATTCGTTTCATCGGTGTATGCCCTAATCATTTTCATTTTACGAATATAGTACATGCTAAATCATGTCATTATTAAAAATATTTGGATGGTTATTTGCCCAAGTCAGGGCTGTTGATTGTGAAATACCTTTCTGCTTATTAGAGTAATTGTAACACAGTTTTATAGTATATACTAGTCAAAGGAATAAAATTACACAAAAAGGTATTCAAAATAAAATTTGTTTAATAAAACAAAAAACTAGATGTTTTTTTATGGGGCACTACAGATGTGCAGTTTCCCACCAGCGCTGTAGTTATTGGGGATAGTCGTCTCGACGTAATGGCCTCAACTCACAGAAGAGAACGGCAACGTTGGGCATCTTGTCGATGAGAATGTCCAGCATCTCATCTGTGATATCCTCGATCTCGTCACTCTTGACCTGATGTTCCAGCCAGCTCAGCACCTTCTCCTCGTCTTCCAGGTTCCCGTCGTAAGTTGTCGGGATTCCCTGGAACAGAATGAGACAAGTCTGCATTTCATTCCGTACATTAGGGGAAACCAAGTCGTTTGAAACACACCTTAATAAATTAGCATGTTTACGCGTTTATAGGCCCCCATCAAGTAATGACTATCCCCATATCCCAAATAAATTTTTAAAAGTATTTTAAACACACACTACTGGAAAATGCCTGTGCATTATGGATGCTATACATTTTTTAAACTTGATATTTAAAAATATTGGTACTTGCAGACTATTATTAATAATATGTCTTTTATGGAGAGTTGGCAAATGAAATTGTGACTTAACTCATGTGCATACTTTGCCAATGTAGCATTAGAGATAACAGATTAAGGCTTGATTCCCAATGGACAGCAGTGATGTTTATGGTTTAACCGTTTAAGTACTATATTGATTGATGAAATAAAGCAATTCAATAATGCAATACACCAAACTAAGGGACATCCAGAAACTAGTGGTTACATTTAAATAATAAGCGGGTAGATGCTTGACAATCTTGGGGGTAGGGGTGGATACGCATGTTGTTTAAGGGTTTAAGGATTTTTTCTTTTCATCCGCAAGTAGATTGGAACGTGGAAGGAATTTTTCCAACTCATACATTGCATTTTTGTATAAATTGTTCAGTGTGTTGTGTTACAACATTGTATTGATTTATAATGATTTATATTGGAAAGCAAGAGGGTGGGTGGACACGTCCGCCTACGAAAAAAGTTTACCACTGTCAGAAATCTTTGGTACTATTGCTTAGCCGGTTCCCACTCGAACCCCAGAGTTAAGCAACCTCGGGCGTAGTCAGGGGGAGAGTTGGTGACCTCTCTCCCCTGAAACAGACGTAAACCGCTGGCTAGAGCTGATGGAGTGTTCCAGAGCTAGTGTAACGGCTTTGTTCTCCTCGACGTCTGCTCGGCAGTCCGGGTTAGTGGAGGAACCTATATAACTGTCAAGGTTACACCGTCCTTTCGGATGGAATGTAAAGCCGTTTGTCCCCTTGGTACTTTTCGACAGGAGTAGGCTACATACCGGTACCCGGTTTCCCCTCTCTTCTTCATAATCATACATCGTTGTTAATCATCAGTTGTTATACTGGTCACTCTAAAAAGGCAGAAAATGCTGAATGTGGCCAATTCCTAAATAAATCTAGATAAAATATATGAAGAACAATGATTTGAAAAGAAAAGTCCGATGTAAGACAATGCCAGGTGTTTACACGTCAATAACTCTGCAGAGTGAGTTGAGTGGCATCAACCTGTCACAAGTAAAGTAAATGACAGTGTGTATTTTGTTTTTTACCTTCTCAAAGTAGATGAGTCCAGGAATCTTTTCAACACCATACTCTGTGGCTTCATCTCGGTTGTCGATCTTCACAAACACAACGCCCAATGCGTCGCATTCATCATCGATGTTTTCTAGTTCGGTCAGAACTTTCTGAGACTTTCGGTCATTGTTGTCATCTGAAACCATGCATGGTTACATAAGCATTGGGACAATACACGGTTACATTAACGTTGGGACATTACACACTAAAATTGACTTTGAGAATCGAGACACTCAATGATTACATTAACTACATACTTTACTTACATTAATTTTATGCTGTCTTTGGAGTTGCTACTTTTAAAAAGTAGCATGCTATTGCTTATGCTACTTGCCCTGGAAAAGTAGCTTCTCTACTTGATTGCCAAAATGACTTTTGGCTCCATTTATGTCCATTTGATCATTACTTATCATCAAAAAACACATAGTTTTGTTTCACCTGGCTTATTTTCATTTTGATAGACATTCTTTTAACTTTTAGTCTTTTGAAGGGGTGTTCACCCGCAAAACTAAAAAAATATTTCAATCAGGCTAACAAGTTATGAATTGAGGAAGTAACAGAAAGATTATTGGGTCCACCATGACCCGAAAAAAAATTGTCAAACTTCGTAATTTTCGAGATAGGTCCCATCGGCAAAAATCTCCCATAAGAAATAACATGGGGACGATCTTAATGCTCAGTGACCTTAGAGGATTTTTATCAAAAAAAATATTAGTCAATTTTGAAGTATTGGCAGCCTTTTCTGTAAATCTGCTATATTTTGTTTTGTAATTTGGGCAAGTGTTTCTGTCAAAATATGCTTACTAGCAAGAAAGGGTGTAATTTTAAAAGGCATATTTTTGCGTATTTGGGTGTATATTTGTGCAGAGTTTCAAGACACAATGTTCTAAAGGGCCATTTTAGATTGGTACACGATGCTCCAGTATCTATGTGGAACTAAAAATTAGAAGGCTAAAGCCGATTTAAGAAATTCCCCAAAACGCCAATTTTTGCCAATTTAATGAATTTCAGGATCAAAAAAGTTTTAAAAATTCATGTAAAATCACAGTTAAAAGATATAATTTTTGAAATGGTCAATCAAGTGTAGTATTATGCCATAGATTATGTGGTAAAAAATATTTTTTGGGGGTAATAGCCCCTTTAAGAACTCTAGACCTAGAACCATTGACATTGAACTTTTTATCAACAAAAGGGTTTTACGTGGAAGCAATGCAGACTTTTTACTTTTTTTTACTTTACTTTTAAGCTGGAACTTAAAAAGTAGTGCAAATATTATGCTAAAATGCTCCAAAAATGTAGCATACTACCGCTACAATATGCAACGTAAATTAAGTAGTACGCTACCGGTTCCACTTCAGATAAAAAGCAGCATGTTACAAGTAGCGAGACTGATTTTGTGACTACATAGTACATAGTTATACTAGGCCGCTTTGGGAACACTTTTTCCTAGTCTTGTTAATGGGTGAGTGATGTTGGTTTAATTAATTAAATTAATACCAATTAATAAGGTTTTGTATCGTCATTGTTAACATGTTTAGTTGGATGAGCATAGTAGTGAATACTTAGGCCTACTCTGTGAAAAATAGCTCAGTAGTTTCGATTGGACCCAAAATGGTACCATAATTATCTAAATTCAGTGGCTTTGAATGTTCTTGTAAATTTTTGGAGTAGCTGCTTACCTGGTAGAGAACCAATAATATAAATAATAAAAAAAGTCTTAAAGTATAATTTTCATTAGATATATTCAAAGTTCAGAGATGTCAAAGCACCCATTAAAATTTTGTCAAGATCAGATCATATGGTTTCCCGGTAGAGCACGAACAAACAGATTTTAAAAAACAAAACACACAAGATGTTTTTCTCACGGGAGCAAAATTGAAGTCTTTGCTACGCTCATCTAATTAACATTAATTACCTACACTACATTAGGCTACAGCATTCAAACACTCCACTACAAGAAACTAACTAACCAAAAACAAAGGACTAAGCAACATACGGAAATTGACGGAATACGAACATAGCAATAGAGAGGGGTAACCGGTAACTTATGCTTTTCACTACCATACCAAACAAATAGGAAGGTGAAGGGTGAAGTAAGGTGTTAATAAGGCAAAATTCAAATTCTGGGTTGAGACCTACAAGGAACATTTTGTCATTATTGAGCAGCTATCACCCTATATCTATAATTTGTCAAAAATAAACTTTCCCCAAAATACATAAACTTAAAAATTAAAAAAAATTAAAATTGTACTATTTAGAGTCTACCCACTCATCAGTTATATAACTGATTTTTAGTGGGGGACAGTAAATCAAAGCGACCAAGCCAAACCCTGTAGGCCCCGACGCAATCAACAAGTGAGCGATAACCAACCAACAATCGATATTTTCAATAGAAAATATAGCAATCAGTGGTATGGACTGTGCAAACACCCACGGATCAACGCTAGAGAATCAACAAGGCCGAATCAGAACAACTTTGAATTTATTATGTGCTTCGTTGCTAGGACGGCTCCAAAGTCACCGTTTACAAACTCCTAAGACAAGAAGGACTTAAGTCCATCTGACCATCATCCATCATCTGACTTTGGCAGGAATCGAACCCCGGACCTTCTGCATTGGAAGCAGATACGCAAACCACAAGGCCAAAAAGCCACACAAACAGTCCTTACTATTGTTCAGATTACATGTGTAGGCCCTATCATTCCTTATCCTCTGCAGAATGCCCAGCACATCGTACTTACTGCTTGGCCAAGTCATGCGTGGTCATGGGTAGAGTGGGTGACCGCTCTACCCTGAAACTCACGTATACCGCTGGTTAGAGCAGATGGAGGGTTCAAAAGCTAGTGTAACGGCTTCGTTCTCCTTGACGTCTGCTCGGCAGTCCGGGTTAGTGGAGGAACCTATATGACTGTCAAAGTTACACCGTCCTGTCGGATGGGACGTTAAGCCGTTGGTTCCCTTGGTACTTTTCGAAAGGAGTAGGCTACGTGCCGGTACCGGGTTTCCCCTCCTCCCTTCTGTTCATACTTCATCCTCATCTATCACCACTCATCGTCTCGATTAGCCAAAGTGCATAAATATGAGACGTTAAGCAATATTCAATCAATCAAATCAATTGAAAAGGATCATGGAGGGCCTACACTATACAAATAAAGAGATTGAGGGAAAGGTTTCACCTCTCATTCAATGTAAATAAATAAGTGAAATAAATGTAAATATAAATGTATATTTTGCCATAGTGTTTCTTGCATTAAGATAAACTATAACCCTCGCGCATACCTGTGCTAGCAATGGTGTTGGGTAACAACATAAATAATATTTAGTGGATGATCAGTTCAAACTTCAAAGGCAGCAGAATATTATTGCAGTACTGTTCCAATCCATCAGATCTATAGGGTCTAATGCATTAACAATCCAGAAGCTATTATACTTGCTCCAACGAAAGAATGCAGATGCTTGGTAGTAGTGGGGTCAGAATGAATGTGCGGTAAATGGAATGTCTCTTTTGTGTATGAAAGAGAAATATCGGTACTTGTTCATTAATGGGACCCCCTCAATTTTTTGTTAATTAGTCCCCCCCCATCGTCGTTTTTTTTACTTATTTCTGTTTACAATAAATAATTACAACTTGCAAGGAGTTGAATATGACTTAGACAGTGAACTTGACTCACACGTTCAACGTGACTCAGGCGAGTTCATCCATTGGAACGCGTAGGTCTACATGAGAGCAGTCGTCGCCGTGCAGCTGACATTGACGTTCACGGACATCAAATGAACCTTCAAAACCTTTAACGTCGCTATTTTAAACGAAAAAAGTACTTTTCCATTGACAGTCCTTTATATTTAAAATAGCGACGTTAAAGGTTTTGTAGGTGGAGTATGTTGGCATAGGCCGTGTCACTCCTGGCGCAAAGTATGTAGCCGGAAAGGATGTTTTCGAGGCTTTGTTCGAAATAATTGTGTTTTCCTGACCTCCTGAAACTCAGATGGAGTAGATGTAGTAGTTATATCCCCCCAAAATACAAAAATTTGTAAAAAAAACGGCAGCCAAGCTCTCCTTCCAAAGTCTTCGGCTATGAATGCTGTGAGATATAGAAGTTGAGCCAAGCATTTCATTCTTTCTCCCTAGTTTCGCATTGAAAAGAAGTAAGATCATTTCGCCTGTTGACGAGCGCCAAGCCAACCATTTTCGTGGTAAAAAAAGTTAAAATTTTAAACTCAAAATCATAAAAAAATTACTTGGCCATTGACTTTTTAGAGTCCTCGTACCAAAATCAATAGCCAAGTAATTTTTTTTATGATTTTGAGTTTAAAATTTTAACTTTTTTACCACGAAAATGGTTGGCTTGGCGCTCGTCAACAGGCGAAATGATCTTACTTCTTTTCAATGCGAAACTAGGGAGAAAGAATGAAATGCTTGGCTCAACTTCTATATCTCACAGCATTCACAGCCGAAGACTTTGGAAGGAGAGCTTGGCTGCCGTTTTTTTACAAATTTTTGTATTTTGGGGGGATATCACATCTTTTTGTTGTTTGTTTCATAGCAAAGCTTGAAATATGTGAAATACGTGTAAAGGTGGATACAGTGCCTTTAACCATTTTTTTTTTGTTTTCAATCTGTAGGCCTAGTTGGCAATATTCAATGTTTTTATTAAATTTAATATGGTTAATGTCGTCTTGGGTTTTTGTGTGAATGATTTGTTGACCGGACTATAACACATTGACGCATAATTGTAATCAGCAATTAAAATATTAAAAATTGTAATAAATACAACATAACGTTTTTCCCAAAGTAAAGAGTGGTAGGGAACAGTGGGGGTGAAATATCGCTTGTCTCCTGGCGGATTATTATGTACCAGTCCACCATGCCAAATTTCATGCTGATAACTCATTCGGTACCTTTATGGTGAATGCTGGAAATCAAGGTAAAAATAATATAAACTATTAGGGATGGGGGTTGAAAAAGTGTTGTTTAGGAAATGAGAATAGGCTTATTGGGTTAAAACACATTAAAACATAATTTACTATTTTGAATAAAAAACAATTTTGGGTAAGAGATTGAATTATTCTAATTTTAGGGGATGATTAAGGGGATGTTGGGGGTGTAATATCGCTTGCATCACGACGAATTATTTTTTATATTAGTATGTAACATCATGCCAAATTCCATGCCGATAACTCATTAGGTACCTTCATGGTGAATGCTGGAAATCAAGGTAAAAATAATATAAACTATAAGGGATGGGGGTTGAAAAAATGTGGTTTAGGAAATGAGAATAGGCCGATTGGATTAAAACACATTAAAACATAATTTTAATAACCACCTAATTTGAATAAAACATCAATTTTAGATTAGAGCTATGAATTTTTCCAATTTAAGGGGGTGTTGAGGGTGGAATATCGCTTGCCTCTCGGCGGATTATTTTTCATATTATTATGAACCATAATGACAAATTTCATGATTATAACTCATTAGGTGCCTTCGTGGTGAATGCTGGAAATCAAGATAAAAATAATATAAACTATTAGGGATGGGGGTTGACAAAATGTGGTTTATATAATGAAAATATGCCGATTGGGTTAAAACACATTAAAACATAATTTTAATAACTAATTTAAATAAAAATTCAATTTTAGGTTAGAGCTATGAATTATTCCAATTTTAGGGGATTATTATAGGGGTGGAATATCGCTTGCCTCTCGGCGAATGATTTTTCATATAAGTGCATCATGCCAAATTTCATGTGATACTCTTAGGTCTTCATGGTGAATGTGAAATCAGGTAAAATAATATAACTATAGGATGGGGTTGAAAAAATGATATAGAATAGAATAGCATTGTTAAGCACTAACATATTTAATAACTGAAAAAAATTTTTGGTTCGAGTTATCAATTTTCAATTTTAGGGGATGATTTAGGGGTGTTGGAGGTGAAATATCGCTTGCCTCTCGGCGATTGATTTTTCATATTAGTATGTACCATCATGCCAAATTTCATGCTGATAACTCATTAGGTGCCTTCATGGTGAATGCTGGAAATCAAGGTTAAAATAATATAAACTATAAGGGATGGGGGTTGAAAAAATGTGGTTTAGGAAATGAGAATAGGCCGATTGGGTTAAAACACATTAAAACATAATTTTAATAACTAATTTGAATAAAACATCAATTTTAGATTAGAGCTATGAATTATTCCAGTTTTAGGGGGTGTTGGGTTTGGAATATCGCTTAATTGCCTCTCGGCGGATTATTTTTCATATTATTATGTACCATCATGTCAAATTTCATGATGATAACTCATTAGGTGCCTTCGTGGTGAATGCTGGAAATCAAGGTAAAAATAATATAAACTATTAGGGATGGGGGTTGACAAAATGTGGTTTATATAATGAGAATAGACCGATTGGGTTAAAACACATAAGAACATAATTTTAATAACTAATTTGACGAAAAATTCAATTTTGGGTTAGAGCTATGAATTATTTTAATTTTAGGGGATGATTTAGGGGGTGTTGGGGGTGGAATATTGCTTGTCTCTCGGCGGAAGTTTGTGAGTCTGAGGTACATCTAAGTGTGGTCCAAATTTCATAGTTCTAAGATGTACCGTTTTCTCTGAAGGCTCTTATTCCTCTCTGGCAGAATCCACTACCCCCCCAACCAGCCAGCCGGACGATTATCGTCGATATTTACGCACTTTTTTAACACAGAACTGGTAATCGGATCGGGCTGATTTTTTTTTTTGGTATGTCATGGACCACATATCAGGTCATATACCGAGTTTCAAGATTGTAAATCTTTCGGGACGGCGTGTGCAGATAGCTGAAAACCCCCCAACTCGGGTAGGAGTAAACAGGGTCGAGTTAGTCATCGCCTTCTAGCAGTCGCGTGCGCTTGGCTGCGGGCGAACGACCGTCGCCCTAGATGATTGTCTAATGAAATGTTTTTATTGAACTTTTACATTTTTTGGAGGGGGTCCCGTTAATGAACAAGTACCGAAATATCTTTTACCAACGCAAGCACACAGAGTTCCTCCGTGTGCTTGATCCACCCTGAGCTAGCAAGAATAGAATTGACAAAGTTGTTGTGTTGGGAAAACAATTTCAAGCCACCTGCATTCTTTCGTTGGGACCACTATAAGTTTACCGTCTCGGTAGCTTAGGGGTAAAGTATATGACCGGCAATCGGTAGACCTGGGTTCGATACCGGGCTGAGATTGATTTTCCCCCATTTTTAGTTAGTATCATGATGGGAGGCAAGTGTTGACTCACAGAAGAGAACGGCCATGTTCTGTCCGTCCTTGATGAGACGGTCCAGCATCTCGTCCGTGACGTCCTCGATCTCGTCCTTCTCGAGCTGCTCGACCAGCCACTCGAGAATCTCGTCCTCGTTCTCGAGGTCGCCGTCGTAGACGTTCGGTATCCGCTTCTCGAAGTAGACCAGCGCGGGGACGTCGTCGATGCCGAAGTCTTTGGCCGCAGACACGTCGTCGATCTTGACGAACTGGATGCCATGTTTGTCGCAGTCGTCGTCAATCGTTTCTAGTTCGGCCAGGACCTGCATCGAGTCCTCGTCGTCGTTGTCATCTGAGGGGAGGAACAACACATTGTACACGTGGTCTGCTCCGGGACCGAAACAAGTGCTCAACGTGTCTTGTGAAAAGTGAAGACAATTGACAAAATTGTATACTCAAACTAAGTATGCAGTATAAACCTAATTAAGATAAAAATAAATAAACTCAAAATTAAATTAATGTAAAATATTGGTTGTACAAATTGATTTGACTAGTTTATGTGCCCTTATGATGAAATAAATGAAATCCTAAATTGGCTTTTGGCCGTTATGGAAGTTACAATTAGAAAGCCTTCATTACCTGGCATTCTGCCAAAATGTGTACACAAAGTATGAAGCTAATTTCTAATTTAATGAATCACACTCAGTCATTAAAACAGTCCGCTCAACTCATTCCCATTAGTCAATTATGCAAGTAGTTGGCAGATGACACATAGATAGCTTGTGCAAACCATTCAACTGCAGTTGGTAAGAAATAGACTATTCATCAAGTCAAGTTGGATATGCGAACGAGACTTACAGAAGAGGACAACCAAGTTGTCGATGGACTCAATCAAGGTCTCCAAAGTCTTGGCTGTGACATCTTCTATGACATCTTCTTCATCCCCCGTAGACTTGTTTTGAACCAGCCACTCTAGGACGTCCTCTTCCCTTGTCAGTTCGCCTAAAATACAAGATCAGAGTAAACAACATCAGTCAGGAAGGCATTCATAACTTTTTTAAAGTTATAAATTTAGAAAGTTGATCTTGGTAGTTAGACCTATACTCGAAACTTTCACTGGTAAATGATGAGGATTTGATGGCAGCAGTAAACCATGTTTAGAAAAATGTTATCAGTAAACTAAAGTTGCTTTGATAAATGATGGTATTTGATGCCAGTACAGACCTATACAGACCAGTACATACCCAGTAAACCAGGAAATAAACTAACTCTGGTAAATGATGGGGATCTGATGTCTGTAGTAAACCAGGGAATAAGTTTACTCTGGTAAATGATGGGATCTGATGTCTGTAGTAAACCAGGGAATAAGCTTACTCTGGTAAATGATGGGGATCTGATGTCTGTAGTAAACCAGGGCTGGCAAGTCTCCCAAGTTGTATTCCTCAGCCAGGTCCTCGTCAGCGATCTTCACGAATCCAATGCCGAGTTGGTCAGCCTCGTCGTCAATGTTCTCTAGTTCCATCAATGCTTTCACACACTTTTTGCATTCTGGCTTGTCTAAAATGCACAGCAAACAGTTAGTTTCGTCTTGGAATCTATGTGAATTATGCTTAAATTGCCTCCCTAACGTTTAATCAATTGAAATTAAGGCGAATCTCGATGTAGTTAATGACTAGGCTGTAAATCTTGGCACGGCTTCAAACATCCAAAGTCAACTTTCAATTTGGAGTGAACACATAATGCTTTATCTACTAACACGTTGCGTGTTTTAACAATAGAATATGCTTCATTCCGGACGGCTCAAGTCTGCCAAGCAGTCCGACAAATACCTTGCAAGAAGCTAATCTTGGAGCCTCGATTAGTGGGGCAGCGTGTTTACCATCACTCCCCCACATGCATATTCCGCTCAAGCAGCCGGCACCACTATGTTCCGTACTTCCCTTTACCTAATGCTTGGAACGTCTGCTAACAGTTATGATCCCCCAAATGTCACATAAATCAAGGACGCTAGACCATGCACACAGCAGCAAGTACAACAGTTTTGGCACGATTGCGAGAGATGCACTAGTTGTATGAATGTTTGATAATGTAATCCAGTAGAGAAAAACTGAAACTTGTTTTTTATGTTTCACTTTCCTAATTTAATTGATCAAACTGATAGCTCATCTGAATACTAAGTCAGAAACTTCCCATCGAGTATCGATTGCAAGTTTTCGACGTTTAGCGTTCTTTAACATTATCCTTGGTACTTTCACGCTGTTTAAATATTTGTGAAATTATAGGCAAGTCTAAATCCCACGAAATATAATTCGGTTTCACTTGTGGCTGATTAACGTGATCAAATTCTAATCAGAGATCGCAAATTTGTAAAATTACATTAATTACAAATTTTGTCAGTACCTATTTTACCGAGGTTATCAGACAAAGTCGTCAGTCGACTTCATTAATTTAATTAGGCTTGAAAATTATTTCGCGAACTTTTATGTCTGCTAAATACATAACCTGGAAGTAATAACGGCCTACTTCTAAATAATATACCAGTCAATAGGTAAACAATTAAACAACATATTATAAGATGATATTTTAAATATGATTTATTACATACACGACAACGACATACGTTTCTTATGAACTCAAAATAACAACAGATTATGATTGTGTTGGTTTACATTTGATTGCGCTCGTTCTTGATGCCAGAATAGTGATGAAAGCATGTGTCATGGGATGCCAGGTTGTAAATAACATTTTCAAATTGATTGAGGAGATTAATTCAAAAAGTCTTGTTACAACTGCTAGAACTTGATTTTGGAAAGTCCTCGATGACACGTATATTGCGGCTCGTTTCTTTTTGGCTATTACGTTTAATTAAGAATATAAGCAGTCAATTGAACGATAGCTCTTAGTTCGTCTTGGAAAGCATGTGAGCCACCACCTTAAACTTTACAAAGTTTGTAACCCAGACTCACAATGAGTTGAGGTTTTCTCCAGAAAGTGGGGAGTTCATTCCCGCCAAATAATCCAAACTGAAATGGTTCATGCAAAACAACATGTATATAACAAGTGTTAGCCAGAATTCTCGCTTATATTTGACAATATAACAGTAAGACAACGCAAAGAATGTTAAGCTATTGTTGTAATTAGTAATGACAAAACCAAGTGAAAATGTTTTTGTGTTATAGTTTCTGCCCAACAAGCCGCCTTGGGGGTAGAACAACCAATGAATTTTGATATAAGCCAGAATCTAGCAACACTTGCGTGGTGAGTAGCGTCTATTACCTATGTTAGGTATGTATATGGCTGAAAAGTTGTTGTAAATGAGCTGAAAAAGTTGAATTAGAAAACTAAAATAAAGGATAAAACAAACATAATAGAGAAAAATAACCTACAATACATGAAGAAGCAACAGCTAAAGCATAAACAATGTGCGTTAGGTGTGCACATCGTGTCAAGGTCAAAGGTCAACTAGGTCCGAGTGTTGAACTCTGCAGATTGGTTATAAAGCTAAAGCTGTTAATGAAACCGGTGACTGATTCTGTGTGTTTTACTTACTAGAGCTATTCGGTGGACATGTCTTCGTGTCGGGACCTGAGTGAACAGAACAATAGTGTGTTGAGTGGGAGAAGATGTAGCACAGTGAACACATGGCAAGACAAACACAGGTTATAACATACAACAGTGTGTGAGTGGGAGAAGATGTAGACACATGGCAAGACAAACACAGGTTATAACATACAACAGTGTGTGAGTGGGTGTGGATTTAGGCAAAGTTATTAAAAAGACAAGTATAATATCTCATAGAGGAGTTTCGACGTAGAATGGTGCTTCACCGAAACTCCGCCAGGAGATTCACAGAACTTGGATTTAGGCAGACTGATCTAGGCAGACTGGGACAGTGGACACAACAAGACAAACAGGACGAGGGCACAGTGGTGACACTATAGTAGGATTGTTGGAAGAGGTAGTACAGAAAGTAAGAAGATAACATACAGTGTGGCTGTATACATATGATAACATAAAATACATCGTTGGAATGTGAGAATACGCTTTTATGTCGAAAGAGTGATTGTTAGAAGGTGAATTACTAATAGAAGGTAGAAACCGTTGTAAGACGATACCATATAGTATGGTTGTGTGAAGATGATTCGAAAGTAAAGTTGTAGGCCGTACATAGCATGATTGTCAGAAGATGACAATGGTATGTAAGTTTGTAGATATTATGATTGTAAGATGACAATTGAAAGTATTCTTGTAAATAGCATGATTATAAGAAGATGACAAAACGCAGCATGAATGTAAGAGATGAATGTATGACATGAAGATGATGATGACATCATGATTGTAAAAAGATGATAACATACAGCATGATTTTAATTTAAGATGATTAGGAAATAGGAAGTACTGTTGTAGATATCATTTTAAGACAATGAAGATTGAGAGTATGGTTGTACCAAGGTTCTACAAAGAATTAAAAGATGTTGACAGATAGATTGAATGTAAAAGAAATCATTGGAAATTCGGTTGTACACATCATGATTGTAAAAAAAATCTGAACAAAGCATGATAATGATAATGAGATGATGTCAATTACAGTGTTGTATACAGCCTGATTATAAAAAGTTCATCATTGGAAGTACGGTTGTAGGCTACACAACTTAAATTTAAGATGATAACAGAAAGTGTGGTAGTCAGAAGATGTGTAAGAAAGTTATGACTATTAAAACCAGGTTGAATTAACCATGAACAGTGGCAATGAATTTAAATAAACGTGGATACATTTAGTAACTATAACTATGATAACTGTGTTTATGTGTAATGTTTATCTATCTTTATGTATATGGACAAATTGTCTGGAATAAAACATGTTTCATAATTTACATAGCCCCCACCCTTCCCCAGGACGGAATATTAGAAACGTGAATCGTTTCTATTATGAAACACTTTATTACATTTCCGGTTCCAGACGGTCCAAATCTAATGGTATTCCTTTAGGAAAGACTAATAAAATTGGCAAATTCAGTTAAAAATTAAGCTGTCTGTACTATCCATTATATGAAAGGTTTAACAAATTGTGTTAACAGAGTTTGTGCCGCGGGGCAGGAGGTTAGGAAGTGTGACCACATGGACGTTTTGACTATTGTCATTTTCAGTTCTTCGACGGTCCAAATCTTGTGTCAAAGTTGACAATTTCTTTAGACTGTAGAAAATATACATAAGAAATATTTCAAGAGTGCAATGACTTACAGAATAGCACTGCCACGTAGTCAGTATCATCGACAATCTTCTTGAGAATCCTCGAGTTAACTTCCTCTATCCGGTCCGGGAGATCCATCGCTTCTAAGCTGGTCAGGAAGTCCAAGACATTCTCTTCGTCCATCAGGTCGCCTCCATGACGTAGGCCTATGTCATGACGTTCACAAAGAAGACAAGTGTATACAAACTCAACTTTATTCATATGCCAGTCATAAAAAAATCAGCGCTACAATAGACTCAAAGTTGTATTGAGAGGTAGGTAAGTTGGTGCACTAATGTTTAAGGGAAATTTGGAACTCGCTAACAAAACTCGCTGCAAAATCTTCACGCGCGCACTAGCAGTTAAAGCTGTTGAGCAGACCACCTGCAGCAAACTGCCCTACAGGCAGTGCATTGAAGTTTCGATACTGTATGATTGTTATAGTGTGGTTTGGTGAAGTGGGGACGGGTTGGTTAATTTCTCAACAGTTGGCCTCTTGTTAACCCTCCCGAGTTAAGTCTACTCACCATCGTAGATGATCGGTTCCTTCTCCCTAAAGTACGTGAGTGCAGGAAATGTTTTGATGCCATAATGCTTGGCCAGCCTCTTGTCGTTGATCTTGACGAAATCAACGCCGAATGTGTCAGTATCGTCGTCGATCTTCTCAAGCTCAGCAAGGACTTTATCACAGGTGAGACAACTTCTCGCATCTGAAACACAAACAAACCCCGCCATTGTATAATGGTCGTTACAGTTAACACAATTTAGTCAAGTTCTCAATTGCCATGCACTGGAATGACTGAGATATTGGTCTTTGTATTATATGTAAGCCTAAATGTGCCGTAGGCCTACACGTGACGTAGTCTCTCACAACTAGTGAAGTTGAAGTTTGATCTCATTTAACAGTCAAGGGAACTATAATTTATAAACACAATTTTTTGTGTAGAGGAAAAACTTTTTTGTAAGGATGCCCATTGTATAGGGTACACATCAGAGCTCAGCTAACCGATGTGACCCAGGTGACTAACTAGGTATATTGGTGTTACGACAATTGTGAATGGATGTCTGAGGGCTGTTTAAGAAAACTCATCATCATTTGCATTATCATCATCATTTGCATTATAGCATTAACAACTGAGGAAAACCTAGGAAAAAATTGCAGTTAGCATTTCCGGTCTCGACGGGATTCGAACACGGGACCTCCCAAATCAGACTCGCGTTACGCTTGAGCCACCCCTGTCGGTATGCACAAAAAGATAGACATATCGACTATTGCAAATATTGTGTCTTATAGTGTGTATAGGTAACAAAGCAATTTGTTTCTTTGGAGAGTATTTGGGGATGAGATTTCGATTGGAAAATGCTCAAAAGAGATTAAGGTAACATTTTTTGACGGTAGGCAAGCTTGTTCTGCTGGTCTCATTTAAGTACAGTGTATGGTTCAGTAGTTTTATTTATTTATTTATTTATTTATTTATTTAACGTCTATCCTATTCAGTTATAAAAACTGATTTACAAAGGAGGACAACTAAATAAATCTAATTACATAGATGCAGACACAACAATGAACTTCTGCAGGTGCAGGTACGACCAAACTCTTTACCCGGACAATGAGTTCTAAATCACGACCCCTATGACTTACACATACATCATCTAACTACAATCAAAACCATGCTGAAGAAACCATACAAGAACCCATGTAATCTAGTTTCCCAAGAAAGCAGATTATTTAACACAAGAAAGATATACATCAACTTTCTACTTAAACACTTCTACAGAACTGCCAACGATGAGCAAACCATCCATCTCCATAAAACAAGAAATGTGTAGTCAGGGTTCACCAAGAGTTCGCATACAACTGACACAGCGTCACGCATTATACATTGAACCCAAAATCTTTAAATCACTCCCAGCAAAAATAAATAAACACAGCACCCATAGGCCTAAGTAGCTTTTGCAGGGAAATAAACAAATGGCTCATTGAATGTTCTGACAAGGATATAAACAACCTCATAAATTTAAAGCATACTAGGAATAATGGGTGGTTCTCCAATGTATAAATACGTAAAATATATATATATATGGATTGTATTAGGTTTTCGCGGCCCGTCATAGGATAAAAACAAGGATCTTGGGTAAAACCGCGTCGAAAATAAGATGAACCAGGGCAGAACCTGGGCGTCCACCGACGTTTCGTCTGTACTACGTCAGACATTTTCAAGGTTGACTGTGACTCTACGGAGGTTGGAGTCACAGTGGTTGGCAAGCACGCAGCCGCCTTATATAGCCTCGGCTGAAGGTGCGGGGCAGCGAGGTTATATAGAAAATAGGTGCGGGGCGGCGAGGTCATATCGTGAAAAGGTGCGGGGCGGCGATGTCATATCGAAAAAATATACGGATGGTGGCAATTGAGAAACAAAATAGCACAGCTTACTGTAGTGAAACCTTTTTAGTCCGGCTTCTTGTCATAGGGCCTGATTGATTGTCTTTTGAAATGTTATTCGTGCTTAGAATTATGGAATCTGAAATTTGCACCACCTCTGAGGGATTTGGCTAAATAGGTATACGGACTACATTTCGAGGCATAAGTGCAGGTTTCCAAGCAAGAGGGAGGCTCTGGCTATCATCTCTTTTGTTCATGTTATTCGGCTGTTTCTCAATTTCCACAGATTCACGGATAATACGTGGCTTGAGCTGTTGTACAGGGCAAATAGTTTTTGTTTTGTCAAAATCTATCACATGCGAGTAAGCTTTAGCATGTTGAGCCAGGGCTGATTTCTTGTCACCTGCTTTCACAGCATTAGAGTGTTCGATTATCCTCACTGCTATGCGTCTGCCTGTTTGGCCTATGTACGTTTGATCGCAGTCGCCACAAGGAACGTCATAAACCCCTCTTTCTTCCAGATTAACAGAGTCCTTTGCACTTCTCAAAAAGAAGCTGATTTTTCTGTCAGTGGAGAAAATGGTTTCGATGTTCTTACGATCGAGGATTCTACCTATGACGTCTGTGGTACCCTTGACAATGGAAGAAAAGCTTTTGACCGTGGTTTCTCCTTGTTCTCAGTATCATCCTCAGATTTCTTCAGTTCACGTTTAAACGCTCTGGTTATGTCTCGGTCCAAGTAACCATTGAGTGATAGAGCTTCACGGAGCTTGTCAAATTCCTCTCTTGAGTGAGATTTGTCAGTAAGGTTCCTGGACCGGGTGACTAGAGTGTTAACCACTGAAAATAACTGTGAAGGACGGTGGTGGGAAGCAGCATTCAGATATAGGTTGGTGTGGGTGGGTTTTCTATAAACTGTGTGTCCAAACTGCCATCAACATTCTTTATTATCAAGACATCGAAAAAAAGCAAGTGAGTCGTTGGATTCTACTTCCATGGTGAACTGAATATTCGAATGGATACCATTTAGATAGTCAAGAAAATCATTTAACTTGTCTACACCATGGGGCCAAATGGCATAGACGTCGTCCACATATCGTATCCAAGAAGATGGTTTGTTAGGAGCTGCAGCTAGGGCCTTATTCTCAAAATCTATCATGAATAAGTTGGCAATAGCTGGTGAGAGCGGCAAGCCCATTAGAGCTCCCTCCACTTGCTTATAAAACTTGTTTTCATAAATAAAATATGTAGAAGACATGCAAGGCCTTGCTAACTTCATGATGTCCTTCGGTATGCCATAGCTTTCTTCAATAGTAACAAGGGCCTCCTTCACAGGTATGTTGGTCAATAGGTAAACCACATCAAAACTAACCAATGTGTCCCCAGGGCGAACCTTCCATTCTTTGATCAGCTAGATCAGGTGAGAGGAGTTTTTCACATAGGACGCAGCATCCTCCGAGTAAGGTTGGAACCTCTTAGCGACATATCTGGCCAGAGCTTGTGTGGGTGACCCTACTGCGCTCACTATGGGTCGCTCCGGGTTTGTGGATTTTGGGCAACCCATACAGTTTTGGAATACGAGAGGACTCCTCCCTAGGAATGAGAAATTTCTGTGCTTCAGGGTCAATATTAGAGGAAAGTATAAGGCTCCTAGTTGCCTTTTCTAGGTAAGTAGTCGGATCTCTGGGGGTAGCCTTATATGCCTTATCTTCAAGTAGGGCTAACATCTTGTCCTTATAATCAGAGCTGTTGAGTATGACGGTGGCATTCCCCTTATCTGCTGGGAGAACTTCAGATTTCAGATTCCATAATTCTAAGCACGAATAACATTTCAAAAGACAATCAATCAGGCCCTGTGACAAGAAGCCGGACTAAAAAGGTTTCACTACAGTAAGCTGTGCTATTTTGTTTCTCAATTGCCACCATCCGTATATTTTTTCTATATGACATCGCCGCCCCGCACCTTTTCACGATATGACATCGCCGCCCCGCACCTTCAGCCGAGGCTATATAAGGCGGGCGCTGCGTGCTTGCCAACCACTGTGACTCCAACCTCCGTAGAGTCACAGTCAACTTTGAAAATGTCTGACGTAGTACAGACGAAACGTCGGTGGACGCCCAGTTTCTGCCCTGGTTCATCTTATTTTCGACGCGGTTTTACCCAAGGTCCTTGTTTTTATCATCATCATCATCATCATATAGTTGAATGAAGGCTTTCAGGGTTGTTAATTATGTTGACAATATATTTCAAGTGTTTTTATCTATCTTAATATTCATCTTCCATCTTCCAATTTGTGTCTCATATTTTAGATAGAACGTGTCTTCTATTTGAATGATTACATGTGCATTTTAAATATAGTGGTAATAATAATAATAATAATAATAATAATAATAATAATAATAATAATAATAATAATAATAATAATAATAATAATAATAAAAATAATAATAATAATAATAATATAAAGTAGTTCATGTTTGTAGAATTGCGTAAAATTGGAGATACACATGATAGTAATAGATAGATACTTCCTAATTTCTTAGAATGTAGAAGCCATATACAAGAAGCCAATACTCACGCCCAAGACACTGATGTTCTTCTATGGGTAGTGGTATCTTCAGTAAGTTAACTATATATAGGCCTAAGCTTTCTGTATCTCTGTATCAAATGGAAATAATTTTGAATTTGGATTATTCAATCAGAGCGGATTTTAGCTATGGGGTCAGTATAGGAGAGTCTGCAAGATGGGATAGGTTTGGTTACACGTTTGGATACACTATGCGCTGGAGGCTGTAGTGTTTGGACGCACCGAACTACATCTAGACCGTACAGCAGAGACCGTGCTTTGAAGAAAGATAGTAGTATCAACCACTTAATTGTGTTCCTTCTCAACACATTTACATTTCTTTGGTAGTATTTAAGAGGAAATAACAATGATGTGGGCGGCAAAACACATTTCTTGGCAACGCCGTTCTTGTTTTGAAAGCATCATGTCTAAATCTTCGCTAAGCATATATAACAGAACTGTTCAAAGCCATGTTCTTGTAAACAAAGTCGTTGAATCAACACAAGAACTGAGACGCGGTATCGGGAGCAGGATGTGTGGGAGAAGTAGCTTTGGGGATCTTCACGAGCAAAAAATCAAATGTCCATAAAGTTTTGAAAGCACGACCTTGGCGCGGGAAAAAATTTTTTTATTCACGGTGCCCCGCCCAAAAATAAAACTTTGAACCCGAAAAGCGGGCGGTACCCGGGGCGTTCGGAATCTTTCCCGGTACAACACCCCGAAGGGTTTTGGGCCGACTCCGATACTTTGGCCGCGGCAACGATGAACATTTTGGCGCGCGTGCCGTTTCGGGAAAAGCACTTATTTCCTGGACACGAAAAAAATTATTAAAAAGTCTTCAATTTCATTTTCGTCTTTCTACGTGTAAACATTTCCAATGCACACCTGCACCGTCGATGGCATGTTTTCGAAACGATTCGTTTTCTTATTTTTGGACATTGTTTGGATTTTCCATTTCCAAATTATGTTAAAAAAATTGGTGCGCGGTAGAGCCCCGAGGTTTGCCAATTCCGAAAGCCAATGAAATAGCAAACGAGTTAAAAACAAAATTGTACCGAAATCTTTTTCCCGATTGCGCGAAAAAATCGAAGTTTGTATTTTTTCACCATTTTGCAGTGCAACTTTAAAAGCTTCAAATCTTGGCTTTCCTTGGTATAGCGGAAGGACGAAGGAATTTAAATCAAATTGGTTTAAGAACCTGGGTTCAGACCAGGGTTATGTGGATGCCTTTGAGTTCGATCCGAGACACTTTTCGCAAGTTGAATTTTGCATTCAAGGTCACAAAAAGCACGGTTCACATTTTTTTTTTGTTAAATTTTCGAAAGGCAAAAACCCCTGTTCCGACTTTTCGAAAAAATTTTATACCAAAATTTGCTTTCGCTTTTTGGGGGGTCGAAATTTAAAAACGTAAAGGTTCGAGGATTCAGAAAAAAAAACATTTCAAAACCTTCGTTTTGAATCCTAGCGCCAAAAAAAGCACTCGAAAAATTGATTTATTTTTTCTCGCCCAAAAAATTTTCGCCGCTCATTTACAATATAGACTGTTTTTTCCGATCTATTGGGATCTACCTTCGTGGCGAGTAAATATGTGGTAGTGAAGAGTTGTGACATGCTGCGCGGCGCTGGGAGGGGCGGAAGAGCGGCAAGGGGGGGGGGCGAAACATGCCAAACCACGATGATCATGTGTATGTTCAAAATTGACATGATCTTCAAATAGGCATGCGTGAGAGACATTCATAATCTGACCCAGGTAAAGGGTTTTAAAAAAGGGCCAATTTTGAGAAGTCAAAATATAAATTAATTTTAATTTTAAATTTTGCAATGATTTTAACTTTGATATTCTATTATCCACAACAGTTCTGTACGGGTCGGGTTGTGGAAAAGGGGTCAGGTTTGGGGTCGAAAATGTTCCGGGCACAGCCTAACCATTTTTGGGACATTTTAAGACATTTCAGTTATCCTTTCGGTTGTTTAATTTTGCACAAATTCTACACAAGGCTAGCCCAGTCGACCATAAGAATAACTGCATCATTAATAATATTCAAATTGGGCAATGCCCGTGAGGGTGAAATGGTCAAAATTCAGGAAAATATATTTTCTTACTGTCAGAAACATATTGGTCCATGTAAGAAGTGCATGATCTTGTGTCGCAGGGAAAAAATGTTCAATACTAGTTATTTCTTTTAAGTATGGGCAGGGACAAGGGGAGATTATTTTTATATATTGAAATCGATCATCATAAAGGTGAGGTTGTCAAAACTGGGTCATTTTACAGTCAAAACAGTGATCCGGGCACTTGATGACCATTTTTGAGGTATTTTGGACATTCCGATTATCCGCCAATTAAGCACAAATTTGCTATAATGGGTAGCCCAGTCAAGCATGAGCATCAATATCATGATCATGATGATGATGAAGTTCAAAATTGACAAGATCTACAAATAGGCATACGTGCTAGACATTCATCATTTGACACAAGTAAAAGGTTTATAGAAAGGGCCAATTTTTACAAGTCAAAATATAAATTTATTTTAAAGTTTTAATTTTACAATGATTTTTATTTTGTTATTCTATTATCCACAACAGTTCTGTATGGGTCGGATTGTGCAAAAAGGGACAGGTTTAGGGTCGAAACATTGTACCGTGCACATCCTGACCATTTTTGGGGAATTTAGGACATTCCAGTTATCTTTTCGGTTGTTTATTTTTGCACAAATTTAACACAAGGTTAGTCCAGTCGACCATAAGGATAACTGTATCATTAATAATATTCAAAATAAGCAATGTCCGTGAGGGCGAAATGGTCGAAATTTTTTAAAAAAATGAAGAAACTGAAATTTTATCAAAACCACGAATAAAAAACTACTTTATACTTTTGGACGTTATCTTAAATTTTATGGGCTTCCGAATACAAAATATTGTTGTTGACCTGAGTGAAATTACATGCATTAAAATATGATAATTAACAAAAGCGGACCATAATTAAAGAAAAGTTCATTTTTGGCCGCCATCTCGGATTTTAAGGGTTCTTGGGTAAATCTTTGAGTGACCAAGTGTCCAGACTCCAGAAGTCACCTGTAGGGTGTGCCCAGTTACCATGCCGATTTTCAAGCTTTTACACATAAAGCGAAGTATTCCTTGATTGGACATAATCAAGGCTATGCGGCCAGACATACTTGTACACATCTAGTTAAGCCGAAAAGTTTCTTAAAACAGTTATTTGTCTAGCAAATCATCGTAGATAGTTGAGTTCCTGTCACAGAAATTCGCCTATAGTATATTGACATTGTCAATTCAATGCTCTATAGTCTATCTATAACATCAAATAAGTAAATTGAAAGTGGAAATATCACATTGACTAGCCTCGTTGCACCACGAGGCGACACTAGCCTACGTCCTTCAAAAGTTTATTCAATCCACCATCTTGGATTCCGAGTCGACCAAGTTCAAGCCAAATTATTTGTTTTTATATTAATTTAGTGTCTCTGCCAAAATTGCATGGTTTTCTCATCAATAGTAGCTTCTTATTTTCGTGCTGGATTGTTTTGCCAGATTTTTTAATGACCTTGAGTAAACCAACCAGGCCCAACATGTGTGTAAAGTTATTGTTGCGAACATGTTCTAGCCGAAGCCTGGGGTGAAACAACGCTACAACGTGAGAGGAGCGGGGGCCCCGCATATTAAGATCGGCTCGACCGCGAAACTTTTGCCCTTGTCAGGTTCGGTGCCAACTATGAGAAAAATGAGCCACGTTTCTCGTCAAGTAGCATTCTTGGAAGAAGTTGGATGATGACAAACTCAGCCGTGATAATCCGTGTTAGACCCTGCGTTCGATTCCCGGTTACCGCCATTGGCAACCCTCCTTCACTGCTCTGCAAGGGTTGTTAATTCTTATTGTGATGGATGCAAATGCTACGGTTATTTAATTTCTTACCTTGTTTAGGTTTTATTTTGCTAACAATACAAATTGATAATTAAATTAGGCAAACACCTATGAGTCTTACGATTTATGTCTAATGAATTACACTTAGCTAGGTGAAACTTAATAAATAATTTATGTAATCAGTATGCTGTTTTGTATTAAATAAAATAAGATAAAAATAAAAATAAAAATGTGTACCTATAAAATTTCAATTCAACTTACTAACTGTTATTATGTGTTTTGCATTAGTTTTGGCTAAATTACTTTTGAAACACATGGTAACACAGTCACATAATCACCTCAAAAGTCAAAACTTAATAAATTTAACTTATTTTTTTATAAAAACTCATGAGTTGATTTCAGAATTGCTTATGGCACTGTTCATGATAACTGCAAGCACATTACAAAGTAAGTACAGGCTATTAGTAGTAACAATTTGCAAAGACGGTTTTCTCTGTGTTACCATCCAAAATATCGCTTGACTAATGATCGTGAGCAGTTAGTGGCGAAGGGCCGCCTACCTAGCCTCTGTATCATGTAGGCATACGGAAAATAATACCAAACCATTATTCTGTTGCCCCAAGACACAGAATATAAATGTGCTTCGATACGATAAAAAGGCACGAATACGGCAGTACCGGTACATAAAAGATGGAGGACATCTGATCGTCGACGAAGAACAAAATAAAAATTCACCGTGCGTCCAAAGTTTTGGTGGCAGCGGCAGATTCAGACGACGCTCACCATTTAAAAACGCTCCTCGCTTCTTCTTGCCGGGCACATGTTTGGTGGCAGCGTCGGGTTCAGACGACGCTCACCATTTAAAAACGCTCCTCGCCTCGTCTTGCCGGCACATGTTTGGTGGCAGCGGCGGGTTCAGACGACGCTCACCATTTAAAAACGCTCCTCGCTTCTTCTTGCCGGGCACATGTTTGGTGGCAGCGGCGGGTTCAGACGACGCTCACCATTTAAAAACGCTCCTCGCTTCTTCTTGCCGGGCACATGTTTGGTGGCAGCGGCGGGTTCAGACGACGCTCACCATTTAAAAACGCTCCTCGCTTCTTCTTGACGGGCACAGGTCTGGTGGCAACGGCGGGTTCAGACGACGCTCACCATTTAAAAACGCTCCTCGCTTCTCCTTGACGGGCACATATTTGATATCAGCGGAGGGTTCAGTAGATGCTCACCATTTAAAAACGTTTCCCCGCTTCTTCTTGACGGGCACATATTTGATGTCAGCGGAGGGCTCAGTAGATGCTCACCATTTTAAAAACGCTCCTCGCTTCTTCTTGCCGGACACATGTTTGGTGGCAGCGGAGGGTTCAGACGACGCTTACCATTTAAAAACGCTTCTCGCTTCGTCTTGCCGAGCACATGTCATGGCACCAATCTTAGCTAACCTTAGCTTGCCATGTCCTTACCCCCACCCACAGGATCAAAAACATTCATTCCCAACATTCAGTTGTATACCAACGTCAACCAAAAATCCGGACACCAATCGGACTTCAACTTCGGTCATTGTCGTGAGACGTGACACGGACGGACAGAAAAGTAATGCTTATTTGGGAACTTTGCTACCTAATAATAGCTATGTTTGTATGAAGGATTCAATGCTCTATTGGTTTTGGATTGGAATCTGAAATGAGCGTTTACATGTTATGAATTGAACTGTGAACAAGAGTTTCAATTCGTTTTTAGTACCAAACTAATGCGATCTAGCGGTAGCTTTGAAAACTGCTGTGTTGTGCTGAGTGAGTGCAGTGCACTCGATCCGATACTCAAAACTAACTGTTTACATGCTTGTTTTCGATCTGATCTTTCAATCCGATCCCAACTTTTGGGGGATTGGATCCAACCGATCCGATCCTTGCTCTAAGTGGTTACATGGAGAGGTAGGATCGTATTCAATACCGTATTGATTCGTCCATGTAAACATAGCTAAAGGAAAGATTTACCATGTGAGTGACCGAAAATATAATTTTCTTGTTGGATGAGCGTAGCGAGCGAAGCGAAGATTCCATTTCACTACACTGGGAGAAAAAAATCCTGAATATTTTTTTTTCTTTCTTTCTTTCTTTCTTTCTTTCTTTCTTTCTTTCTTTCTTTCTTTTTTTCTGTATTTTTGTGTGTTTGTTAGCACGATTCCGGCTAAACCGATACTCCAATTGCGATGAAATTTTATGGAGGCCTTCAAAATCTCTGAACTTAGAACTGCCACGTTTTGAGCGCCATCGAAAAATTATTTCTCATAAAAATCGCAATTTTTCGATTTTTTTTCGATTTTTTGAAAATTTTTTTTACTTTTAACATCTACATGCTTTATCCGATTTTAATGATTTTTTCATAGGACCCTTATTTTATGAATTTAGATATTCGAGTGAAATTTGAGCACAATCGAAAAATTATTTCTAATGAAAATAGAAACTTTGTGGGTTTTTTCTTTTTCAAAACAATTTTTTTACCTATTACACCTCCATGCTTGATCCTATTGTAATAAGTTTTTCACAGAACCTTAATTTTATTAATTTATATATTCGTGTGAAATTTGAGCGCAATCGAATAATTATTTCTTATAAAAATCCCAATTTTTTGATTTTTTTCTTTTTTAAAATTACGATTAATTAAAAAAATTTAAAATTTAAGTTTATTTTTTATTAAATTTAATTTAATTTAAAAAAAAATTGAACTTAGTAATAATATAACACATGGCAGCTCAATGCACCAATACGCTCATCCAACAACGCGGCGGGACTTAAGCGTTTTCCTAGTTACTTATAATATAACGACTACAAAATAGTATTATATATCGGTCCACTACCTACAACATTTATATTATACTGTAACGTGTGTTCTCTAGGTTTCACTGGCAAGCTAACAATATGACATTCCTCGCTTTGACCTTGTCGGGTAGAATGAAACCAAGAAGTAGGTCAACTAGGAATTGTCTCTTATAAACAATCTTTCGATAAGAGGAAATCTTTCAGCATCATTTGATCGATAGTCACTTCTCGCCTGTCAATCTGTGAGCCCCACAAGGTTCACCGAACTCACCCATCTTGTATATCTCGCCCTTACTTGTGCAGCGTGTATGCGCGAAGGCATCTACATCAGGGTAATTTCGAAAGTGAAAAAAATGTCTGTAAAGAGTGAAGTGGCCACTTTGTAAGATTTGGAATCAACCCAGAGAAAAGTGGCTGTTGTGTCTATTACCTGGCTGCGTGCTTTGTAACGGAAGACGAAAGCACTCTGCCCACCGATCAAAATGCGAGTTTCAAGCATTTTACGCCCAGGGAAGCTTTTTTTTTACCAAAATACTGGGAGGTTTCAATGGTTTTTGAAAAACGTGCGACAGGGAGTGGTGTTCGCATGTACAATAATTAGTCACAAGTAGGTCTACGTGACAGAAAGGAAGTGTTCTAAAATGAAAAGGCTACTATAATGGGTATGTTTACTGTTTTAAGAGATAATTTCGTTCCTCCCCTGTGAGCGACATGGTGTGAGAACGACAACCGACCACAGCTATCAACGGATAAATAAAAGAAAGCACAACGAAAGGAAAATGAAATGCAGAATGCTAGCTTAGAATCTTATCCTATTCTTGCGAATGTGAATCGTTCAACCAACCAGACTTTACACATCGGTCAACAACTTGTGTAAATATCAACATAATTAATTCGTTTGGATGATTGGTTCTATTCTGTGGTATTTGTGCCTTACATCTCACATTTTGGCAACGGTGCTACCGAGACGACGACTAGGCAAGTCGACTCTGACGGGGACAATACTAGTGCAATGTTGTTGTGAAATAATGTGAGGCGAGTCACTCAGGCCTGTATTTTTAGTGGCGGAAGAAGGCCGGGCGAGCTACTGAGCCCCGCGAGGACACAACCGTCTCACAAACATCGGCCCCGGCGAGGACGCGGCCGACGCGCGGTGGGCAAGGTCACGTGGTTCCAGCGGCCCCCCGTCTCTTCATCGGACCCGCGGCGAGGGGCGGAGACGGCGACGCCACCCCCAGCCGGACCCGGGGCCCCGGACACAGTGGTCAGGACTTGCTGGACGAAGGGTAGTCGGGCGGGCGGCCGCTCTTCCCACCTCCAAACATGGATGGTTGCGAGAATCAAAGATGGCCGCCGCATATCAGTGCTATTGTGTCTCAACAACAACACTGAAACGCGAGCCCCAAGAAAAGTGTCATAAACGCTAAATCGCCCAGGCATGTTGAATTATGTGGACCATACAGCCAGTGTGCCAGAAAACCGCCAGAGTTATAAATAGCATCACTTCTCCGAGATCCACAAGCGAGAGAGGAGGATGATTTGAGTTAGGCTGGGATAAGATAACGAGACATCGTGCAACCAGCAGATAGTTTAATTATTAGATTACTGCCCTACGCACGAGCGACTCTGCATGGGTGTACCTCTGTGCAAGTGAGTAACACTCGTTGATACAGGCGGTCACCGTTTGGTTTAGCCTGTGACGCAGCATCAGGGCAGTTCCGGCAGAAAATACATCAAACAACAATAGGCACAAAATGTTTAATGCACACAAAGTAAAGATAGGCTAAATTAGTATCGTTCGTTCGTGCTTCTTAATCAACCCCTATAGGTAGGTAACAGGTGCCCCCTGTTGCTAAAGATTTTGTATTTACATGGGAAATAACATCCAGCATAAAAATTACATATGCTAACATCAAAGTGACACCTAGGCGGCAAACTACGAATACGGACTTAGACTTTGGTGACCAGTATACACACTTCGTTCACTAGGATCTTCTCTAGTCAAGATGTAAACATGTTCGTTGATTCGTCTACACTGGTAAAATGCCCCGACGAAATATAGGCTAAATAAGATACCTATACTTCCCGATCTCTTTGTAAACACAGATCTTCTCAGTGAATTAAACCAGAAGTGGAAGGGTGCATGTTCAACTTTGAAGGGGTATTCACCTCGAACCTCCCCTACTAAAAAAAAATGTATTTAAAATTTAATATTTTGCTTCGTTTTGCATATGATTTTACAACGTCAAAGAAACATTTTATTGGGTTCACAATGAATTGAGCTAGGTCGAGGTCGAGCCATACGTCCCATTGGTAAACATCTTTCGTAAGAAATAACATCGCAACAATCATACCCCGTGACCTTGGAGGATTTTGGTCAGAAAAATATCGTCTAAAATAGGTGTACTCGTGTACCTTTTCTGTATAAGTTACATAAATTTTGTTTTTGTAATTTGGGTACGTAATTCAGTATAAACATTATGTTAATAACCAAGAACGGGGATAATTCCGGGGCACATTTTTACGTGTTTCAGCGTATGTTTTTTCAAATATTCAAGATAAAAAATTTAAACGGAGCTTTGACAGTGAACCAAGGACCCAATTTTTTAAAACTTATACGTTTGGAGTCACCTCTGAAAACGAGTGAATTGGAGGGTAACGAAAGGTACGACTACCAAAACGTACGTTTTGAACCGAATGCAAGTTTTTAAATCACTATAATATACAAACTAACAAACCAAGAGCTTATCAGCCGTGGGTGGAAACGCACGTTAAATAATAATAATAATAATAATAATAATAATAATAATAATAATAATAATAATAATAATAATAATAATAATAATAACTAGGAAAACGCTTAAGTCCCGCCGCGTTGTTGGATGAGCGTAATTGGTGCATTGAGCTGCATTGAGTTACGCGGATTTTCTGTTGTTCTGTGAAAAAATCATTACTTATTCGAAGATTTTTTTAAAATTAAATTAAATTAAATTAAAAATTAACTTAATTTTTTAATAAATCATAATTTTTACGTAATTTTAAAAAAGAAAAAAATCGTAAAATTGCAATTTTCATAAGAAATAATTATTCAATTGCGCTCAAATTTTACACGAGTATATTAATTCATGAAATTAAGGTTCTATAAAAAAATCATTACAATAGGATAAAGCATGTAGGTGTTATATGTCAAAGAATTGTTTTAAAAATCGAAAAAAATCGTAAAATTGCGTTTTTTATAAGAAAAATTTTCCCGATTGCGCTCAAAAACGTGGCAGTTCTAAGTTCAGAGATTTCGAAGGCCTCCATAAAATTTCATCGCAATCGGAGTATCGGTTTAGCCGGAATCGTGTTAACAAACAAAAAAAAAAAAAAAAAAAAAAAAAGAAAGAAAAAAAAAAAAACATTCCGGATTTTTTTCTCCAGTGTAGTGAAATGGAATCTTCGCTTCGCTCGCTACGCTCGCTACGCTCATCCAATAATAATGAATATATGGTTTTTAAGCATAGGCCCGCTTTAAGGACATAGTTATTGATTCATAGCAGCTGTCGAAAAAGTTTGCCCCGACTGGGGTTCGAACCCAGAACCTCCGGCTTAACGTGCCATAGCTCTACCAATTAAGCTACCGGGACCACAGAACAAACCTTTACTAAACTGCTACAGTGAAACCTCTATCCATAGTTTCTCAAACTACTATTTTCCTGCATCTATAGTGTTTTTTATACACTCCCATAATAAGCTTTATTGTTATTTTCTATTTGATCCATAGTTTTTCCGGATCCATAGTTTTTTTCAAGTACTCCCCTGAAAAACGATGCATAGAGGTTTCACTGTATTTGTTGTGACTGTTGACTTACATGACATAAATCCAACAGAAGACGGCAATGTAGCTGTCAAATCTGAAAGATTGCATGGACAAATTCAATCACATCTCATCTCCCATGAGTTGGGTAGTATGAATATATGGTTTTTAAGCATAGGCCCGCTTTAAGGACATAGGTAGTTATTGATTCATAGCAGCTGTCGAAAAAGTTTGCCCCGACTGGGGTTCGAACCCAGAACCTCCGGCTTAACGTGCCAAAGCTCTACCAATTAAGCTACCGGGACCACAGAACAAACCTTTAGGAAACTGCTATTATTTATTTTATATGCTATTATTATTAATAGCAGTTTCCTAAAGGTTTGTTCTGTGGTCCCGGTAGCTTAATTGGTAGAGCTATGGCACGTTAAGCCGGAGGTTCTGGGTTCGAACCCCAGTCGGGGCAAACTTTTTCGACAGCTGCTATGAATCAATTATAATAATAATAATTGGATGAGCGTAGCGAGCGAAGCGAAGATTCCATTTCACTACACTGGAGAAAAAAGTCCGGAATGTTTTTTTTTTCTGTATTTTTGGCTGTTTGTTAACACGATTCCGGCTAAACCAATACTCCAATTGCGATGAAATTTTATGGGGGCCTTCGAAATCTCTGAACTTAGAACTGCCACGTTTTTGAGCGCAATCGAAAAATTATTTCTAATGAAAATCGCAAATTTACGATTTTTTTCGATTTTTAAAAAATTTCTTCGACTTATAACATCTACATGCTTAATCCGATTTTAATGATTTTTTTACAGAACCTTAATTTTATGAATTAAGAAATTCGTGTGAAATTTGAGCACAATCGAAAAATTATTTCTCATAAAAATCGAAATTTTACGGGTTTTTTTCTTTTTTTAAACATTTCTTTGACTAATAACACCTACATGCTTATCCTATTGTAATGATTTTTTTAAAGAACCTTAATTTTATGAATTATTATATTCGTGTAAAATTTGAGCGCAATCGAATAATTATTTCTTATGAAAATAGCAATTTTACGATTTTTTTCTTTTTTTAAAATTACGATTAAGAAAAAATAAAAGAATAAAGTTAATTTTTTATTTAATTTAATTTAATTTAAAAAAAATCGACTAAGTAATAATTTTTTCACAAAACAACAGAAAATCTGCATAACACATGGCAGGTCAATGCACCAATTACGCTCATCCAACAACGCGGCGGGACTAAAGCGTTTTCCTAGTAATAATAATAATAATAATAATAATAATAATAATAATAATAATTTATTTATTTATTTATTTATTTATTTATTTATTCTTAGCACACAATATTTTTACACAAATTGGCATAAACCACCATGAGCTAAATGCTCGCGCGGTGGCTAGCTCACAAATAAATACACAATCTCACTATCAGTGCCGCCATATTATATAATTGAATATTAAAAAACATAAATATTTTGGTACAATCTAATCTTTACAACTTACAGATTTAAAAATTAAAAAAATTAATAATAATAATAATAATAATAATAATAATAATAATAATAGTAATAATAATAATAATAATAAACCCAACCCCAACCATTGTTGGGGTTACAAGCTAGTCGAGCTCGAGTGAAGTTGCTGGTTAAATTTCATATTTCCGCTGAAATACAATTCTATCTCATATTTTGACTCTTGTTCTACAAGTGACGTACTACGAGTGACATTGAAGGGAAGTATTAGTTTTTATTGTTTTAACCACTAGGAAAACGCTTAAGTCCCGCCGCGTTGTTGGATGAGCGTAATTGGTGCATTGAGCTGCCATGTGTTATGCGGATTTTCTGTTGTTCGGTAAAAAAATTATTACTAAGTTCAAGATTTTTTTAAATTAAATTAAATTAAATTAAATTAAAATAAACCATTTTTTTTAATTAATCATAATTTAAAAAAAAAGAAAAACATCGAAAAATTTCGGTTTTTAAAAGAAATAATTATTCGATTGCGCTCAAATTTCACACGAATATATAAATTCATAAAATTAAGGTTCTGTGAAAAATTCATTACAATCGGATAAAGCATGTAGGTGTTACAAGTCAAAGAATTGTTTTAAAAAAGTAAAACCCCGTAAAATTTCGATTTTCATAAGAAATAATTTTTCGATTGTGCTCAAATTTCACAAGAATATCTTAATTCATAAAATTATGGTTCTGTGAAAAATCATTAAAATCGAATAAAGCATGTAGGTGTTATAAGTCGAAGAATTTTTTAAAAATCGAAAAAAATCGTAAAATTGCGATTTTCATGAGAAATAATTTTCCGATTGCGCTCAAAAACGTGGCAGTTCTAAGTTTAAAGATTTCAATGGTCTCTATAAAATTTCATCGCAATTGGAGTATCGGTTTTAGCCGGAATCGTGTTAACAAACAGACAAAAATACAAACAGAAAAAATAAGAAAATCGAAAAAATCGTTAAATTGCGATTTTCATGAGAAATAATCTTTCGATTGCGCTCAAAAACGTGACAGTTTTAAGTTCAGAGATTTCGAAGGCCTCCAGAAAATTTCTGGCAATTGGAGTATCGGTTTAGCCGGAATCGTGTTAACAAACACACAAAAATACAAACAGAAAAAAAAAACAAGAAAATCGAAAAAAATCGTAAAATTACAATTTTCATGAGAAATAATTTTTCGATTGATTTTTCGAATCGTGCAGTTCTAAGTTCAGAGATTTCAAAGGTCTCCAGAAAATTTCATCGCAATTGGAGTATCGGTTTAGCCGGAATCGTGTTCACAGACACACAAAAATACAAACAGAAAAAAAAGAAAAAAAAACAGTCCGGATTTTTTCTCCAGTGTAGAAGAATGGAATCTTCGCTTCGCTCGCTACGCTCGCTACGCTCATCCAATTAGAAGTTTAATGTGATTGTCTAGATAGGCTGTAAATAACATTGAAACAATTGAATTGTGTTGTTTTTTGACAGCTGTACCTTAAGGGGTAAATGTAGTCCCAATACCAGCAATGTTAAATTGAGGATGTTCATGACGCCATTATTCAATTATGGTTGCATGAAACTTCTTGAATTTTGTTTCAGTATTTATGTAACTATTATGAGTGTACTGAACCTCCAGTCCAAA
Organism: Sweltsa coloradensis; assembly: GCA_024449915.1. NCBI lineage: Eukaryota > Metazoa > Arthropoda > Insecta > Plecoptera > Chloroperlidae > Sweltsa > Sweltsa coloradensis. The sequence goes on from JAMZAV010000448.1 coordinate 421,338, forward strand.
GATTAAATAATAATTGTTAACATTCTGCAATAATTATTAAAATACTGTTTCCGAGGACTTTTTTCTACATTTTTCACACTTTGAATTTTATTTTAATGCAATTATTTAACTTTACACTATTCTTAGAGGCTGTAACTACAAAATACACCTAATAATAAACTGTAAAAATTTGAGAGAATTCGGTAGAGAACTTTGTGAGATATGGCATCTGGAGTGCAAAAAAAATACAATTCTGAGATAACGCGTCTCAAAATTCGATGTTTAAATTTACTTAAATGCTTAGAAAATGACAGAATGATGACAGAAAAACAACAACAAATCCCCACCCAACTGTTGTACTAAGCATGATAACCATGCATCAAAACTAGCACATTCCCCTAGAATATAAAACAAACCTCAAGTTTCCATTTCCCATACAGCCAGAGATAGGAATTTTTAAACAATGTCAACATTGCAGATGTTTTAAACGTATTGTTGTTACAGTGCGTTGCCAAACAACTAAATAATTAATAGGACCATTTTTAGGACAATTCGCACACTTTTTCTTGCATTGTACGTAAAAAAAAAACGTTACAAAAAAATAATCCCCAAACTAAATTTTTTTTCAAAAAAAATCTTAGTACATTCATGCCTTAAGATAGTATAATATTTAGCATTTTACGTAAGCATCGTTATAATTACTTTACAGAATTGAGAAGATTGACGTCTTCTGAATTCGTCAAATAAGAGAAGTAAGGCAAGGAGGTTGAGAAGGAAAGAACTTATCACCGCCCTGAATTTGATGAATCAGTGTTTTTAATTTTTAACTGCATTGCATTATTATCAAAAATAATAACAAAGGACTGACTTTGACAAGCTCGTACAATTTCTCTCGAACAAGGAAAATAAGAAATACCAGGCAATGGATGTTTCTGTTGTGACTGCACAACAGACCACCAAAGGTGAAAAAATGAGGCAGCGTATCAAATGGACAGAAGACATGAAAATTTGTGTGATGCGTAGCTTTTATAGGGTAACGTTATTAGAGATTGTTATAATCGGTTATCGACAAAAGCTTCATCAAGAGTTTGTACGTGAATAATAAATCTATTTTTAGAACTAAGTGAACAGAGAATAGCTGACCAAAGAAGAATTATAGTTAAAAATAAAACGTTACCAGGAAACATAATAAATAGAATAAGATGCGAAGTGAAGGACGAACTACAAACACATCAAGATGATTACGGCAACACATCGGCAGAGGACAACGAAGAAGAAGACCAGTTAATACCAGAACTTCTAGAACTACCAGAATTACCGGTCATGCCATACCTGCTACAACTTCCAGATCTACCAGTTACACCAGAAATTCCAGACCAACCAGAACCTCCAGACCTACCAGAACAACCAGACTTACCAGAACGTCCAGAACCACTAGAAATGCCAAACCAACCAAGAAGATCAAGACACCCAGAACGACTAGACGATCAAACACAAGAGGTAGATATGCATAACGCAATAGAAAATACACCTGACATTATCAATCTAAAGAACATCCTAGCTTTAGCAAATAGCATTTGCAACAGCCATGTCAGAGTTTGTGCACATAGAACCAAACAAAAGACGGCATACGTACCTAAACCCAAGCATTCAAACGAAATGCAAGGCAGTGTTACACATAATAAACACACATTTTATCAGATTACAAACAAACCGAACTATCATTTGCAGAAGTTCATGCGGCAATTTATTGTGCAGCTGTAGCAGTGGTTAGATACTTGGGCTTAAAGTAAAATCTGCTACCTCTTCAAAGACAAAACAAGAGAAGAAAATTCCGAAATGGGAACAGCGACTAGTTGGGAGAATCGATGAGTTTAGGAAAGATATCGGTCGACTGGAACAATTACGAATGAGTAATCGATCTAAAAATGTGGTACGCTACTGCCAAAATATATTTGAAAAATTCAAGGTTCACACAAAGCATGAAACACTGAACGAATTCATTCACGAATATTTGGATATATTCAAACAAAAAGTAAGTGCTCTAGCTAAGAGATTAAAAATAGAGAATGTAGTATTAGATAAGAACAAAACCGAATGTTCAATGAGAAGGAAAAACCGTTTTACCAAAAACTATCAAGTACCAAAGAAATAACAGGAAATGGAACACCAACTAAGACGGAGATAGAAGAGTTTTGGGCAGGAATATGGGGTAACCCGGTAGCACACAACCAGGATGCACAATGGATTCAAGACGAAATAGCTAGGATGAGCGATATTAATGAGATGAGATTCGAAGGTATAACTATTTATGAATTAAAGTCGACAATCAGTGCTACACATAGCTGGAAATCACCAGGTAATGATAATATTCAACATTCTTGGTATAAGAAATTAAATACTACTCACAATCAAATTACCAAAAATATCAACGTGTTTATAAATGGAATTTAAGAAATACCCGAATTCTTTACTGAAGGAGTAACCTTTCTCAAACCGAAAGATAATGACACGGAGAACCCAAGGTAATATCGACCAATTACATGTCTACCAACTATATATATATATATATATGGATTGATGTAGGTTTTCGCGGCCCGTCATAGGATAAAAACAAGGATCTTGGGTAAAACCGCGTCGAAAATAAGATGAACCAGGGCAGAAACTGGGCGTCCACCGACGTTTCGTCTGTATTACGTCAGACATTTTCAAGGTTGACTGTGACTCTACGGAGGTTGGAGTCACAGTGGTTGGCAAGCACGCAGCGCCCGCCTTATATAGCCTCGGCTGAAGGTGCGGAGCGGCGAGGTTATATAGAAAATAGGTGCGGGGCGGCGAGGTCATATCGTGAAAAGATGCGGGGTGGCGATATATCGAAAAAATATACGGATGGTGGTAATTGAGAAACAAAATAGCACAGCTTACTGTAGTGAAACCTTTTTAGCCCGGCTTCTTGTCATAGGGCCTGATTGGTTGTCTTTTGAAAAGTTATTCGTGCTTAGAATTATGGAATCTGAAATTTGCAACACCTCTGATGGATTTGGCTGAATAGGTCTACGGACTACATTTCGAGGCATGAGTGCAGGTTTCCAAGCAAGAGGGAGGCTCTGGCTATCATCTCTTTTGTTCATGTTATTCGGCCGTTTCTCAATTTCCACAGATTCACGGATAATACGTAAGGTGACCATATTTTGAAAGTTACAAACCGGGACAAATAATTAGTGTAAGCATATGTAGGTCCTACTGTGGTCTGGGGCAGAGCCCCCAGCCACCGGAGGCGATTTTTTAAAGATATATTTGCGTCAATCGACCAGAAAACAGCTTTCTGACATAAAAATATGAATTAAATATGGGTGTAATGTGTACATTTTTGTAGTCATAAAATCTTTATCTAGTGGTTCAAAAATGATAGTACAAAATAAAATACAAACATTCAGCAGATAATAATATATTGATGAGAGCATCATACTAATGAAGGCCTAATCAATAAGAATAAAGATAATTGAAAATGCATTTAATTTGTATAACATGCATGGTTAAACTTTTAATTCACTTTGTCTTTACATCAAAATAATTACTGTAGGTATGTATTATTCAAAAACGTAGTTCTATTGTATGATCGGAACATTTAGATTCTCCATTATCTATAGACAAAATCAATTGCAAATAATGACTGAGAAAATTAGAGGTGTGCGAGTCTTGATTTTTGAGTTCGACTTGAGTCCAAGTTCTTTAATAACTCGAGTTGCGAGTCGAATTCGAGTAGGGGTACTTTTTTAAATTTTTATTTCACTATTACTCGTTGACTTTATTTATTATTAGTACAATATTAATTCAATTTATTGATGTTTGTCTATATGTAGGCTCCAAAAGTAAAGACAGAGTAACATCTAATTGATTTAAAAATATTCTTTATAGATCATTTTAATGATCAAGCACAAATGTTATCAGGGCTAGGCTGTGACATCATTCAGTAAGTGATATTTAAGCGAGCGAAGCGAGCATTTCCATTTGACTCTGCCGGAAAAATTAGTCACTGGTTTTGTTTTTTTTGGTGTGTTTGTATGTCTCGCCATAACGTTCGAACGGAGGCTCGGATTGAGTTGAAATTTTGACCATCTGCAAGCTTCGTTCTCGATTGAATGCCATTAGTTTTGTGGCAAAATCGTTCAAAAAGTTAAAAAGTTACATTAAAGTTAATCGAAAGTTTTTTTTTAAAACTAAACGGCGACAAAATCTGAGATAGCTAAATCATTTAGAATGTCCGTCCTGTCACGAATATGTTAATTTTATTTTGATCCGATAAGTAGTGTGGATGGAAATTACATTATAACAAAAGTAACGTTGCCATGGCAACGAAAAGACGCGCGAAGTTTCTAATGCACTGCCACCTAGAAGTAATCAAAATACTTTCGAGGAAGCAGTCTATTATTTTATTTGTCACCAAAGAGTTTAAATAGTTTTCCCAAGGAGTCAAGATCCTCTAGATGGCGATGGATTTTATCCACAAAGTAAAGGTTTACACACGGGTTTACCCAAATATCTTGGCAATAATAAATAATATTGGAAATATGGCCCTGTGGACAGCGAACGTCGCAAATTTTAAAATTTAAAAAATGTGCAATGTGGGTCTAGCTATAGCACGTGCTCGCTTATCAACGCGTCCAACTGAGCGTTTCCTAATATATGAAAATGTCGATACAAACATTAGTGACATGTATTTATTATTTGTGTTAAAAAAAGTTCAGAACTTCCAAAAAGAATACAAAATTATATCAAAAGACTGGGGTTACTAGTTATCAGGGTTGGTAAGGTATACAAAAATAAATAACGATTTTTACGTTTTCACACTCGCGCACGACCCGGCACCTCCACCAAAATCATTAGTAATACTCGCACACCCCTAGAGTAAATGAATTATCTTCTCATGGAAGATCTGTTGCGTTATCAGTGTTATTACTATTAGTATTTATCACAGAAGCGTATGTTTTAAAGTAAAACATTCTTTCAAACACGGTATAGTTAACAAAATACAGGGACACTATCTCCACAAAATTTCAAACCGGTACAAATACACCATTTTAATGAGTCTTTCGGGACACCGGCACAAGTGTTCTGAAAACGGTACTGTACCGGTCAAACCGGTACGTCTGTTCACCTTAATGATACTTCGAGATTCCGAGACAGCTTCCATCCTGACGTGGTTTTCGTGGTTTCCCATAGTCCGAAGAGCAAATGCTAGGATAGCGATAATTTTAATATTGGCGGATAGTATGTTCCCTTCAAATGCAAGTAACATAAGTAAAACTATCAACTCAAGCCTACAATATTCGGTACCGGTAAACAAAATATTTCAGGGACATTATCATGGGCGTGCCAACAACATGCAACTGCTAAATTCTAGACTGGTGTGACTGTGGTGTGCATGCAGTTGTATAGGTTCACCCGCTCATAGATGAAATTAATATCCAACTATACCTTGAAACCTAACCACATTAAAAAAGAGAACAGGTCTGGTTTAGTAGAAGGCCTTCAAGGTTACAATTTGCAACCAGACTTGGCGAAATATGACACCATCCTAGCTCACTCCACTATACATTTCTACTTAGCCGGAACTACCTGTTAGATAGACGCAAATTAGTTGGCATAGGAACCCGGGTGGGGAGGGGGGCAGGAGAGGCAATGCCCCCCCAAGTTTGTGCAGGGGGGTGGGCAGGGGGGGGGCAAAACTTACGTGGTTTCAATATTAATCCCAGAATTTATGTAGTAAATATGCACTTACACTTATACAATATTCGTCAGTCACCTTGGTAAAACGAATATGTTTGCCTTTATGTTTCGTCATAACATCAAAAATTAGGTTGAAATTTACTAAAATGGGCCACTTCACGTTATTTTTTGAGTTTTTAGATCACAGATAGTTGCAGTAAAACATCGTTTACAGAGTCCAAAAGCAGTTAAAACATGACGAAATAACAGTGTAGTGTGTTAAATTTTTTTCGCCTTCGGCAAAAAAAGGCCTCCGGTAACTGGGGCTTAGCCCCAGACCCCAGCTGCCGCCAACAAAATCTTCTAATGGCTTTGCGCTACATCAGCATAGGCGTAGGAACCGAGGGAAACTTTCAGAACGTTCCTACCTCCTATATACGCCTGCACATCAGTGCAGGCGGGGTAGGACTATCCTAAAGTCCGCGTCAAATCAAGAAGGCCTCCTCTCAAAGAGCAACGTATTTCTATGCTCTCTTTGTGCAACGCCGTAAACGTCAAATTATGCTGACAGATTCTCCTAATAGTGAGAACGGTGGATCCATCGCTTCCAAATACAATGAAGTGAATATGGTTATTAGACGAGTGAGCGAAGCGAATGAGGATTCTGTTACGCTCTACTCGATCGGGCCTTGGCCGTGAGCATTGTCCAATGTATGTATGTAAAATGTATGTATGTATGTTAAATGTCTGTCTGTCCGGGCTCATACGGCCGAACGGCCAAATAGATTGAGCTGAAATTTTAAACACACATCCGTGACCAGGTAACTGAGAACTGCTAACAAAATGAGCAATATCTGTTGCGATTTAAGCTCGCAAGAAATAAAAATGTGAAAAATGTGAACTTAGATTGCAAATGTTTACAATACCCATTAGTAAAATAGAACACAGCCTGTGAAAGTTTGCAATCAGATGAACCAAGTAAATGTTTTATTATTGTTTTGTTTTTATTTCTTCTGTCATTCTGTAAATGATGCTGGGCCATTGCTGGCTATCAAGGATACTATTATACACTTCGTTTGGGCTGGTGATGATCTACAAGAAACAGTGCGACGTATTTTATCTCGCAAACATCAGCTGGTAAGTAGGGTAGTATATTACTTTCCGAAACTAGAATGCGAGCTCTGGCAGTCGTTGTCGGGGACCCCCATATTCTCTAAAGACCTTTCCAACGACGACGACCAGGACAAAACGAACGATGACAAAGACGATGACGACCACGACGCGCCTTTACCCGTGGCTATCAGCATGGGATTTTCCTCCCTATATCCTCTAGGTAAGAGTGGTGATTTTTGACCTAGCGGTTGTCGCACCCTTAATCCAAACTAAAACTAAATTGGGACGTATGGGATCAGCCTTTTCATAATAGGACGACGACAAACGGTTGACGCACCCTGAAACCAAAAAACTATAAACCACTTTCTCTGTTCGCCTAGGCCTAAATATTTTATTTTTTTTGGGTTTATTTGGATTAAGGACGCGTCAACCGTTAGATCATAATGCACGACTCTAGCCTAGGGGATGGGGAGGAGGGGCCCATGCTGGTCAGAACCAGCCATGGGTAAGGGGAGGAAGGGGGATTTCTCACGTCGTGGTCGTCATTGTCTTTGTCATCGTTCGTTGTGTCATTGTCACCGTCGTCGGGGAGGTCGTCAAGGGAAGGGGGAGGTGTCCCCGACGACGATTGCCAGAGCTCGCCTCTGGTTTTGGGGGAGTATAGTATACTTCCCTCTTATTAGCTGATGTTTGCGAGGTGGACCTTTTCTCTTGAATCGCCAGAGCAGCAGAACAATGCTCTGGGCCAATTCTACCCCGAACCCAGACGAAATCGTCTTTAATTTTTCATACATTGACGCTGGAGGAAGTACCTGTTCTAAGGGTCATACATCGGCCGTTTTATTTAGCCTGGGGTGAAGCCTATCTGTTCAACAAGGGTCTGTAACCACAAATGTTTGTATAAAGATTATACTAGGGAAACGCCAAAGTCGTTGTTAGACGAGTGAGTGAGCCATGTGTTTAGTCACCACATTACAACACACACATTACACACACATTACTTTTCTTCCCCCTACCTTGAAATCCTCCTTCCTTCCCTTACCCATGGCTGGTTCTGACCAGCATGGGCCCCTCCTCCCCATCCCCTAGGCTAGAGTCGTGCATTATGACCTAACGGTTGACGCGTCCTTAATCCAAATAAACCCAAAAAAATAAAATATTTGGGTCTAGGCGAACAGAGAAAGTGGTTTATAGTTTTTTGGTTTCAGGGTGCGTCAACCGTTTGTCGTCGTCCTATTATTTATTTATTTATTTATTTATTTATTTATTTATTTATTCAAACTGGACACAAATACAGCCATAGGCCATTTTACATTGTGCGTTATAAACATAATAACATTACTAACTAACTTATACTAACTTAAACCAAACATGATAACAGAGGAAATACGAATCGAAATACATGAATGCATGAACAATGAATGATAGGTCATAGCAAAAACAGAAGAAAGAATAAAAATAAAAATAAAATTAAAATTAAAATTAAAATTAAAATTAAAATTAAAATTAAAAATTAAATAGCAAAATTAACCCTGGCTAACAAGGGGTTTTACGTTCGTTATGAACTCACGCTGGTTTGCAAAAATGTCTAGGGTGGGTGTGGCAAGTAAATTGTAGGTGAAGGGTAGCCGATAGAAGAGGGAGCGTTTGATGATTTCCAGGCGAGGAATAGGTAAATGAAACAGTTGAGTCGATCTGGTTAGGCGGGAAGGGACATGTAGGGAGAAAAAATTGATTAATGGAGGTCGAAGATTACCATTAACGATTTTATGAAAAAACTTAAAATCGGCCAGAGAACGACGACTGGTTAAGGAGCATAAATTGAGAGAAGACATAATTTCAGGTTTTGAAGTGTTCTGAAAGTTTGTAACTCGATGTTTAACAATTGAAAGAAAAAAAAGACATAACACGATCCAACTTCTTCAGATTTGACGGAGCAGACATAGCCCAAATTACAGAACCATATTCAACGACGGGTAGCACACATGCAGTGAAGTAGGTTCGAAGGGCCATGACGTCACGAATTTCGGTGAAACGGTACATCATTCCAAGAAGACGCATGGCCCTGGAGGTGACTGTATCAATATGATCTACAAACAGTAGTTTCCCATCCACAGTCACTCCCAGGTCACGCTGCTTCTCAACACGCTGAATCACTTCACCACCCAATTGATAGCCATGGAGAAGGGGGACACGACGGAGAGTTATAGACAGTATTGAACATTTCCTGGGGTTCGGGATCATTTCCCAGTCAGAGCACCAGCGGTAAAACAAGTCAAGTCCGCGTTGAAGCATGATTACATCACTTGCATCCCGAATGCGTTTCATGAGTTTGCAATCGTCAGCATACAAAAAGGCTGGTCCCATACGTCCCAATTTAGTTTTAGTTTGGATTAAGGGTGCGACAACCGCTAGGTCAACGCCAAAGTCGTTGTTAGACGAGTGAGTGAGCCATGTGTTGTGTACCCGCTAACATTACTTTTCTTCCCCCTACCTTTGACCTCCCTAGCCTATCATTGGTTAAAGTGAACATAAAGCCAAGAAAGGTGAACGGCCACTAAACACAAAAACCTCTAACTACCCAAACTAAATCCAATCAATGTTCACGGGTACTCAACACGTGGCTCTCTCACTCGTCTAACAACGACTTTGGCGTTTCCCTAGTTTATTTCATTTCCAAGAAAAATAACAATACTGACTACCTTCAAAAGGCCCACGTGTTGGGGGAAATGGAAGACAAGCATCAAACCCATTTCAATCCTTTTTTTCTAAAGTAGGATAAATAGAAAAGTGCCCATACCTGTGTGCATATACCTCAAACACTCTATTCACATAATGCCACAAGCAAAAATTCTCCGTCCCAACAAAATATTAATCATTCCTTCTTTTGAAACCCTCTTCCCGTTTTAGAAGGTCCGTGTAGTTTGGAGCGACCAGTACAACAAGGGTTGGTAAGTGGCTACTTTGCCGAAGAAGAGACATGATTGACAGTTTATGGTCTTGAACAATTACTTACTGCCTCCTTTGAACTAGCATTTTATGATTGATTCAGGAGGCCTTCTTGATATGAACTCAACTATAGTTGTCTACGTCTAGGCAGTGGTGGTGGCGTCCGTAGCCTAACACGGTATATGAATACAGTGGCGTAGGAACTATTTTTTGAGTGGGGGGGTCACACTAAAGTTGACTATGAGGTTGGGTGGGTAAAGCCTCTGGGGCTTCGCCCCAGCCGCCGTAGGCGAGATTTTTTTTAAAGGTGCCCTTGATAGGTGGCCTAAAACACGTTTTCAGGCGAATTTTAATTATAAATAAGGGTTACATTTTGAAGCTAATATTGCATTGAAGATTGATTATCTGACTGAAATCGGTCGACAGTCTGCTTGGGAGTGCACTGCACTGCACAAATAAAATAATGAATATTAGTCTAAAATCAGGTGGCTAGTCTAGTCTCGCAAATCACCTCTCTTACTGAATCTTTCTAAAAAATGTTAACAAAAACCTTCATTTTTGTTTGCAAGCCCGACTGTAGTAAAAATCCTAAAAATCACCCAACATTCACAAGCTATTAGTTAGCAAATGACACCTTGACCCCCCCCCCCTCACCACCCACTAAGGGGGTCAAGCCAACAAGTGGGGGGGGGGGAGTTTCCCCCCCACCCCCCCCCGTTCCTACGCCCCATGGATGAATGGTAGCATCCATTATGAATCACTTGCGCTACATCAGTGCAGGCGACGTAAGGATGCAGTTTGTAGATGCGAAACCTATATACTATTCCAATGTCTTTGTGCGAAACTAGGGCTTATGCAAGTTTGTCTAACGACCACATAATGCAAGGAGTGTCCAATATAGCCATTGGCCTATTTATTTATAGTATGCACTTGCATCGTTAGAACGCGGCGTTGAAAAGAATTACAAGTGACGTCGATCTGGCTAGGAGCCAGGCGTGTCTGGGTACATATGTACGCGACGCGGTTTAGTCCTTTGGCAGATTAGTTTCTATGCAAATTAATTGAATGAATTGCTTAAGATCATTGATTGTTTTAATTCAAATGTAGACCTACCCATTACATTCAACATATTTGGATGAGCGTAGCGAGCGAAGCGAAGATTCCATTCTACTACAACTGGAGAAAAAAATCCGGAATGTTTTTTTTTTTCTTTTTTTCTTTTTGTATTTTTGTCTGTTTGTCCGCACGATTCCGGCTAAACCGATACTCCGATTGAGATGAAATTTTATGGAGGCCTTCGAAATCTCTGAACTTAGAACTGCCACGTTTTTGAGCGCAATCGGAAAATTATTTCTCATGAAAATCGCAATTTTACGATTTTTTTCGATTTTTTTTTAATTTCTTTGACTTATAACACCTACATGCTTTATCCGATTTTAATGATTTTTGCACAGAACCTTTATTTTATGAATTTAGATATTCTTGTGAAATTTGAGCGCAATTGAAAAAATATTTATCATAAAAATCGAAATTTTACGGGTTTTTTCTTTTTTTAAACAATTCTTTGACTTATAACACCTACATACTTTATCCGATTGTAATGATTTTTTCGCAGAACCTTAATTTTATGAATTTATATATTAGTGTTAAATTTGAGCGCAATCGAGAAATTATTTCTTATAAAAATCGCAATTTTACGATTTTTTTAACAATTAGATTAATAAATTAAAAAATTAAAGCTAATTTTTAATTTAATTTAATTTAATTTAATTTAATTTTAAAAAAAATTCAACTTAGTAATGATTTTTCCACAGAACAACAGAAAATTCGCATATAACACATGGCAGCTCAATGCACCAATTACGCTCATCCAACAACGCGGCGGGACTTAAGCGTTTTCCTAGTTATGAAAAAATTATAAATAATTGTGTTCATATTTTTCGGATGGGGGGGGGGGGGAGGGAGTAGGTGCGTTTTCGTGGCAATTTTATATTTATTGACTAGGAAAACGCTTAAGTCCTGCCGCGTTGTTGGATGAGCGTAATTGGTGCATTGAGCTGCCATGTGTTATGCGAATTTTCTGTTGTTCTGTGGAAAAATCATTACTAAGTTGAATTTTTTTTAAATTTAATTAAATTAAATTAAATTAAATTAAAGATTTACTTTAATTTTTTAATTTATTAATCGTAATTGTTAAAAAAAATCGTAAAATTGCGATTTTTATAAGAAAAAATTTCTTGATTGCGCTCAAATTTAACACTAATATATAAATTCATAAAATTAAGGTTCTGCGAAAAAATCATTACAATCGGATAAAGTATGTAGGTGTTATAAGTCAAAGAATTGTTTAAAAAAGAAAAAACCCGTAAAAATTTCGATTTTTATGATAATAATTTTTTCAATTGCGCTCAAATTTCACAAGAATATCTTAATTCATAAAATAAAGGTTCTGTGCAAAAATCATTAAAATCGGATAAAGCATGTAGGTGTTATAAGTCAAAGAAATTTTTTAAAAATCGAAAAAAATCGTAAAATTGCGATTTCATGAGAAATAATTTTTCGATTGCGCTCAAAAACGTGTCAGTTCTAAGTTTAGAGATTTCGAACGCCTCCATAAAATTTCATCTCAATCGGAATATCGGTTTAGCCGGAATCGTGCGGACAAACAGACAAAAATACAAAAAGAAAAAAAAAAAAAAAAAAAAAAAAAAAAACATTCCGGATTTTTTTCTCCAGTGTAGTAGAATGGAATCTTCGCTTCGCTCGCTACGCTCGCTGCGCTCATCCAACAACGGGACCGTAGTCCTACAGGTCAAATATCATATTATCGATAATATATTATGAAAACTACTACTGACATATTCACCCATACGACATACGATACTTACGTGTCTTTAGGTCATTCTTAATTAGAGTATAAGTGATATTAACTTTTATGGTAGTACAAACTAAGTAAGTGAAAGTACTTACATTAATGATTGGTCTGGTAGATATCGGAGAGTTCTATAAAATGTTTGATTTCAAAAGTAAAAACTGCGGAGCAGTGAGATTTTCGATCATAATGGTAAAAAAACGTGACAACGTCAGATGTAGGAATAAATTTATAGATTTCGACTGTTCCCAAAAATGTATATCAAACCCGGCGTAGTCATACAGAGAGGACACGGGACACGCACACACAACAAAAGAGGGAGCACACGTGACGTATCCGACCAAGTCGGGGGTTCCCGCGTGCATCAGCAAACCAGGGAGTAAGTCACGCACATATTTATATCCTTCGTCCAGACAGACATGCAGACCCGACCAGGTTGCCTCAGCGGCAGGGGTGCAGTCGTAAATAAAATAGTGCCAGGGCGGTCAAAAGTCAAAGTCAATACCGATAATATTTCATTGTTATACCCCCCCCCCCTCCCCGCCCCATATATGACAATAATTAAAACAATAAAAATTAATTTCGCTGCATTTTTATGCAGTTAATCCTATTTTCAAATAAAACAATAGTATGCCACACTTGTGCATGAATATAGGCTGTCTTTTAAAATAATCAAGCCAAAATGTTTCGTACGTAGCAAGGCCTGAATATAGACATGTATTATTTTATCGATGTGCAGAGATTTTTGTGCAGAGATTTCAATATATTCCCTGCCATTGCCATAATGTAGCATAATATACTTCGTATTGCATCCATTCTGTACGCCTACTACCGGCAGACTTTCAATCTCACAGCCCACATTTAAATCTAACACTTCGCTCTCTTGTGTGAAACTACTAGACACGATCATATTTCTCTGTAACACTTCGTTTGGAAGTCTTAGAAAAAAAGTAACTTGCTGCAGGTTATTCTGAGATTCACAAGAAGTGTCATGTCTCTTCACTATGGAAATGCATTAGTTCAACAACAACAACAACAACAACAACAACAACAACAACAACACAATATAAAAATAACTGGAAATGTCCTAACCACCAACGATACAAGTACACCACTTCCATCTATTTAATCTGACAATATTTCAAAGGCAATATTCACGGTATTTTTGTGTGGCTAAGGAGAGATTTATAGATTTTCTCTGAAAAAGTGTAACGAAAGTTACAAGAAAATATGGATATAATTTGGTTTTTGCACAGTTTAGCCTAGGTGCGCCCTGTCTAAACATAAAATCTCAGCCAGGGCGCCGCCCTGGCCCGCACGGGTACGAATGCATGCCTGCTAAGCGGACACGTCGGGCGGCCCTCGCCCTCGTGACGTATCCAACCAAGTCGGGGGTTCCCGCGTGCATCAGCAAACCACGGACCAGCAGCACGGACATATTTATATCCTTGCTCTAGGTCCAGGTATTCACGGGATATATAAGCTCGTCATAGCATAACTTTAGGTTCCATACAGGCTGTGGGTATTTTTATTTTATTTGTGGCCACATACCTCTTACGAGTTCAATTAAGATTAAGATAATCCACATAAAGATGACTACGAAGATATAAATATAACAAACAAGTGTGTTCGTGTGAGTATGATTGTGTGAGAATATCTATGTTCTTTTTGGGGAGATTAATGTGTATGTTCGCTCTCAACCGGACGAACGACTGCTCCATTCATGGTTTAATTATCAGGGAACTTTAAAAGTCCCTGAAATGGTCCCATTTGCACTCACGTTAGTTCCGGTCACGTCGATGAATTAACGTGTTGGGTCTATTGAGCTTTTTCTTGTTCGCAGTGGCAGAAAACACATTTCTAGTGTCAGGCCTAAGATAAAACCCAAACACATAATCCCCCGATTGGCATGCATTTGTTATTAGCAATGCAATCAAACAACGATTGTACAAAATTAGCCAAAAACCAAAATATGCATAAAACAGTAGTTAATAGAGTATGATCATTAATCACAGTCTTTTGAAAAGATCAAAATATTTTTATTTTTTGGTTGATGCATTTTTCCGCTATTGTTACTGTTTTGAACGATTTTTGGTGCCAATTTTTGCCAAAAGTATTCCATTTGGATGGCTGTTATTTTTGTTGTAGCTTACACTCATCTTTAACTATAAGATGAGTTTTTTTCGAAATGTATAGCTTTCGTATCTTATGATCTTCCTGTTTTTCTTTTGACGGTACAAATACCACAAAAGTACCGGAAAATGTAAAACACTGTAAAATGTAAGGTATTGAAGATACACTTTTCAAAATACCTCATTCTTAAGTCAAAGATAAGTGAAAGCTACAATAAAAATATCAGCCATCCAAATAGTATACTTTTTGCAAAACTTAGCACAAAAAAATCATTAAAAAAAGTAGCAATAGCGGAAAAATGAATCAACTAAAAAATGTTTTTAAAAAATGGTCTTTTCAAAAGACTGATTAATGATCATACTCTATAACAACTGTTTTATGTTTGTTTTTTGGATTTTGGTTTTTGATGAACACACAGTCTAAACCTCGGAGAGAATAGTAGTAACAAACGCAAATGCAGCTCTCAAAACAATGAGCGAAGTTACTAAATCAACAGATCGTCGAAGATAAACCCAATAATAAGTTTTTTTTCAGCATTCGAATCTCTTTGTTGGTGGACGTGCATGAGGTTTGGGTAAAACTTGCACTAAAACATTATTAAATCAACAAACAAACGCATGCCAATCTGAGGTCATGTTCGGTTTTTATCTTGAAACATGATAGATACACACAAAGATGGAAGAACAGAACAGTGATTCATATAGTGCTTCGCTCCCTATAAGCATAGCATAGAAGTAGGCATCGAACAGCATAGTAAGAACAGTATTGTTAGAACAGATTACTTTTTGGAAAGTATTGTTAAAAAATGATTGAGATCATAAAATTTTAACAAAAACAAAATATAAATAATAACTAGAAACGCTTAAGTCCGCCCCGTTGTTGATGACGTATGGTGCATGAACGCTGCTAGTGTTATGCGACATTTCTGTTCTGTGGAAAATTATTATTAATGAAATGTTGTTTTAAATTTAATTAAACTAAATTAAATTAAATTAAAGAATTAACTTAATGTGTTTATTGATACGTAATTGGTTACAAGACGATCGTTAAATTGCTGATTTTTATAAGAAAAAATTTCTTGATTGCGCTCAATTTTTTAAACTAATATATAAATTCATAAATTAAGGTCTGCAAAAAATCATTACAATCGTAAGTTTTAGGTGTTATAGTCAAAGAATTGTTTAAAAAGAAAAAACCGTAAAATTCGATTTTTATATGAATAATTTTTTCAATTGCGCTCAAATTTACAGCAATCATTAATTCATAAAATAAGGTTCTGTGCAAAAATCATTAAATCGGATAAAGATGTAGGTGTTATAAGTCAAAGAAATTGTTTTAAAAATCGAAAAAAAATCGTAAAATTGCGATTTTATGAGAAATAATTTTTCGATTGCGCTCAAAACAAGTTGGCAGTTTCTAAATTAGAGTTTCGAAGGCCTCCATAAAATTTCATTCAAATCGGAATGATCGGTGTTAGCAGAATTCTTGGACAAAACGAACAAAAATACGAAAATAAGAAAAAATGAATAAGCAAAAAAGGAAAATCAAATAAAAACATTCACGGACTTTTTTCTCCATCGTAGTTAGAATGGTGAAAACAGACAAAAATACAAAAAAAAAAAGAAAAAAAAAAAAAGAAAAAAAAACATTCCGGATTTTTTTCTCCATGTAGTAGAATGGTCTTCGCTTCGCTCGCTACGCTCGCTGCGCTCATCCAACAATAACAATGAATGAATAAAGAAAGAAAAAAGAAAGAAAGACATTGATATAAAAACCATTTATTTAAATCATAATTTATGAAACACTGTAAATGCCTAGCCTAGATAATTATTTATTGGTTTCTTTTCATGCAGCCTACACTAAATATAAATTCTCTAAATCAATATATTTATGAGGACAGCGCAACCCTCTTCACACAACACATAGAAGTCACAAATCACAGGACAAAGTCAAAAACGACTGTGCTACCCGAAGATATATTATTATTAATATTATTATTAGTCAATGATAGCAGTTGTAATAAAAGTATGCCCCGACTGGGGATCGAACCCAGAACCTCTGGCTTAACGCGCCATTGCTCTACCAATTGAGCTACCGAGACATAAGACACACCTTCATTGAACTGCTATTTGTTGTGACTGTTGACATATGATATAAATCAAACCAAAGACTGCAATGTAGCTGCCAATACTGAAAGAACACACATGGAAAAATCCAATCACTTTTCATCTCCCATGAGTTGGTAGTATGAATATAAGGTTTTTAAGCATAAGCCCGCTTTGAGGTGTTCTTTCAGTAATGACAACAACATTGCAGTCTTCTGTTCGATTATTATCATGCATGTCAACAGACACAATAAATTTTATTGTGTCTGTTGACATGCATGATAATAATCGAACAGAAGACTGCAATGTTGTTGTCATTACTGAAAGAACACCTCAAAGCGGGCTTATGCTTAAAAACCTTATACTACCCAACTCATGGGAGATGAGAAGTGATTGGATTTTTCCATGTGTTCTTTCAGTAATGACAGCTACATTGCAGTCTTCTGTTCGATTACTATCATGGATGTCAACAGTCACACCAAATAGCAGTTTAATGAAGGTGTGTCTTATGTCTCGGTAGCTCAATGGGTAGAGCTATGGCGCGTTAAGCCAGAGGTTCTGGGTTCGATCCCCAGTCGGAGCATACTTTTATTACAACTGCTATCATTGACTAATAATGTCCTTAAAGCGGGCTTATGCTTAAAAACCTTATATTCATACTACCCAACTCATGGGAGATGAGAAGTGATTGGATTTCTCCATGTGTTCTTTCAGTAATGACAGCTACATTGCAGTCTTCTGTTCGATTATTATCATGGATGTCAACAGTCACAACAAATAGCAGTTTAATGAAGGTGTGTCTTATGTCTCGGTAGCTCAATTGGTAGAGCTATGGCGCGTTAAGCCAGAGGTTCTGGGTTCGATCCCCAGTCGGGGCATACTTTTATTACAACTGCTATTATTGACTAATAATGTCCTCAAAGCGGGCTTATGCTTAAAAAGCTTATACTACCCAACTCATGGGAGATGAGAAGTGATTGGATTTTTCCATGTGTTGGTGTCAAGAACACCTCAAAGCGGGCTTATGCTTAAAAACCTTATACTACCCAACTCATGGGAGATGAGGAGAAGTGATTGGATTTTTCCATGTGTTCTTTCAGTAATGACAGCTACATTGCAGTCTTCTGTTCGATTATTATCATGGATGTCAACAGTCACAACAAATAGCAGTTTAATGAAGGTGTGTCTTATGTCTCGGTAGCTCAATTGGTAGAGCTATGGCGCGTTAAGCCAGAGGTTCTGGGTTCGATCCCCAGTCGGGGCATACTTTTATTACAACTGCTATCATTGACTAATAATGTCCTCAAAGCGGGCTTATGCTTAAAAACCTTATATTCATACTACCCAACTCATGGGAGATGAGAAGTGATTGGATTTTTCCATGTGTTCTTTCAGTAATGACAGCTACATTGCAGTCTTCTGTTCGATTATTATCATGGATGTCAACAGTCACAACAAAGAGCAGTTAAATGGAGGTGTGACTTATGTCTCGGTAGCTCAATTGGTAGAGCTATGGCGCGTTAAGCCAGAGGTTCTGGGTTCGATCCCCAGTCGGGGCATACTTTTATTACAACTGCTATCATTAGCTAATAATGTCCTCAAAGCGTTCTTACGCTTAAAAACCTCATATTTTTATTTTTATTATAAAAAGTAATAATATAAGGTTTTTAAGCATAAGCCCGCCTTAAGGACATAGTTATTAATTCATAGCAGTTGTCGTAAAAGTTTGCCCCGACTAAGGATCGAACCCAAAACCTCCGGCTTAACGTGCCGTAGCTCTTCCAATTATGTCATGGAAGTCAACAGTCACAACAACTAGCAGTTTAGTAAACGTTTGTTTTGTTGTCCCGGTAGCTCAATTGGTAGAGCTATGGCACGTTAAGCCGGAGGTTCTGGGTTCGAAACCCAGTCGGGGCAAACTTTTACGACAACTGCTATGAATCAATAATTATAATTTTATTATTATTATTATTATTATTATTATTATTATTATTATTATTATTATTTTTATTATTATTTTTATTATTATTATTATTATTATTATTATTATTATTATTATATATTAATATTATTACTTTATTGACAATATTCAAATACAACAATCATATGAATATGGAAGGAAGTAGACAACAAAGCAAGCTCCATACCATATGGGGCGTACCACCAGCGTTAATACTATATTACATTATCCTATCTGTACACCTAATAAAATTAATTATAAACTGACTTTAATAAATAGAAATAAAATAAATAATTAAATTAACAACAACAGGCATACCCGAAATAAAAATAAAATTACAGGGAATTATATATATATATACAATATTATTCAATTTACCAAACATGACAATAGTCTATTGCCGAGTTGTAATAGGTATTAGAAAACAATAATTGTGAAGTGAGCTAAGTTGGAAAGGAATTTGCTTATTCATGATATAATTAAGGTAAGTAGGTAGTTATTTATTTTGAAAAAAATAATATTTGCATTTATTTTTACTACAACATTTGAACGTGTAACATTAAAATTAAATGAGAGAATGACAGAAAGCATCTGCCCCATAGTACGTGAGTATACCTGTGACCCTATAATACAATATAATAATAAAATACAATGTAAAATGGAAGTTATAAAAGCATGAATCACATTTTGCTCATTCGAATGGAAACTTGCCTATCGGAAAAAGATACAAATATTCTGCACGGAATATTAACACTTTTCAATATTGTAGTGCTCATTTGTGTACAACTAGATGTTCACAAAAGTCTGTGAGTTTGTATCAGCACGTGAACATGCTTAGCACGTGCACGTGTGACCACGTAGTGACATCAGAGTTCCAATACGAGTTTAAGAAGTATGATATGCAGGAACAAATTGGCTCCAATCTGTTATAAACCATAGTTTACAAAACTGTTTCATCCATAGACTACATATCTGAAACTTAAACTTTTCATGGGCATCATTAACATTTTATCAGGTCACATCATGTAAAATATATATATATAAAAATACATATTAAAACCATTAGAAACTTCAATTTTGGTAATTTTCAAACCATAACATTAACTTTTAAAAGTAATCAAATTAAGAAAAATAAGCATTGTTAACGTATAAAAGCAACGTTGTCAATGCGTGGCAATGTCACTCAGATAAACTGACTTAATTGCTTCAGGAATTCTCTTTCAAACAATTTCCAAATCTGTTCTGCTTTCTCTTAGATATAGCAAAAAGTTAACTAATACTGTTTCGCTTCGTACTTGGGGAGTTCTCACTCTCCTCTAAATAGCCTCGAACCCACGTCCCTCGCGTGCTAACACTCAGCCGTGGCTTGAGTACGACATCCAGTGACGCAACGGATGTTGACAACATGTTGCATTAAGTATGATGGAACCAGCTCGCAGTGAAGCAAGGTGGCCTGTCTAATGGGTGCAGTGTTATGAAGAGAACTGTACAGAGCGACCGGGCGGACTCGACAAGCTGCCAAAATAACTTGGGGATTCTAAATGCGGAGCTTGTCTCGTTGTACTCTTGTGTCCGTAGTGTGGTGACCGCCGTACCCGGGCGACCTACACCCCCGCGCTGTCCACTGTCCGTAGCAGTGACCATCCTACACCCCGCGCTGTCCACTGTCCGTAGCAGTGACCATCCTACACCCCGCGCTGTCCACTGTCCGTAGCAGTGACCATCCTACACCCCGCACTGTCCACTGTCCGTAGCAGTGACCATCCTACACCCCGCGCTGTCCACTGTCCGTAGCAGTGACCATCCTACACCCCGCGCTGTCCACTGTCCGTAGCAGTGACCATCTTGCACCCCGCGCTGTCCACTGTCCGTAGCAGTGACCATCTTGCACCCCCACGCTGTCCACTGTCCGTAGCAGTGACCATCCTACACCCCGCAGCGGAAATCAAAATAGGAGAGAAAATTATTGTTTGTGGATCTGCATACCGGTCTCCATCTTCAAAACTGATCAAACTAATGCAGATTTAGAGATGTCATTAAATAAAGGCACAACCTTCGCTTAAAACAGCCATGTAATTATTTTGCTTGGTGACTTTAACTTAGATATTTCGTAGACTGTTGACGGTCCAGCAATGCCAAACAATCAGTTACCCAGCGTATTTGCATTTGAAGATCTGATGAATCAACTTGTGACTGAAGCTACTCGAATGACTGAAAAGTGCATATCTATATAATGTCATCTGTCACTGTGATATGCCAACATAATGTCATCTGTCACTGTGATTCCTGGAGTAAGTGTGCGATTATGTCGATTTTGAAAATGCCATCAAATTCCAACTCGCAACCTTCTCGTGGTTTGGCCCGTGATTAGGGGAGTTTTTCTCCCTGAAACTAATGGCGAGCTCTGGCTCTGGGTCGTCGTCAGGGAACTTTCCCCTTCATTTTGTCTACCTCCCCGACGGCGACGACAATTGACAACACGGACGGATGATGACACAGACGGAGACGACCACGACGTGGGGGAACCCCTGCCCTCCCCATACGCTTGTGGCTGGTTCTGACCAGCACAGGCCTGTTCACCCCTTGTCCCCCCGCGTCATCCCTTACGTCCCTCCCTTCGTCTGATTAGCCAAGTTGCATAAATATGAGACGTTAAGCAATATCCAATCACAATAAAATTGTGTTTAATTATGCACACGCAGACTGGGATGTCCAGTGTCAAAATCTTATTCCGGATCGACCTACAGAGGTCAACAATAACAATGTATACCAATTTTGGATAGAGAGGAGTAAAGTTTTCTGGTTAAATGTTCACAAAGCCATTACTAGTATAAAAGTGAAGGGAAAACAACGTTCACCATGGATTACCAGTGATATTGTTAAATCAAACAGAAAACGTGACTCAATCTGTAGGAAATGGAAGAGAACACAGTCAGACGTAATACATACGGAATAAAAAGAAGCTAGCAAACTTACGTATTATACGTCAAGCTCACCGAGATTATATTTGGAAACTAGGAGAAAAAAGCAACAGTTTGGCACTTTGGAAGTACATTCATAGTAAGAATGGAAGTGCATCCCCATCTCACTTTGTGTCAAATGGAATTACTTAAAAAAAAATTCTGATATTACTAATGCTTTTAATGATAAATTTAAAGACATCTTTTGCTCATTGGTATGTGACACAAAAGATTTGCTATGGTCAAAATCCCTTAGGTGTTGGCCTCTTGGATCCTTTGCTGAATCTGCAGGTTTCTGAAGAAGATGTTTGTCGATATTTACGCAACCTTCGGCCTGTGTAAGATCTTACAAAAATGTGCAACATTGATATCGCCATCCATCACAAGCCTTTTTAATTTATCATTATCGACTGGCACTGTTCCTAAGTCATGGAAGACGGCAAATGTAGTATCTGTTTACAAATCTGGTGACAAAGAGGTCATTTCTAACTACAGACCAATAGCGTTGACTTCAGTGTTATGTAAGATACTTGAGAAACAAATCCAATCTTACACACTATGATGACAATGGACTTATAAATACAAACCAACATAGGTTTTTGACAAAAAGATCCGGTGTCACCATGCTTTCAAAAGTAATTGAGGATTGGCAACACAGTTTTGATCAAAAGTCAATTAAGCAGGTGGACGTTATCTCTCTTGATTTGAGTAAAGCATTTGACCGTGTTCCGCATTAACGTCTATACTGGCAAAACTAGGGAATTATGGCTTACAAGGTTCTCTTCTAAATTGGTGTAGGAGTTTTCTAACTGGAAGAAATCAATGCACTGTTTATGATGGATCAAGATCAGGGAACATTGATATATATAATCTCAGGTGTACCACAAGGTTCTGTACTTGGTCACTTGTTCTTCATCATCTTTACGATGGACCTTCCTTCATGTGTACAATCTAAGCTAGCTATGTATGCAGATGACTGTACCATATACCGCTCTATTACAAGATTCGATGATGTTAATGCTCTACAAGCTGATTTGGATGCAATTACGTCAGGGAACTTTCCCCTTCCCTTTTGACTACCTCCCCGACGGCGACGACAATGACAACATGGACGCGGATGATGACACAGACGGAGACGACCACGACGTGGGGGAACCCCTGCCCTCCCCATATGCTTGTGGCTGGTTCTGACCAGCAGAGGCCTGTCCACCCCTTGTCCCCCCGCGTCATCCCTTACGTCCCTCCCTTCGTCTCGATTAGCCAAGTTGCATAAATATGAGGCGTTAAGCAATATCCAATCAAATCAAAAACTCTTGGTGCTCTATAAATGGTATGTGTTTAAACGACACAAAATCTGTGCTTCTTAGACTCTCTTGATCATCAGACCCAATCAATGGAACATACTTTTTGAATAACTGTCAACTTAAATCAAGCAAATTTATACAATTACTGGGTTTAAACATTTCTAATGACTTGTGTTGGAAAAGGCATACTAATATTGTTAAGGCACAATGCTCTAAACTGGCTAGTTTTGTTTTCCGTAACTTGAAAGATAGCCAACCTAGAGTTCTACGAGCTGTTTTTATCACGTTAATTAGGCCTAAACTAGTGTATGCCAGCATGACATCCAACCACCAAAGAAAACATGCACGAACTAGAATCACTACAGAACCGAGCAACCAAAGTAATCTTAGGGTACAGAACTGACCTCCGTAGTGCTTCTAGAAGAGAAAAGCTTAAGAGGGTACGCTGAGCTTGGCCCAACTCAAATGCGCGCACCCAAGTTTTGATGATTTCTGCTGAGCGGTTGGTAATATCATTACCAAATTTTGAATGGATGTTAATAAAGTACTTTTATATTGATATCCGCAATTGGTTGCACAAAATAAGCCTTAAAGATCCATTGCGAGACATAAGTCCAAAACGTGAAAAAATGGGAAATCCAAAACATGGATTACAATTCTGGAAATTCCCACCAAACCGTTCATCTTACGATAAAACCAAATTAACCTGCGTGTTCATATTGATTTAAACGTTGATATCCAGTATGCAAATTTGAGTTTAAAAAATCTGTACACTTGGAATAAATTCCCGAATTTGACCAAAATTGAGTAAATTTCGGTGATTTCACTAATTTTTAATTCAAAATCAATGAATTAATTTAGGAATACGCATAACGCATAACATAAATTTAATCTTTAATAACGTTAGTGTGAAATTTGATAACGGTGTTTTTAACCTTTTACCCGAACAAAAAAAAACAAAAAAAAACAGAAAGCTGAGCCCCTAAACTCGTCTCCGCGCCAGCCTCAGCAACTCCTCTAATATACCTAGTTTGAAGGCTGTATTCAAGAGAAGTGACATTATTTTCCTCAAGAGGTGTGTATAAGTGGAACCATTGATCTTGACCCTCTCGTGCGCCTTACACCAGTAAATCGGACCGTAGATCTAGGACGCGGATGTAATATAGGGGATGACTTTAAGGCCGTTAATTTCTCGTATAAGTGCATTCCAGAAATCCATTTTCTGCAGGGAGTCAGCGCTCTGGAATGCACTACCATATGAAGTAAAGGAACTTCCCCTCATGCAGTAGTGGAGACCATAAGCTCCAATATATACAACAATCGTGCAAATCGTGAAGAAAGCAAAAAATTAGCGAATTTACTAATATAATCACAAGGAATCCAGAAATCGATGGCTTTTAGTTGAGTTCATGTAACTTTGTTATTAAGTGAATTAATCAAATTAATTGTTTAATTAACCAACAAAAATATTTAAAAGGAGACAACACAGTCGCCATTAGTATCAAATGAAAGCTTATTTTACGGAGAATAAGAAAAGGAAATTAATTAATTAATCATCTAATTAATTGAATTTTAGTATAATTTTACAACTTTCGATGAATGTATTTTGAATTATGATGTACACCTAAAATTCTACCGATTGTATACAATTTCACCCCTTTACTAAAAAAATGCCAATTAAGCCAATTTTTGATGGCCTTAAACGAAATTCCTGCAACTCCCAGATTAATGGATTAATGCAAATAATAATTAGTTTAATATTAGTTAAATGTTTGACATTCACAAACCACAGTCAACTGATGTATCAAATAATAACAATTCAGGCATAATTATTAAAGAGAAAAGTGATGGCCCTAAGGTCGGGCAATATATTTTAATTTTTTTTTTTATGATTACAATTGATACCAAACACTACAAATTTGTCTTTACTTTTAAATTTTAGGACTAAATAACTAATTAATTTTAATTAATTAATTAATAGTTAAATATTTCGAATTTTTCATTACAAAAGCTTAAATAGAACTACATTTTTAAGTTGGTACCATTTTTTGTACCATAGTTAGACATCTTTACGCTATATTGTAATTTGTGTTGAATATTTTGTAATTACTATTATTGAAAATTGAAAAATTATATATTAATTATAGTAACCAGCTCTTTTGTGAATACTGTGATATCATTGGTTGGATGAGCGTAGCGAGCGTAGCGAGCGAAGCGAAGATTCCATTCTACTACACTGGAGAAAAAAATCCGGAATGTTTTTTTTTTTTTTTTTTTTTTTTTTTTTTTTTTTTTGTATTTTTGTCTGTTTGTTAGCACGATTCCGGCTAAACCGATACTCCGATTGCGATGAAATTTTATGGAGACCTTCGAAATCTCTGAACTTAGAACTGCCACGTTTTTGAGCGCAATCGGGAAATTTTTTCTTATAAAAAACGCAATTTTACGATTTTTTTCGATTTTTTAAAAATTTCTTCGACTTATAACACCTACACGCTTTATCCGATTGTAATGATTTTTTCACATAACCTTAATTTTATGAATTAAGATATTCGTGTGAAATTTGAGCGTAATCGAAAAATTATTTTCTCATGAAAATCGAAATTTTACGGGTTTTTTCTTTTTTAAAACGATTCTTTGACTTATTACACCTACATGCTTTATCCTATTGTAATGATTTTTTCACAGAACCTTAATTTCATCAATTTATATACTCGTGTTAAATTTGAGCGCAATCGAATAATTATTTCTTATGAAAATTGCAATTTTACGATTTTTTTTTTTTTTAATTACGATTTATTAAAAAAATAAAGTTAATTTTTTATTTTATTTTATTTAATTTTAAAAAATCTTCGACTAAGCAATAATTTTTTCACAGAACAACAGAAAATCAGCATAACACATGGCAGCTCAATGCACCAATTACGCTCATCCAACAACGCGGCGGGACTTAAGCGTTTTCCTAGTTAGAAGAAATTTTGGATGAGCGTAGCGAGCGAAGCGAAAACTTCAATTTCACTGACCCCTCAAAAAATTTAGCTCCAATGTTTTTTTGTTTGTTTGTTTGTTTGTTTGTCTGTTTTTTTTTTTTTTGTCTGTTTGTTCGCACGATTCAGGGCAAACGGCATAAGCGATCTTGATGAAAATTTGACAGGACCTTCGAAATCTCTGAACTTAGACGTGCCACGTTTTTGGGTACAATCAAAGAAATATTTTTTATGAATATCGCACTTTTAAGATTTTTTTCGATTTTTAATGCGATATTTTCGTGACATTTGGGCCGATTCTGACCAAATGGGTGGGGCTACAAAGTTCATATTTTACATGGACATTAAGGTTATGGTGATGTAGTACCTTGTGAAAAAAAAGTTGAAAAAGGTAACCAGAACCCATAAAATAAACGTACTTTTACGATTTTTTTCGATTTTTAGTGCGATATTTTCGTGACATTTGGGCTGATTCTGACCAAACGGGTGGGGCTACAACGTTCATATTTCACATGAACATTAAGGTTATGGTGATGTAGTACATTTTGAAAGAAAAAGTTGAAAAAGTTAGCCAGAATCCATAGAATAAAGGTTTTGATATGAGTTTTTTTGAGGTTTATAATAACAATTAACAAGTAACATTTGAAACTCGACAACAATCACCTACAATGAATTCACAAAGCACTTGCAAAGGAAAAGTGGTCCCACGCAAACTTAAAACTTACAAAAACGCTCATCCATCAACGCGGCGGGACTTTAGCGTTTTCCTAGTACTTTAACATTGATCTTTTGGTTCAAAAACTAAAAAATCAGCAAAATCAACATATTAATTCTATAACATATTATTATGTATATTTCAATTTATTTTTTCAATGTATTGTTTTTACTTTTATAGGTGAAAAATGCTCTTAATTTATACCGAACATGACTAATTTATTGACACTTTGAAAACGTGTCACATAATTAACTTATTAATTTTAATTAATTAAGTAATTAATAGTTTAACAATAAGACCCCATCGTGGAGCCAGTTATTTTCAAATTTCTCGTTACAAAATCTACATAATTGCAAATTTTTATGCTGGTATCACATTTTGCACTATAGTTGTGTTTGAGAAGACACCTTGATCGCACTACAAATAGAAACAAAACATAGAGGATTTTCAGAAAAGGTAGTCGCGTACATCAATGATAGTCAACATTTTGTTTGGCCAAAATCGTCCAAGGTCACGGGCATAAAGATCGTCAACATGTTATTAATTATGGGAGATTTTTGCCAATAAAACACCTAGCTCGAAAGTTACAAAGTTTGGCAATTTTTTGTGAAAAGGAGGGCCTTAAATTTTACATTTAATGGTTAAAAATATTATGTTTTTGCTTTTGTTGAACTCAACGGTTTCGGTTTGTCATTCATTTTCGACTTCTCCAGTTAGCCTCGCAGGAATTTGTTATTTTTGTGATCCTAGAATGGATTTGGTGCGTTTTATCAATAATCTTATTTATTTGATGTTGATTGACTCATTTTTGTGTTATGACATTTTAAATGTAATGGCCCTGAAAGTATTGTCTTATTTGTTGAACTCATAAAGCCAACGCTTTTTTTTATTACTTTTCACCTCCTCGTAGTGGAAAAAATACACGTGAAAAAAATCAACGGAGATTTTAGTACATACATCAGGGGTCCGGGGGTCTGCCCCTTTGAAAAATGGTATATTCTAAAATCTAAATCTAGATGAGATAGAAATCGGTACGTTTTGTTAATCAATTTTGTTATTTTTTGTGTTCTCCTTATATTGACAGAGCCATTATTTGGGATTAAGGAAAACTACAGAAACGCACAATAATGAAAACTAGGGGATCCGAGGGCTTGCCCCCGGGAAAATGTATATCGAAGGTAATTTGGTACAAATCTGTGCGTTTTGGGGAAACACTTTGTTAAGAAACCCAAACTATTCAAATTCTTTAAACTGTTTAGTTACCGAATACGAATTTAAAATTTGAAAAGAATACATACTATTTTATTCTTTTACGAACAAACTTGCTACCCAATCTCATTGAAATCAATGCTCTTTATCTAGAAATTGTACTGGAAACACTTCAATTTAAATAGGGCCAAGCATGTTCTTCTTATTGCATTTATTATTGCATTCACAGCTTCAATAATCCTGTTTCATAACAACAGAAAACTCGAAACAGTTTAAGACTTCCTCCATGCCACCAGCTGTTTATTTAATTTGTAAAATTCCCCAAAATCAATCAATCATACCAAGCTAGTGTAACGAACGCTATATTTTTAAACTAAATCATGATTCATGACAAACTTTTACATCGACAGTCCAGTAAAACTCTTAAGTAAGTAAAGAACTGTAGCCATACAATTCAGTAGGTGTGATTTTAAATTTTTAGCAATTAAAATCGACATCTTACGTTTACAGAAATATTCTGTTTCAATAAGGGGGTGGTCTCTGCGGGACCACCCCTTTTGGTATCGGTACCTGGGCTCCGAATTTATATGTTCGTCTCGCCACTGTGTTCTGGGTTCGCTCCCCAGTCGGGGCAGATTTTTATTACAATTGCTCTCGTCAATCAATCAATATTATGTAATATCCTCCTTGGGCACACCAACCCCAGTCACGTGCCTTCTTAACAGAATTGCGAAAAAGCGCGGCTGTCCCTACAATAGATACGATGCGGATCGCCGACACCATACGCTTCACAGCTGTCGGTCTAGGCCCAGGGCTGGGGCGCTCTCTCTTGGCTGCGTGCAACAAGCTTGCAGGACTTGGTAATACACTACAACAAGGTAGTACCTGCTTTTCAACGCCTCTTCATTGAAACTTTATATCGTGAATTAGAAATCTTGCAGCGGTTGCGCGTAGATAAATTGTTAACAATGTGCTTTACACAAATGCGGCGAGAGCGAGCCGATGAACGCTTTCCGCTAATCTATTTCCGACGCGGAGACACGTGGTTAGGAAGAATGTCCGAGGAAGGCGAGGGAAAGAAGACGAGCGCGGATCAGAAGCAAATGCAAGAAACACAAGACAATGATAATTGGTTTGATTGATTGTACATTTTTTAATTGAGGTAAAAGTCAGCTATTTCTAAACGTGTAGGCCTACTCTAATCAATCATTTACGTAAACGACAAAAATCAAGAAAATTACCAAGATTCCTTTAATACTCGAAATCGATGAATTAATTAGACGAATGAGCGAAGCAAGTGAGTGTGTAATTTTGTAATTTGTTAGTTAACAAAAAATTATAACATGAAAACGTAATATAACGTAACAATATTCCCACCATTGATGACAACAGCTGGTCTTGAACCACCATCTTGTAAAAAATCAATTTTATTTTATATATTGGTATTACCGTAAACCCAATAAAAAAATGTCTTTGTTGGGGGAATGGGGGGACCTAAATGGGGACATCTCAAAAACGACAAACTCTACTTGCAGATATGGCCACCTAAATAGTTTATTTAGCGAAACTGCTAATTTCACAAGAATAATATACACAATTTGATCATATTAAGGGAGGACGTCTCTAAAAATACTAGATTCTATAGTTTTTGTACCACTGACTTGAAACTTTCAGGGGTTGTTAGGAATGAAAAAAGAAATTGAGGTAGGAAATTATTTTTTATTTTTTTGTTAATTTTACCAAAATTTCAAGACAGAAAGTATTGAAATATACTCGATCCTAAGGAAGCAAATATTGTCTATAGAATTAGAGATAGAAGGCTAGGGTTAAGTTTTAAATGTTCAGGTAGGTCCATTGCACAACCTAGGTGATTGTTTTTTTGTTTCATTTGAGTTTTATTGAACATGAAGTGTTCAATTTTAATAACATATGACACACATAATTTTCTACAAGGAGTAAATCACAACTGATGCAAAAAACGATCATCTAGGTTGTTACCATGAGCTCTAAAAAAACAACAAAAAAACAGCCTATTCGGACCAATAGTATAGGAATAATATGCTAACTCAATAAGCAATGCGTGGTTTAAAAAGAGCGGAGATAATGAACAATGAACGAAATTACAATAACATATTATTTGTACTATTTATATTTATCTAATCAATAAAAATAAAAATATTTTATAAAAATATGATATAAATATAATATATTACATATATTATAACGTAATATATAAAAAATAAAAATATGTTAAACCATAAATTAATAAATAAATATATAATTATACTTATATATTACATTTCTAAAAAGGGCCTATATACCATAAAAAAACTACCAAATTAAAAAAAATTACTTAGAATTATTTAAAGCATAAAACACACTTTTAGTTTTTTATTCACCCGTTTTTCAGAGACGTCCTCCCTTAATCACAATACTGTTTTAAAATTTTTGTAATTTAATTTTAATCGTGCAGATAGTATGTGTTTTGTGTAATATACACGTAGGACATAGCACATCAATCAACCACACCACATCAACGACCACACCAGCCTATAAGATCACGCAAATTATGGCATGTGTGGCGGGGTACAAGTCGATTGAAGAAGTTCATAGCTCAGACTAATTGGTTTCTGTTGGTCGGCGTCGAGCTGCTCTGAATCAACAAGGAGGAAAGATTTATGTCTTGCATTATTCACTACCAAGTATCTCCTCGTGAGGAGGACGCGCGACTAGTGTTTATTTCCACTTTCCTCGGATAATAAGTGTCGGTTTGAGTTTGAAGTATCAAGTGATGCATCTTGATCGCTCTTTTAATAGAAACTATACAATAGAACGTACGTCTGTTGGGATTTACAACATGCTGTCTGCGATGGCTCATACGGTTGGCGCGCAGGTCCGAAGAGTATGGTTCGAATCTTGCGTAGTGCATGGATTGTCCTTCATCTCGCCAGATTGCATGGACATTGGGCAAGACGCAGGGTAAGTTCAAAAACTGGTTATTGCTAGAGATATGCAAAGATTGTGATTTAATGATGAAACATTTTTTTTACATTGTGGGGGGGGGGGGCACAATGTAAAAAGGAGGATCGCATTAATCCGAGACGAGAAAAGTCTATCATTTAAAAGACTTGCTGAAACTGCTGAAAACTGCATTTTCGCTAAAAAAAAGTTTACTTTCGCGATGATTGCAGATAAAAAGTTACAAATGAAATAACAGTGAAAAGGAGTAATGTCACATTTTGTAGAAATGTTGACCAGAAAGTTGGAAAAGAGATAAATCCAACAAATGGGTTATGAGTTTGAATTCGAATTTTATTCAAGTTGATTGGGGAACGGTGGGATCCAGTGCGCCATATATTACATGTTCTAAAGTAGACAGCTATAATACGATAGTGTTCACAAAAATAAAGTAAATTACTCTGGTTCCACTAATTATACTCGAAATTGATGACTTAATTAGACGAGCAAACGATGCGAGTGATTGTGTATAATTTGTAAATTTAAAATTTTAAAATGAAAACATTTAAATTGAATTGAGTTGGATTGATGACAACCGCTGACAAATACTTCAAAATTTGATCTTGCACCGCCATCTTGTAAAAAAAAAAAACACTTTATTCACGGCATTAAAAACGCCAAGTTGTGAAGAGCTTCATTAAAATGGATCTCACTTGAAGACCTTTGAAGACAGATGCAGATAATTGTCATAGACAATGGGTGGCAGAGTATAGACAGCTTTCAATAGTTTCGGCATTTTGATAACTGCTATAATATGCATATTATGTACGTACAGTGCATGATATTATATTTCGGGCACCAACACAAAAATTACGCATTTCAAGGAACTATGTTAAATATATATGCTTCTAGTTTGGACCTTTGGTAAGGTTGTCAAGACTGCATTGATCTATAATTATGGTGAACGATTTCGTAATATTGTCAGACTATAAATAGTGAGTTACTAAAACAGTGAAAAATATCTCGGCCATTGTGTCAGAGGTACTGTAGAGATATGAGTTCGAGGAAACATCTTGGCCAAAACGTAGAAAGCTATCGATCTTCGATATCGACAACAAAATACAGGAACAAAGTACCAGTTTGCAAAAAATAAATCCTGCTAAAAATATCTGTAGCGTATGTTTGAAGTTGTGAGGTGGTCTGTCGTGTTGAAATAATTTCGCCCTATGACAGCATCCAGTCCAAGCTATGTAGATTGAATGTGTACGAACATCCATTCAAAAATCAATATACCATAGGAATAGCTAACAAATTCAATGCGATAATAAATTAATAAAATGTACGGGTTCGGTTTCACAGGAAAATTATTAAATCTGCTACTTGTATAACGAGCTAGCTGATTGTTTATCAATAGCTTGACAGTGGCGAGATGTTAACGTCAGTGTATGATACAATGAATATGAAGTAACGTGTTAGACAACCTGTTTGCTATACACACGAGATACCAGTGGCGGCTCTACGCTTGAGTCGTGACTCGTGAGACAGGTGGTTCGACCCTTTCTCCTTTCATGTGAAGTGAAGTAAAATGTGAAGGCACACATCATTACTCTTTTCCATGTATTGATTATAGAAAATAGATTTTAAATACATTTTAAATTTTACAGTAGGCTGTCAAAAATATGAATGTGAAGGTTGAGAGTTGAGACTATTGCATTTTGACGCGAACACGCCGCACGTGATATTGACGAGAAATCCCAAAAATAAGAAAGTTCAGACCACAAGTGACAATTATTTGCAAACAAGAACTTGCAATGTGGAAACGTCACAGTTATAAGTATGAAATACAAGAAAACTGTCGTGAAACCGTTCCATCGGGATGAAGTTTCAACGTACCTACATTTTAAGCTATTGTGACAGAACATGTGAGTTTATATTATGCTGCTGTTAATCCAGCACAACAATGCAATATTAAGCCTATTTAGATAAAAGTGCAAGCAGGAACGTGTACACAGCGAAAGTGCATAGATATTTAATCGTGTTAATGTGTGAATTAACTGTATGTTCTAAAATATTTTGTTGTACTACTGTAACAAGCATTAGTTGAGCTTTATATGCGTCAGTAAGCTCGTTTCAGAGGGCGGAGTGGCAGCCGGTTTAATGTATTTCATTGTTGTGTAGTGTTGATTGTGTATATACAAGTGAAAAAATACCATTTTTAGAGAATTTGGTAAACACGTATACGTTTGTATTAGTAAAAATAATTAATAGCTTGAAAATTAGAACATTCAAATCGAGTCGCCGGCGATGACACAGAAATTGTACAATATTATTGATAGAAATTCTGTATAGGTGGTATCTTTGTTCCGAGGGCTTGTGTGGAACGGAACGTGAGCTAGGCTTCGGAGAGACAACACAGCGCTAAAACTGAGCGAATCTACGCTAGTGAGTGCGGATCAGCTAACCTCAACGCGGTCCTATTATGGGACCGCTCGGCACAATAATAAACTATAGTGTTTCGTCCGAGTTAACAAGCACGGCCACGCAACAAGAACTTGATCGTCTCGATTGACTGTCAGCCAATGTAAAAGTGAACAGTACATGATCATGATATAATCTACACGCCCACACCAACACGTGGACATAAAGGGGTAGGACAACTTTGGAAGTTGGTAAATAGCTATTTGTCCCGAATCGTTCGGCCAAGAAGCATCCTTTGCATAGTGGTCAAGAAAGCATACTGAACTGCCTTTAAATCATGGGTTAAACTAATATTTTTGTTAACCAGCCGGATAAATTCATAAACACGGTAATTTTTTTACTTTTTATCAAAATCCAAAATAATATATAAAATGGTTTGATTAGTTAATATTTAAAAATACTTTAAAATTGTAACTGTAGAACCATTTGCTTCTGCATTCGTGATAACTATACAAAATTTCCAACAACGTGGTGCCAGTCAGCCAAGCGAACGAGAATTTGCCACTAACGCAGGAGGCAGGACCTGCATGTGATCTTATAGAGAATAATAAAGAAGTTATTAAGTTTTGCACGGAGGAATATTTCCAGATATCTATACTCTGTAGCCCTACTTTCAAACTCGTTTTGTAGTGCAAACCCTTTATAAAGGTATTAAATCGTGAGCATAAATGTCGGAACACCTTTGTAGTTTGTGAAGTACAGGGAGAAGAACATGAGCTCGATGCTTGAACGAGTAATACCCACCAGGGGCTTTCGTAACTCGTCTGCTCGCCGCCGAACAAGTTAATTCGAGCCAACAATGCCATAAGTTAATATTGTAGCAGCATCGTGGTCTCCGGCGACAGGGCACTTGCATCGAGCATCCGGAACAACCCAGAAGAACACTGAACACACAAACACGTGCACGAGCACTTACACCAGAACACAGCCACAAAGTCCTTCTCGTTCAGCACCCTCTCCAACTGTTTGGTGGTGACCTCTTCGATGACCGACTCAACCTCCTTGGCGGCGGGGCCGGCGCCCGGGGCGGCCTTCTTCTCCCTGGCGGCGTCCCCTCCCGCACGTTGTTGCTGCCACCTAGCGGGCGTCGCTCGCACTAGCAGGCGTCGCTATCATGCTGCTGCTCCCATGTCTCGCACACCAAGGTCTACTTGATCTACTCCTAGCGGAGGTATTACGAACGCGTAAAGTGCCCTATGCACGGCAGCGAAGCCTAGCGTAAATCCAGTGGACTTTGTCTAACACTAGCACGCTGCTGCTTCCTGTTGGACGTTTATCTCAGTAGTAGGCCTAAGGCAGGCGGCAATCCTGCAATCCGTGCGCCGAAAAAAAGAGCAGGTCTGAGCTGAATTAGCTAATCTAGTTACTAACAATTACGATAACAAAAATAATGCATTACAATTAGTAACCCTTGACCTTGCATCCGCCATATGTCCGATTGCAATCTGGCTATAGGCAGCTCGTATAACATAGCCTACCGCTATATATTGGGTTTAACATCTGTTTCAACAAATTGCTATTTTCGACGACGAAAACGGAATAATTCATTCTTTTTTTAGTTTATTTTCTAATCCGAGGAGAAACACACCTGATGATTGACAGTTTACAGCAGGTTGACTGTCCTCTTATTGGAAGTACTAAATAAGTTCCTCAATCATTAGCATGCTATTAATAAAATGTTTGCTTATATGTACACTTTATAACAATTGTATGAAATAAATCAGACTTCGTATGAGAGAAAAAGCGACTATGAAGTTAGATTATGTTTATTCAAATTTAATAAAACGCACAGTTGCTAATGATTGCTAATGATGATGAAAACCTAGTAAAAAACCACCATTTGCAATGTTAAAAATAAATTCTGGCCTATCAATTGCACACCTGCAATGGTGTTATGGAGGGTATACGGCAAACCCAAAACGAAATATATACCCCTCAGTAGACCTAACACAAATCAAGGTATGCATCATGCGCTGTATACGGTGTGTGTCAAGTCCAATGAGGCAATGACTGTAATCCATTGTCAAGTCAAAGCATATAATCTAATTTTGCAATCATATAACAATCATGAGTAACAAAATACTAACAACACACCACTAATTTTTTTTTAAACATGCCTTAAACTCGTTAACATCCTCCAATCACACTCTTAGAAACAGAAAAATTTCCGGGGCTGTGCCCCAGACCTCCCCCCCCCCCCCCCCATTGTATGTAATTTACTCACGAAAGATCGTACGCCCATAAATACATTTTTGATGACACCACTGCACACCTGAAAATGAGTTGAAAAGCCGCCACTGACAGACCTGTACTGGCGTAGGGGGATGGGGGGGGGTTGTCTCCCTGACCTCCATTGTACCAGGATACATAATAAGTTGTTTTGTTTGTGGTTGTAAAAATGTTCGCTTTTGTGTGTGTATTTGTTTTGTGTGTTTTTGTTGTTTGTTTGTTTGTTTGTTTGTTTTTTGTTTGTTTTCAACAAAGGAACACTTTTCAATAAATTATTTTAAAATGAATTTAAAAAATTAAATTGATACACAACATGCAAGCTATGTGTCAACTGCTAAATGTGAATAAATTCTTTCTTTTTTTTGCCTACAAAATAGTTGTTCAGAGCAGCAGTGGTGTAGTCGATGGGACACGCCGTGTCGCTTCCTTATACTTGATCGACCACGAGCGTATCGCGCGTCTGCCCCTGAATTAAGCTGTGTCTACAAAAACGCGGTATGACACATTTCAAAGCAAAATAATCCGTATACTTGAGTCACTGAAAAGTGGACCAGGATTGTTCTAAGCTGAAGATGATGATTTGATTGATTGTGATGATAATTTGAGTTAAGTTTATTGGATGAGCGTAGCGAGCGTAGCGAGCGAAGCGAAAACTTCAATTTCACTGACCCCCCAAAAATTTAGCTCCAATGTTTTTTTTTTTTTTTTTTTTTTTTTTGTTTTTTTTGTTTTTCTGTCTGTTTGTTCGCTCGATTCCGGGCAAACGGCATATGCGATCTTGATGAAAATTTGAGGGGACCTTCGTTTTCTCTGAACTTAGAGGTGTATTGTTTTTGGGTACAATCGAAGAAATATTTCTCATGAATATCGTACTTTTACGATTTTTTTCGATTTTTAGTGCGATATTTTCGTCACATTTGGGCCGATTCTGACCAAACGGGTGGGGCTACAACGTTCTATTTCACATGGACATTAAGATTATGGTGTTGAAGTACCCTTTTAAAGAAAAAGTTGAAAAAGTTATCTAGAATCCATAGAAATAAAGGTTTTAATATGAGTTTTTTCGATTTTTAGTGCGATATTTTCGTCGCATTCGGACCGATTGTGACCAAACGGGTGGGGCTACAACGTTCATATTTCACATGGACATTAAGGTTATGGTGATGTAGTACCTTTTGAAAGAAAAAGTTGAAAAAGTTAGCTGGAATCTATAGAAATAAAGGTTTTAATATGAGTTTTTTTACTTTAAGTGCGATATTTTCGTCACATTTAGGCCGATTTTGACCAAACGGGTGGGGCAACAACGTTCATATTTCACATGGAAATTACGGTTATGGTGATGTAGTACCTTTTGTAAGAAAATGTTGCAAAAGTTGACAAAGTTAGCCAGAATGCATAGAAATAAAGGTTTTAAAATGTGTTTTTTGAGGTTTATAATAACAACTAACAAGAAACAATTGAAACTTGACAACAGTCACCTACAATGCATTCACAAAGCACTTGCAAAGGAAAAGTGGTCCCACGCAAACTAAAAACTTACAAAAACGCTCATCCATCAACGCGGCGGGACTTTAGCGTTTTCCTAGTTATAAATATAAGGTGTATATCTCTCAGTACAAATGAGGCAATCCATGCAATGTCAAGTCAATGGACATAGTATAATTTTGCAATCCCAACAATCATCACCAGTACCCACTAAAATGTTTTTAAAAAAACGCCCCTAAAACTCGCTAAAATTTAACACTCTAGGAATCGATTTTTTTTTAGGGCTATGCGCCCCAGACACACATTAGCTGGGGGGCCTTCCCCCAGACCATCTATTGTACTAAATCGTGTACTTTGTCCAGAAAAGAGCGTATATCCATAAATATTTTTTTAAAATTACACCATTGGGAAAACGGTACTCTCAAAACCACTGGTTCAGAGGCTTTAGATCGAAGAGGCAAACTAAAAAAAAAATTACTGCCTATCTGCCTACGAGCTTTGCTACGAGCTGACTGGAGCGTAACCTATCCCACATGATCCGGTCTCGTGATGATCGCTTCTAATCGAATAGGGTTAAAGGTCACAGGTTTTCGCACCCCAGAGATAGACGAGGATGTGACGACCGAGCGGATAGGAATGTCCAAGCCAAGCTGAACCTTCACAACCCATGCACATTGCACAATCGCATCCGTTCTAAAGTAGAAAGTACAGAGTTCCGAAACATAGATATCTGAATAGTGGCTTCCATAAAAATTAAAAAGAGACGAGATGAAATTTACAGCGGTAGTGATACACGAAATGAAATGTGAATATCTATTGGGAGACACAACGGTAAGAGATATCAGCCTCAGCCTCGACGCCGAAATTGGTTGTTGAGCTCGAGCCTATAGTGAGTTTTCCGCGCGATGGTTCTCTACAACTATACAACTATATCCCCGTAACAGTAAAAGTAGTGGAATGCCTTGAAAATATGTTATACTTATAGTTCACACGTGAATAGTTAACAGCATTGTGTGCGACTGGAAGAAGTTCGAAAACACAATCAAGTTAGCATGGGAACGTCACGATTCCAGCTGAAAATGTGCGTTCGTACATTTCGAACTTCGTCTACATTTTCAACAATACAAAAACACTGCACTATTACAGAAAAATTCACATAATGGACGTTCAATTAAGGTCTTATCCCCGAGTTGCATTTAATATAGAAACGTATTTCTTGGCGAATAGTGAAACACGACGCTAATTAAATGGCAAAGCGTGACATAATCTAGACGGCGCGCAATGGTACGAAGTCTGATGAACTCTACTCTAGTTCAACAGGTTCACAGCTTCGCGAAAGCGATTTACTATTGCATTGATGTATAAATGTTTTTAATGCATTGAGCAATCATTTTCTATGCTTTTTCAACCTGATTTCATTTCGTAATGTTATTAGTAGCATATTATCAAGCCTATGCATCAGAATGAACAAAAATCCCTTAGGAACTAAAAGGGAGGTAGATAAATGGATATACCAATAACCAACATTACAAGGCTTAAACAAAATGACAAAATTTATAGGTTTGAAATTTTGCTTCAATAAAAATAGTTTTCATTGCAGAACAATGATAAATACTATATTTATAACTTCAAAAAGTATTTTGACTTGTCATTATTTTAAGTTCTATATCAACAACATACCACGACGGCGAAATTAGAATATTAGTAAAAAAAAACATATAAGTAAGAATGCATGGTAAAAAGTGAATCCTAGCTTTAGTTATAAGATGTAAATTAAATTGTTCAGATATAATAGGAACTGGAAGAAACAACTGCACAGCGCAAAGAGTAATAATTATAACAACAATATTTTACCATAAATCCCAAAGAGTATTTTTCTCACGTCTTTAAAACATCGGACAATTAACTGAATACAAACATGATTACTTAATTAGGAAAACGCTTAAGTCCCGCCGCGTTGTTGGATGAGCGTAATTGGTGCATTGACCTGCCATGTGTTATGCAGATTTTCTGTTGTTTTGTGAAAAAATTATTACTAAGTCGATTTTTTTAAATTAAATTAAATTAAATAAAAAATTAACTTTATTCTTTTATTTTTTCTTAATCGTAATTTTAAAAAAAGAAAAAAATCGTAACATAACAAATCATAACAAATAATTATTCGATTGCGCTCAAATTTTACACGAATATAATAATTCATAAAATTAAGGTTCTGTAAAAAAATCATTACAATAGGATAAAGCATTTAGGTGTTATAAGTGAAAGAATTGTTAAAAAAAGAAAAAACCCGTAAAATTTCGATTTTCATGAGAAATAATTTTTCGATTGTTCTCAAATTTCACACGAATATCTTAATTCATAAAATTAAGGTTCTGTAAAAAAATCATTAAAATCGGATTAAGCATGTAGGTGTTAGAGGTCGAAGAAAGTTTTAAAAAATCGAAAAAAATCGTAAAATTGCGTTTTTTTATAAGAAATAATTTTCCGATTGCGCTCAAAAACGTGGCAGTTCTAAGTTCAGAGATTTCGAAGGCCCCCATAAAATTTCATCGCAATCGGAGTATCGGTCTAGCCGGAATCGTGTGGACAAACAGACAAAAATACAGAAAAAAAAAACATTCCGGATTTTTTTCTCCAGTGTAGTGAAATGGAATCTTCGCTTCGCTCGCTACGCTCCATACCAATTAAACTTATGCTAAGCTTGCGGTAATCTTTTTGACCCAAGATGTTTATAGAAAGAGATACGGGTATGGTACGCTACAAAGTGCAATTTTAATGAGAAGTATTTATTCGATTTTACTTAAAAACGCATTCTAATGTTACAGATTTGGAAGGTTTCTTGAAATTCGAATTTTAATTGCGTTATGAGTGCAGTAGAGCTGATAGTGAGCGAAAAAATATTTGTAAAAATAACAAAATCGTAAAAGTATGATAAAACATTAGAAATAATTCTTCAATTCGAAAACGTGGTATAATGTGTAAGGAAGTTTTTATCAAGCGCAGTGTTTGGCCAAACAAATACTCAAAAACAAAAACAAAAACAAAGCTTTTTTCTCCAGTGTAGTAAAATTGAGCCGTCAGTTCACTCTTACACTCATCCAATAAAAACAGCTTTTCATTTTTGTATATTATCTTCTACAACACCCAGTTAATAACGACAGATGATTTTTAGTGGTTCCATCGTACTTCCTATAATTTACTTTGTTGCCAGGAGCAAGGTCACCGTTTACAGACAATTTAACTAATTATTACATCTGTTATCTGTGGTATTTCACAGTCAATTATCACAGTGATGGATTAAAGTCCAAGTCAACATAGTATCAATCCAAAATAACTTCTCCCCAAATATGTATTTAAACAAGCACATGCAAATATAATCTTAAACACGAGCAAAAACATGCTTCACAAAAATCAAAATGATTACACCCCTTTTTAATAGTCAGCGCGTTGCGACTGAAATGGATGGGTGTCGAATTACAAAATTAAACGTCATCTGTGTACAGGGCAAATATAAAAGTAAGTCATTATTGGCCAATTGTTTTTCTGACAGGGCATGAAAAACGTCGAAATGTTATTTCTTATGGAGGATTTTTGCCAATGGAACCTAGCAACAAAATTAGCAAGTTTGACTATTTTTTCACAGGTAAATTCATACGTAATTAGCCGTTGTCTAATGGTTGTTGTGAGTTAGTAGGTGAATTGATAAAGTGCGTAGCTAGTGCGCATCCCCGCTCTCCGATGAGTTACGTAAGCGAGGCGAGGTGGAAGTGTCTCTTGCATTGTAGTGTTCCGTTCAGCGTCAGTCGTGTGCGAACCACGGTACAGAGTGCACAGACATGGAAGGCGGACTCAAGGTGGCAGTCATTGGAGGAGGACTGGTAAGACCTGATTGCACCTCACTACTACCGTTGAGTGACTTATATATAGATATTAGTCACTCAACGCTACTACACTAGTAACAGGCTCTTTGATTCCATTTCGTTTCCCAACTTCGTAACCATATTAGGGTTTGAAAATTTCCGTAAAAATTGGAGTCTTGGAAAAACGGATATTTCTCAGTTTTCTTTTTTTTTTAGAAAAATGGGGGGAAATTGAAATTGTGTTACTTTTCACATTTTTAGTACTACCATAGTAGAAGTGATACATTATTATTACAATTCAAGCTAACCTAGATTTTAGTAAATAGGCCTATGATACTGTAGACTGTGAGCAAATACTGTCTGGTCCACTTCCAATTGACAATTTGAAGCCATCTTAAAATACCTGTTTGCATGTTAAGTAGATGGGAGCGATTTGTAGCCAAAATATTTTTAAAGATGGCCGTCAGGTTGACAGGTGAGCATATATCACCAAATGATTACTAAATTCCCTTATGCAATAACTTCTTATTGTTTCTGTTTGTACATTCCCATGCTTCACTGCAAACACTGTAGTACTGTAGGCCTACACGTATTACATTTTTCATAAGCATTTTTAGTTGCTATTTAATTTGAGAGCCATCAGCGAAAAACTGAGGTAGAATTCCGTATACTTTTAGGGGTTTATGTTTTTTATGCTAAATCGGTGAACATATTTTGAAAAACGCTTCTCAATGTTAATCTCATCTACAATGTTCCAACAATCCAGATGTTATAAAGTTAACCATCTCGGTGGCTTAGGAGTAAAGCACCCGACCGGCAATTGGGAGACCGGGGTTCGATACCCCGCTAAGATGGAATTTTTAATTTCTAGATTGATTTTCATAAAATCAACTAAACCTACGGGAGAGTTCCCCGACTAATTAAATTGAGAAATGATATTTGTTTGTATTGTTTGAATATAATAGCTTATAAATATAAATACGCCATGAGCTTGACGTTTTTGGATAAGCGATAAGCGAAGACTTCAATTTCACTGACCCCCCAAAAAATTTAAATCGGGTGTTTTTTTTTTGTCTGTTTGTTCGCACGCTACTGGGCAAACGGCATATGCGATCTTGATGAAAATTTCAGAGGACCTTCGAAATCTCTGAACTTAGACGTGCCAAAATTTTGGGTACAATCGTAGAAATATTTCTCATGGATATCGTACTTTTACGATTTTTTTTCGATTTTTAGATCGATATTTTCGTGACATTTGGGCCGATTCTGACCAAACGGGTGGGGCGTCAACGTTCATATTTCACATGGACATTAAGGTTATGGTGATGTGGTACCTTTAAAAAGAAAAAATTGAAAAAGTAATCCAGAATCCATAGAATAAGAGGTTCTAATTTGAGTTTTTTTAGGTTTATAATAACAATTAACAAGTAACAATAGAAACGTGACAACAATCACCTACAATGCATTCAAAAAGCACTTGCGACGGAAAAGTGGTCCTACGAAAACTAAAAACTTACATAAAAGCTCATCCATCAACGCGGCGGGACTTAAGCGTTTTCCTAGTATACCGATTTGCACCGCCAAACGAAAAAATTTGCAGGAAAAACAATAATTGTTTAAAAAAAACATTTTTCTCTCAGTCAGCCTCTAGAAAACCAGTTAAAAATTAATGTCACAAAAACGCAACTACCTACGTTGAATGGTGTGCTTGAGCGAATTGAAGTTTAAAATTATTTACATAGAGGCAATATTTGTCGTGTGCCCAATCAGAAAATTTTGAAAAAAATAGTTTTGATTTTCTAAAAGAGCCAGGTTTTAAAGTCATTCATTTCACTTTGACTTGGTACTTGGTTGCATATTTTGGGAAAAAAGTGTAAAATAACTGTTTTTCATCTTTCATGCACTACGTTCTGTTCAGGCAGAACAACGTCGCTTTAGTTGAGTGCTTTGATGTTGCCACGAAGGGAAATTACTTCACAGTTTTATAGTAGGCAAATGTACAATGAACAAGAGCTGTACCATTTTTGGAATCTCCAAACTTTTGGGTGTGTTAAGGAAAGGCTATTGTTGCCAAGTCGAACGTGTAGTATTACCATTACTATTTAAACTCCATGGTATTACATTCACAAGCGGAAACTAACAAGTGTGACTGAACTCTCAAATGAAAATGAGTTCCCATATTATATGTTAATTTATAATATCTTAATCACACTGATAAAAGCTGTTAAATATTTGACGTACTTATCCACCACATATTTGTGATTGTGCTGCAAGGCGCCCAACATTTGTAAATATACAAAGTATAAATATCTCAACACAGCGGAAGCCGACGACGACATATTGTTATCAACGCGTGTGTTCCTCCTAATAAGCTAGCGCGCATACAGTACACACCAATCATTAGCAACCAGGAAAAACAGCAAAAAGTAACTCGGGCACTTGAGTATTGTCCACATCCCGGTTACCGGTTGCGGGGAAGAATGTGGGTCTGTCTGTAGTACAGGTAAGGGGGTGCAAAATGTTTACCGAGTCCATCTTGAATTTATTCATTGAATCATAGATTGTCCATTTA
Source organism: Sweltsa coloradensis (assembly GCA_024449915.1). NCBI lineage: Eukaryota > Metazoa > Arthropoda > Insecta > Plecoptera > Chloroperlidae > Sweltsa > Sweltsa coloradensis. The sequence goes on from JAMZAV010000448.1 coordinate 464,915, forward strand.
CTACGAACATACCCCCTAAGGCCCATGAACTGCAAAAATGTGCGATTTCTAAGTTATCAAAAATAGGTACCGGCACATTTGATCAAATAACCATTATCGTACACTAAAAGTAATAGACCCACAACAAATGAAGAATCGTAGTACTAGTACGGGACTAAAAATGTAATCAAATAACTTATACCGTATTTATTTGTTTTTTTACTAAAAAGACACATTTTTTCAGGTGGGGCTTTTATTCTAAATAATCCGGTGTTCATTTCTTATCAGATACATTCATATTGACCCTATCTACGGACATTTATATTAAATATACTCAAAGCTACTGGTGTCCATAACAGTCCAACATTTCAAACGATCGCGGAAACAGATGAGTTGTTTGACCATGGAATTTACTATTTAAAATCCGTCGTTTGACAATGCAATGAGAAAGCCTCGCGGTGTAAAGAAAACAGCTGAGGAAAACGTTCACTCGCGTCCATAGTGTTTGCCGTGCAGAGCAACCATCGTAGGCCTACGTCAACGCTTGAACCCCGGCTGTTACGCAACGCGCCCTATCGAATATCTCGGGCAGAGTAACCAATACCGTGCAGTTAGATGGCTTCGCCCACCAACCTATATCCTATCACGGGATGGAAGTCTTCTATACTTTATAACACGCAGAGTCGACACTTTTCCTTATCTCCCCCCCCACACAAATACATATAACCCCACCACCACCACCACTATAATACGGCTAATGCAAGATAGGGGTAAAAAAAATGTAAGCTTGTAAGGGTAGTGGTAATCGGCCGTCTTCGAAGCGAGCAGACTGCGAGTTTTGTCTTCCCTTCATGATCTATGGTATCCTCATAATTCATTTAGAGAGCTTTTTGAAAATTGTAAATATGTAATAATGTGGTGATTCTCATAGATTCCGCGTGCGAACTTGTATAAATGTTTACGTTTCTTCAGCCTATAGCCTAACGGACAAACGACCACTAAGGTTTGTTATACCCAGAATGTGATTGTGAATAGTAAAATACAATGGTAAAATAAACAGTATTTTTATTTTATCTATTTATTTTATTTATTTATTTAACGTCTATCCTATTCAGTTATAAAAACTGATTTACAAAGGAGGACAACTAAATAAATCTTATTTCATAGATGCAGAAACTACAATAAACTACATTTAAGTACATATTTGAAATAGTAGCATTACATCAACAATGCATTTAAACACAACAATTTTGTTAACAAATAAAAATGGTATTAAATGTATTTAATGAATGAAACAAATATAAAAAAGGGTGGGGAATAAAAGAAAAGGGAAAAAAATGCTTTGCTTCAATTTCAAGGTGGAATTTAATATTCCAGACATAAACAATTGAAATGTTACATAAACAGACATAAAAATGAAAAACAATCAATTTCAAGGTGGAATTTAATATTCCAGACATAAACCACCTGACGGTTGACGCGCCCTAAATCTAAATTTAAAAAAAAAAACGTAAAGAAAATATTAAAATATATAATTCTAGTATTCTGTAACTAGTATGGTAACGACGTTTCCGTCATACCCTTGATTAACTTCTGTCTGTTAAAATATGTAATTGTAACGGACGAGTCCATGCAAATCGACTCGAATGCGGGGTATTGTACTTGTTCACGGAAGGTCAGAGGATGGAGGTGCGAGGCGGCGAGGTCATATCGATCCCGTAGTCGTTAACCGTAATAATGTTGTAATAATATGTTAGTATTGTATTGTTTGACGTTTAATGATAAAAATGGTAAAACAAAACAAAATGAAAGCCGGGAGATTAAGTCAAATACGCTCATCTATCAACGCGACCACCGTGAACGCGACTATAAAAAGTGTTCGCGAAACGAGACAGAGTGATAATATAACAGACGGAGCACGGCAAAAGGAGAAACTACTCGTTTAGGACGCTCGCCTCTCAAACCCGACGCAAGTGTATCGACTGCAGATACTATTAGTACTTTTCGGCAACTCGCAGGAAACTCTAAATTGTTAGGTTCTGTTTTGTTGGTCAGTTAGAAACAAAATTGAAATTCCTCGTACATGTCCCTTTTTCATGTAAGGCCCTAGATTCTCTAGTCCTAACAAAATGTTCACTTCCTGTTAAGTTCGCAATTTTTTTAGCAAACGGGACCGTATTTGACAAAACAAGCCATATGTACGAGGATTACGATAACGTTCCTGGGGTGCGAAAAGTGCTAACACACATTTTCGACTAGAATCGTGGCGTTCCCGTGCTAATTTGATTGTGATTTCGAACGGAAATTTGTAAAACGAACGGAAATAATATTTATAAGATTTTATCAATCTTCGATTCTGAGTAGAAAATAACGCGCATACGCCTACATTTCATATCTCTTTCCGCCTAGGTCTGTACCACTGAGTATAGATAAAATAATATATGACTAATCTATTATCGTATAACATTAGTAGTTGGCTGGCAGGTATGTAATAGGATACATTTTGTGAAATTGAAAATGTTGCTACTTGTGCATATGGGAAATCCATTATGTGCAAGATACAATGGCGAATTTATATTTTTCTGTTAAATACTCAGTCGTCTCGTATGTGATTATAATGCAAATAGAGGCATTATACATAGAATTCAACCATAACTCTTCACAACAGAAAAAAAATTACAACTTTTTTTTTTACGTTGAAGGTAGTGTGGATTTTAGGCGGGCACATACAAAGAATTTTTTTTTTTCTATATTTAGAATTCGAATTTTGTTACTTGTCGCGATGTTTTGAGCAACTTTATGTTATTGGTTTTGTGGTGCAACTTTTCCCGTCTTTTCACAATGTTGATCATTTAGAATTTAGATAAATTGATGTAATTTATTTACAGTTTCAAATATTTTAAATTATTTAATTAAAATTTTATAAAAAAAAGTACAAATTTGACCTTTGACCTCGGTTTTGACATAGAAAGCTGGATTTGCCAGAGGTATACCATGTTTTTTTTTGTTTTTTTTTAGTGCTCTACGTAAGCTTCCATTTGATGTCAACTTTTGTCCCATATTTTAAACCGTCATTCTCGTTGTGCAAAGACCAGGGGAAATATCCAAAGTCTTGTATATCTAGGTGCCCGTTAGGGCACCGCAGCCAAGCCGCGGTGCGCTACACACTCAGGCACCTTATACAGCAAGCAGAGTTGGGGTGATTTCGAGGTGTCGTGATGGGAACTTGAAAACTATCAAAATCGAGGGGATTTAGGTACCTGACAACACATGCCAAATTTGGTTGGGATACGAGCATTCCTTCTTGGTGGAAAAATGGCTTGAAATATGCTCAAAATCACTTTAAGGATGTTAGCTACTGCTAGCTACATGCAAGCTATACTGCCACGGTCTAATTCGTCAGTTTCAATCGGCCCGCGATTCTGACCAAACGGGTGGGGCTACAACATTCATATTTTACATGAACATTAAGGTAATAGTGATATAGGGTCTTTTGAAAGAAATAAATGAAAAAGTTTGCTGGAAGGCTTCCAAATAAAGGTTTCAATAGAAGCCTTAGGGCCTATACAAGAATATCATCAACTTGACAATGATCGACTACATTGTTTACAAAAAGCAAGTCTTTGTGCCATTATATATTTTACATTATATTGTTAATTGGTAATTCCATAGAAATTAAATTAACTTTGATAAAATCACTATATTTTAACAAATAATTTTGCAATGGAACTTGAAAAAGTAATAAGATCACACACATAACAAAAACTTGTAAAAATCCAGCCTATCCTTACACACGCAAAAGAAATGGGATCTTAAAAAGGGCCAAGCTCATCAACCCTTCCACATTTGCGCATTTTTAATTCATAAACCTACAGTGTCCCGTAACAGCATCCTTGAAAAGCTTGGCAAAATAGAATTTGCATGATATTACGATTAAATTAATTAGAAAAAAAGAACTTGGATGAACTATTACGTTTAAATTAATTGGATGAGCGAAGCGAAGACTTCAATTTCACTGACCCCCAAAAAACTTAGCTCGGGTGTATCCAATCTTGATGAAAATTAGAGGGGATCTTCGAAATCTCTGAACTAGAGGTGTATTGTTTTTGGGTACAATAAAAGAAATATTTCTCATAAATATCGTACTTTTACGATTTTTTCGATTTTTAGTGCGATATTTTCGTGACATTTGGGCCAATTCTGACCAAACGGGTGGGGTTACAACGTTCATATTATACATGGAAATTAAGGTTATGGTGATGTAGTACCTTTTGAAAGAAAAAGTTGAAAAAGTTAGCCAGAATCTATAGAAATAAAGCTTTTAATATAAGTTTTTTGATTTTTTGTGCGATATTTTCGTGCCATTTGGGCCAATTCTGACCAAACGGGTGGGGCTACAACGTTCATATTATACATGGACATTAAGGTTATGGTGATGTAGTACCATTTTGAAAGAAAAAGTTGAAAAAGTTGGCCAGAATCCATAGAAATAAAGCTTTAATATTAAGTTGTTTACGGTAAATAATAACAATTGACAAGTAACAATAGAAACTTGACAACAATCACCTACAATGCGTAGGCAGCAAAGCACTTGCAAAAGTAAAGATATCCCACGCACACTAAAAACTTAAAAAAGCTCATCCATCAACGCGACTAAAAAAAGCGTTTGCGAAGCTTCCTAGTATTGCAAATACTATTTTGCCAAGCTTTTCAAGGATGCTGTTACGGGACACTGTACGTTTATGAATTGAGAATGCGCAAATGTGGAAGGGTAGAATGAGCTTGGCCCTTTTTTAGGTCTCATTTCTTTTGAGTGTGTAAGGTTTGGATGTATTTTTACAAGTTTTTGTTATGTTACCTGTATACCACGAGGAGGGATAGAGTGTAGCGTGGAATACACAGTCGTAATTAAACCACTATATCTATGATCAAGAGTCAAGAACCATCTTACTTCTCCTAAAATACAAGTTTACCAATAAAACTTACAACTGTGCATTCTATGGACGCACTAAGTGAAGGACGAACTTTTATGCAAATGTACAGCTTAATTCAGCAATATTGGTGAGCAAAACTATGACTGCATTAATTCCAGATCAACATGATATTGCTATAAAAGTGCCATCTTGCAAGCGCCTTATGAGTACACATTGGGGATATTGCCGCTAAAGATCAGCTGTCAAAATACAGAACAGAACGCCGACTGACCGCGCCAATGTAAAATGTTGCAGGTGGGGTCACTATGTGCGTCGTTCTTCGCTAAGAGAGGGCACGAGGTGCATCTCTACGAGTACCGGCAAGGTAGGTACCGTTCTCTTCCGTAAGCCCTATAACAACCAGCTGCACGGTGAAAGATAAACCAAGACCAATGCACTCCACAAAGATATCTATCAAGAACGCAATAGATGGCAAAAGATAGACGCCCATGATTATTAATTTTGTCAAATACGCCTAGCCCGGGCCATTATCATTTAAACGTTGCCAAATCATTATAGAGGTAAGTATTTGGATGAGCGTAGCGAGCGAAGCGAAGACTTTAATTTCACTGACCCCTCAAAAAATTTAGCTCCAATGTTTTTTTGTTCGTTTTTTTTTTGTCTGTTTGTTTGCACGATTCCGGGCAAACGGCATAAGCGATCTTGATAAAAATTAAAGGGGACCTTCGAAATCTCTAAACTTAGACGTGCCACGTTTTTGGGTACAATCGAAGAAATATTTCTCATGAATATCGCACTTTTACGATTTTTTTCGATTTTAAGTGCGATATTTTCGTGACATTTGGGCCGATTCTGACCAAACGGGTGGGGCTACAAAGTTCATATTTTACATGGACATTAAGGTTATGGTGATGTATTGCTTTCTGAAAGAAAAAGTTGAAAAAGTTAGCCAGAATCTATAGAAATAAAGCTTTTAATATAAGTTTTTTGATTTTTTGTGCGATTTTTTCGTGCCATTTGGGCCAATTCTGACCAAACGGGTGGGGCTACAACGTTCATATTATACACGGACATTAAGGTTATGGTGATGTAGTACCTTTTGAAAGAAAAAGTTGAAAAAGTTAGCCAGAATCCATAGAAATAAAGCTTTTAATATAAGTTTTTTACGGTAAATAATACCAATTGACAAGAAACAAAAGAAACTTGACAACATTCACCTACAATGCGTAGGCAGCAAAACAAAGCACTTGCAAAAGTAAAGTTATCCCACGCAAACTAAAACCTTTAAAAAGCTCATCTATCAACGCGGCGGGACTTTAGCGTTTTCCTAGTAGATTAAGAAGTAGGCCTAACATTAGAAACTCGCCAACAATCGCCTACAATGCATTCACAAAGCACTTGAAAAGGAAAAGTGGTCTCACGCAAACTAAAAACTTACAAAAACGCTCATCCATCAACGCGGCGGGACTTTAGCGTTTTCCTAGTAATTGGATGAGCGAAGCGAAGACTTCAATTTCACCGACCCCCCAAAAATTTTAGCTCGGGTGTTTTTTTGTTTGTTTTTTTTTTTTTTTTTGTATTTTTGTCTGTTTGTTCGCTCTCTACCGGGCAAACGGCATATCCGATCTTGATGAAAATTTGACAGGACCTTCGAAATCTCTGAACTTAGAACTGCTACGTTTTTGGGTACAATCGAAGAAATATTTCTCATGAATATCGTACTTTTACGATTTTTTTCGATTTTTTGTGCGATATTTTCGTGCCAATTGGGCCAATTCTGACCAAACGGGTGGGGCTACAACGTTCATATTATACATGGACATTAAGGTTATGGTGATGTAGTACCTTTTGAAAGAAAAAGTGGAAAAAGTCAGCCAGAATCCATAGAATAAAGCTTTTAATATAAGTTTTTTACGGTAATAATAACAAATTGACAAGGAACAATAGAAACTTGACAACAATTACCTACAATGCGTAGGCAGCAAAACAAAGCACTTGCAAAAGTAAAGATATCCCACGCAAACTAAAATTTAAAAAAAAAAAAGCTCATCATCAACGCGGCGGGTTTTTTAGCTTTTTTCCAGAATATTGGGGGGCAAGCGAAGACTTAAAATTCTTTGACTTTCTTTTTTTTTTGTTTTTTTTCCACACGTTCCTGGTTGTTTAGACAAACCTTTGGGGGTTTTAGTGATAAGGCGTGAATTTTGGATATTTCTCAAAAAAAACGGCTGAGTAATTTTCCAGGGGGGTCCTAACGTTATTTTCCCCGTTTAGGGGTACCATGGTGAAAGTTGGGGGGTAAAAATTATTTTAAATGACTGGGGGGTGACCCTTATAGAATAAAAGTGTGGTTTTTAAACATTTTTGTGTATGTATTAAATTAAATTATTTAAATCAAAAAAATGTATTTTTTTTTAACGGGGGTGTCCAAAATTCTATTTCAAAAAAAATGGTATAAGTATAGCTTGTGAGACTCATTTTGGGGGATAGTGATAGAAGCGTGAATTTTTTGATCTTTTTACTCAGAAATATGAAATGAGTATTTTGCGAGGGGGGTCCGCATCGAAACTTTTTTCCCGTTCAGGGGGAATGGCGAAAAGTTAGGGGTAGAAATTTTTTTTAATAACTGGGGGGTGACCCCTAATAGAAAAAAAGTGTGGTTTTTTAAACATTTTTTTTGAGTTTAAATTTAAATTTAATTTTTTAAATCAAAAAAAAATTATCATTTTTAAACGGGGGTTCCCAAAAATTTTACTTTGCCCAAAATTCGAAAATACGTTAAAAAGCTAGAAAGCATGCTTGTGTGATCACTGAAAGGGAAATTTAAATACTGAACACAAATTTATACTAATCAAAGCCCAGGTCACAGGGTCAATCAGGGCCCGACCTTTGAAATTTTTTAGTATTGTTTTTGTCTAATCGCCAAACAGACCACTTAAATTTTTTATGTGATATTTTTTTACCTAAATCGTTGCCCGGGTAATATATGTACATAAAAACAGCAATTCTATATTTAGGGTTGACAAAATGACTTTCGGGGGCTTAAAAAAATTTTCCCAAAATACTGTAAAATTTAGCCCCAAGTTGTGACCAATCATTTTTAAGTAAATGTATGTGACCGATTGTGGTATCAATTTTGTTGTTAATCTTTTTTTTTATGGCTTTATTAAATTTTTAGTTTAAAAATACAGAGATACGTCTGAAGACACATATTGATTTGGGTCTGAAAAGAAAGCGCGCTGTTCTATGTCCCCTATCAAAAGCTATTACAAAATGTGCCACACAAGAACGCGGTCAAAACAGGGGTGAGACCGGTTGCACTCGCTTTTATAAAACTAAAAGAACAACAAAAAACTTTTTTCAGATTAGCAGTGCAAGTTTTCATCCCCCACAAAACCCAACATATACTCGGTTGAGGAGGGCGATAGAGGGGCCTCATCTGGGATTGTTCGGTCTGACTCCTGAAGGGTTGCACAAGGATGAAGAGAAGACAGGTTGAGACGCCCTGTCGAAACGCCAACACTCTACCAAGAAACTCGCAAAGTTCTTGGAAGAGACAACAAAAAGTGAACTGTTTTTGATTTTTTAGGACATATGTTCTCAAGTTTAAGCTTAGTTTGGGACTGTCTTTCACCCAAACGACCAAAACGTTTTTTAATAGTTGTTCATTGGTAATGGGGATTGCACCGTGCAACCTGAAAGGCTGATACGAGAATTATTGTGCATGTATGCGATGCTTTCAACCGGGGAAGGGGAAAAAGTACTAGTTCCACAGTTGATTCAATGTGGGTTTTCCTCTGTGTTGTTGTTGCTTGTGTCTTCAGTGGGAAAAAATTTTGGGGAGAGTTTGGCGTAGGAAAACATACCCGAATCATAGCTACTCATGACATTGCCGATACTCTTGGAGTGGACAAATGTGCAGCACTGCTTTTCTTCCATGCGTTCATTGTTGCGATACCTTTTCGTCATTTGCTGGCAAAGGTAAAAAGTCGGCATGGAAAGTGTGGAACCTACTTCCAGATATAACATCTACGTTCAAAAATATATCAACGACAACAACGCAAGAACTGGATGAATATACAATAAAACAACTAGAGAAGTACGTAATCATCTTGTATGATAGAACAAGTACCTCCACCACAGTAAATGAGTGCCACAAAGAACTATTTACGCAAAAGCGAGTGGGTATGGAAGCATTGCCGCCAACAGAAGACGCACTGAGGCTTCATGTTCTGTGAGCTAAACTACAAGGAGGGCTCGTGTGGGGGGCGTCCAACATCCCCATGCAAACTACATGTGATCCTCAGCCTGGGCTGGATGAAAAATTCAGCTGGATCGTGGGAACCTCTGTCGACGACTTTGCCTGACGCCATGAACTCCTGCGACGAAGTCATCTCCTGCAAGTGCAGGAATGACTGCATCTTAGACTGTTGCAAGTGTCTGAAGAGTGGGCAGCCTTGCTGTGCATTGTGCAAGTGCAAAAGGGGAATGCTATTTGTAAGCTAAGGTAAGCTACTGACTAAGTGTACTATCTACTGAAACTGTATGATTGAGTGTATTGTTACACCTCCCTTGCCACAACGCCGTACTTTCAGGTAATATTATTATTTATTTCTACACGGTAGTGAAAAGCATAACCGTGACCAACTTAAGATTAGCTTCAAAATGAGTGGTCACAACCTATGGTGGCTCAATTTACAGTATATTGGAAAACTCAAGACCCAGAAAGTCATTTTGTACAACCCTGAATATAGAATTGCTGTTTTTATGTACATATATTATCCTGGACAAACGATTAAGGTAAAAAGTATCAACTTAAACACTTTTATGTGGTCTGTTCATGGCGATTAGACAACACAATACTAATTAAATTTCAAAGGTCGTGGCCCTGATTGACCCTGGTGACCTTGACTTTTGATTATGTATGAAATTCGTGTTCAGTATTTAAATTCCTTTCAGATGAGTCATCACAAGCTATGCTTACTAGCATTTTGAACGTATTTTCGAATTTCGGGCAAATGTAACAATTTTGGACACCCCTGTTAAAAATGATAAATTTTTTAGCTTTAAACAATTAAATTGAATTAATACTAAAAAAAATGTTTAAATACCACACTTTTACTTCTATTAGGCTCACCCCTAGTCTATTAAAAAATAATTTCTACCACTAACTTTTCGCCATGGTCACCCCTGAACGGGAACAGTTTTCGATGCGGACCACCTCGCAAAATACTCATTGCATATTTCTGAGTAAATGATCAAAAATTCACGCTTCTATCACTCATCCCCGAAAGCTGAGTCATCACAAGCTATACTTACTACCATTTTTTCGAAATAGCAATTTTGGACACCCCTGTTAAAAATAATACATTTTTTCGATTTAAATAATTACATTGAATACATACTTACACAAAATGTTTAAATACCACACTTTTACTTCTATAAGGCTCACCCCTAGTCTATTTAAAAATAATTTCTACCCTAACTTTGCACCATGGTCACCCCTGAACGGGGAAAAAAATCGATTGGGAGCACCTGGCAAATTACTAAGCACGTTTTTCTGAGTAAATGGTCCAAAATTCACGCCTCTATCACAAAACCCCGAACTTAAGCCTGTTTGGTATCTAAGGAGCCGAGCTACGTTACCCCAAGAAAAATAGCTCGGGTGTTTTGTTTTAAGTTAGTTTTTCTGTCTGTTTGTTCGCACGATTCCAGACAAACGGCATATGCGATCTTGATGAAAATTGGAGGGGACCTTCGAAATCTCTGAACTTAGACTTGCCATGTTTTTGGGTACAATCGAAGAAATATTTCTCATGAATATCGTACTTTTACGATTTTTGTCGATTTTTAGTGCGATATTTTCGTGACATTTGGGCCGATTCTGACCAAACGGCTGGGGGGTACAACGTTCATATTTTACATGGACATTAATTGTCATGGTGATGTATTGCTTTTTGAAAGAAAAAGTTGAAAAAGTTAGCCAGAATCAATAGAAATAAAAGTTTTAATATGAGTTTTTTTAGGTTTATAATAACAACTAACAATAGAAACTTGTCAACAATATCCTACATGTATTCAAAAAGCACTTGCAAAGGAAAAGTGGTCCTACGCAAACTAAAAACTTACATAAAAGCTCATCCATCAACGCGACGGGACTTTAGCGTTTTCCTAGTGTAATTGAATGTTGTTTCAAACCATATCTACTCTGCCCCCGGGGTAAAATTCTGTCACTAATATGTCCCCAGATGGTCCCTTGCCTGACATCGCTCGAGCCCACTCCGCCGTTCCCCTGATCTGCCCTGGTTCCCTTGCCGGACATCTGCCTGACAGCGCTCGGACCCACTCCGCCGTTCCCCTGATCTGTCCCTGGTTCCCTTGCCGGACATCTGCCTGACGGCGCACGAGCCCACTCTGCCGTTACCCTGATCAGTCCCAGATTCCCAATCACTACTCTATCCCTGCGAATCCCTCGCTAAATATCCGCCCGTACTGTTATGCTCCAAGAGTCCAGATATCCGGTCGACTCACGACACTTGAGCAAGGGTTGTCCATCAACCTTGCGATGTCGTTAAGTGCCCGTACCGTTCTGACCCAGGAGTTAGGATATGTCACTTCTCTATCCCTGCGATTCCTTCACCAGATATCCGCCAGACGACACTTGAGCAAGGGCGGTCCAACCTTACGATATCGTCTAGTCCCGTAGACCTACCGTTTTGCCCCAGGACTTAGGATGTCACTACTCTATCCCTTCGAATCCCTCCCTAGATATCTGCCCGTACTATGCTCCAGGAGTCCAGATATCCGGTCAACTCACGACACTTGAGCAAGGGTTGTCCATCAACCTGCGATGTAGTCTAGTCCCGTTCCGTTTTGCCCCAGGAGTTAGGATATGTCACTTCTCTATCCCTGCAATTCCTTCACCAGATATCCGCCAGACGACACTTGAGCAAGGGAGGTCCATCAACCTTGCGATGTCGTCTCGAGCCCGCTCCGCGCTGCGCAAGGTGGGACTTGAAGCGCAGATGCTGGACCACGGCATCGCCATGTCCAGCCGCATGATTCACCGGTTGGACGGCACTAAGCACGCCATACCCTACGACCCCAAGCACAACCAGTGCATCTACTCCGTGGGGCGCAAGTATCTAAACGAAGTTCTTCTTTCAGGTAGATACGCATGCATATAGGAGCAGTGGAAGGTAATGGTGCCACTGACATTAAGTACTTACGCACTGGACCACATTAAATCAGGACAACTTTTGCGTACCAAGACACAATAAAGGCAACACTTGCAACTAAACTAATCTTACAAACCCTAGCGTACAATCAAAGATCCTTTTTAGACACTCCACCTGTGCTGGTACAGTTGACTTCTAAGAAGGGGATATTTGGTACCGGAAAACAAACGCTGGGCCAGGTAGTCTGCTCGGAGTTAGACCGCAATACGTCTCCTAGAAGATCTGGGAAATTTTCTCCTTTAACTCTGTCATCTTCTTTAACATTATAATGTTTTAAGATAGTGGAATCTTAAACAAATCAGTAAACCAGATTCTATGATAAATAATTATTTGATGTCCGCAAACGGTGAAGTATCAAAAGAGGTTGCTGGTGGAGGTTGTGTACTGGCGTGTGGGACTTTCCAGTAGCTGATTATGACGAATTCCCAGACAAGCAATAATTATCAGTCACTTGTTGCATGGCCAGGAAGGGAACAGGGATCTTAAAGGACCATCTTCACGCGCCCGCCGTAGGTATCCTCCAAAGACCGTTAGGAGATTCAGTAGACCTTGAGAGAGACACTAATGTGTAATAAAATGTAAAATAATGTATTAAAATATCTAGTCTAGAAGACTGTGAATTTATCAATGAAGTAAAGGATATTTTTTGCATACATTTTTTGGATGAGCAAAGCAAAGACTTCGATTTCACTGACCCCTCAAAAAATTTAGCTCCAATGTTTTTTTGTTGGTTTGTTTTACTCTCTGTTAGCGCGCACGCTACCGGGCAAATGGCATAATATGCGATCTTGAAGAAAATTGGAGGGGATCTTTCGAATCTCTGAACTTAGACATGCACGTTTTTTGTACAATTGAAGAAATATTTCTCATGAATATCGTACTTTTACAATTTTTTGATTTTTAGTGCGATATTTTCGTTACATTTGGGCCGATTCTGACCAACCGTAGGGGCTAGAACCTTATATTTCACATGGACACTAAGGTAATGGTTATGTATTGCTTTTTGAAAGAAAAAGTTGAAAAAATTATCCAGAATCCATATAAATAAAGGTTTTAATATAAGTTTTTTTAGGTATTGAATAACAATTAACAAGTAACAATAGAAACTTGACAACAATCATCTACAATGCGTTTAAAAAGCACTTGATAAGTAAAGAGATCCACGCAAACTAAAAACTTACAAGAAAGCTCATCCATCAACGCGACTAAAAAAAATGCGTTGTAAAGCTTCCTAGTAAGTTATATTGTGTCATTCAACGACTGAACTAACAGCAAAGAACTAACGATTGTGTTGAGTTAATATAATTTCCAAGTTGACACGTGCAATGTTTCGTGTAAGATGGTGAGTAAACGCTTCGATATTTAAAAAAAAACAAAAAGATCGGTCGGTTTCTTTTTTCAGCTGCTGAAAAGTACCCAAACGTAACTCTTCACTTCAACCATAAACTTGTGACTGCAAATCTTGAACGAGGAAAAATGACTTTTCAGATGTAAGTATAATAGCCTACATAAAATAGCTATCAACTTTCAACTGATTGGTATTTCCAGGGAATTAAACAAATGTGATCACTTACTGATTTAAATTGGAAGCCATTGTATTAATTGAATCTTCTCTTCTTTTGACCTGTGGATCAAGCACTCAAATACGAGGGAAAAGATTCAAACCCATCTAATTGATACTCGCCCATGAAGGTTATATCCAGCTTCATAAATTGGTTTTGACTTTCGAGTTGACATTGGTTTATATCTAACACACACATAACAAAAACTTGTAAAAATACAGCCAAACCTTACACACTCAAAAGGAATGAGATCTAAAAAAAGGGCCAAGCTCATCTACCCTTCCACATAAACGTACAGTGTCCCATAACAGCATCCTCGAAAAGCTTGGCAAAATAGAATTTGCGATTATTAATTTAACGTAATAGTTTATCCAAGTTCTTTTTTTCTAATTAATTTAAACGTAATAACATGCAAATTCTATTTTGCCAAGCTTTTCGAGGATGCTGTTATGGGACACTGTACGTTTATGTGGAAGGGTAGATGAGCTTGGCCAGATCTCATACATGATGAGTGTGTAAGGTTTGGCTGTATTTCTACAAGTTTTTGTTATGTGTGTGATCTCATTACTTTTTCAAGTTCCATTACAAATTATTTGCTAAAATATAATATTTTTATCAAAGTTGATTTAAATTCTATGGTATTAGCAGTAACAATATAGGATGTAAAATATCTAGACCCGGATTCATGTACATCCTGGGTATAGGTGGTATAACCATGGTATAACGACGGTATAAGGACTGGACCCCAATTCTTGAGTTCGTGGGAGATGAGTTGAAAACGCAATTTGAAAACGAAGTCGTTTTCGTTTTCGAAGGAATTGGTATTCTTGAACGGTATCGTGGAAAACGTCATGGGTTGTGAGTTGAAAGCATTGATATTAAACCCCTATAGTGGTTGAAAGAGTATCACGAAATCCAAACACTTTAAAAAGATTTGCGTATAGCAAAGAGCTCGAAAAAGTTCTATATTTATTCTAGATGGCAGTGCCTTCATAAACGCGGGCCAATCGAAAGACAAGTTGTATGAAATGATTTGATTGTTGCAATTATGTAAACAAACAGATGAGCAAGTTCATATCAGAACAATGTTGTGCTGGCATAGGGTTGGCTAGGCTTGTCAAACATGTAATGTAAGTATGAATTTTACTAGTCCTATAGCCAAATGGAACTTAAGACCTACACTTTTGCATTATAAATAATTTTCCACATCTGGGCCTAGGCCAGGGATGGTTTCTGATTTGTTTTATGAGAGTATAATGACACCTTTTCTCGTTCCACACAAAGAAGAAAATTTTAAATGTCCGCTATTTGTTTACGTATCGCACTTTCCCGTCTAACTCTGCTTATACCGTCAACAAGTGTCAAGTAACTATGGTTACTTGTTGATTGTATGCCAAGTGTTTAAGGCTTATTTTAAAACCTTTATTTGGAAGCCTTCCAACAAACTTTTTCAACTTTTTTTTTCAAAAGAGACTATATTTCTATAACCTTAATGTCCATGTAAAATATGAACATTGTAGTCCCACCCGTCTGGTCAGAATCGCGGGCCGACGTATTAGATGTTAGCAGTAGCAGTAGTAGACAGTAGCAGTAGCTAACATCCTTAAAGTGATTTTGAGCATGTTTCAAGCCATTTTTTCACCAAGAAGGAATAATCGTACCCCAATAAAATTTGGCATGTGTTGTCAGGTACCTAAATCCCCTCGATTGTGATAGTTTTCAAGTTCACATCACGTTACATGACGGCTGGGTAACACCTCGAAATCACCCCAACTCTGCTTGGTGTATAAGGTGCTTGAGTGTGTAGCGCACCGCGGCTTGGCTGCGGCGCCCTAACGGGCACCTAGATCTAGGCCTTTAGCTCTAAGTAGGCTACTCCCTTACAATTTGATGCAGGCATTGCTGAAATTTGCCTTTTACTGATCAGCCTGGCATTTGCTCAAAAGTTCAGCCACGTTCAGCCATTTTGTACCAGCAATACGTTTTGAAAATATCTCTTCACATAATAAAGTCGCCTGTTTCAAGCCCGCTGCTCGTTAGCCTTTTTTTGCCCATGTTATTTTTGTCTTCAAAACACACTCGTTGGTCTTGTGGTTAGCGTCTCTGCTTCCAATGCAGAAGGTCCAGGGTTCTATTCCCACTATAGTCAGAAGTGTTTTTAACTTCTGATTTTGACTTGAGTCAATAAGTTCTTAGCTTAGGAATTTGTAAACGGTGACTTAAGAGCCATCCTCGCAACGAGGCACATAATAAATTCTAAGGTCACCGGTCTCTAGTTGGTCATTGTTCGCTCGTCGATGGTGTCGGCGCCTACAGGATTGGCTTGGTCTGCTTTAAGTGTATCCCACTAAAAATCAGTTCTGTGACTGAGTGGGTAGACTATACGAATTATTTATTTAAAGTATCTGGCCGATGAACGATTAAAGATAGTGAGTTATTCTTAACACAAGGTTACGCTTGTATGGCTGTATGTGTGTTGATTTATAAACAAATTGTTTTCTAAAAAATCCACCAAACATACGCAAAGTATTGTCAAAACTGCCATTTTGTAAAAATACGCATAAAAACGCATTCAAAAGTACTGTAGCTTTCCATTTCAATCCAGTGTTTACTTGAGTCTTCTGGCTATATCAGTTTGGCAATCAGACCTTTTTCCGTGAGCAATGTTTCGTGCCAAATTCTGTCCTCGCATTTAAAAGTAATACTACACTGCACGTGTTTCTTCATGATATATCCAGGCAATTCGGTAGTGTACTCAGCAGTCCAGCACGGAATGAGGAAACATTGAAACCAG